>CM021102.1:139340939-139662057 GCA_007115665.2 Sequoiadendron giganteum | reverse complement strand
CAGTGGTCCAGGAGGACTTGCAGGTGAACCACTTCTAGTGCAACCTTGTTGGCTTGCACTTGAATCTGTAAGAGAAAATTAGAACAAATAATTGCTTTAGCATAAAGAGACACATTAACATCTATATGAGAATGAGAAAATATACAAGCATTTCTGTCTTTCCATATATTGAAGAAGATTTCCACCCTGAAAGTGTGCCAAAGTTGGGCGAGCTTAGCTGGGGTTCCAGGCAGGTCCCCCAGCAAAACCATATGCCAAGAGAAGGGTTCCAGATGAAAAAGCCGAAAGAAATCATGAATCCAAGTCCAAAACTGCTGAGCTTTGAGACAAAACCAAAAAAGATGCTTAAAGCTTTTAGACTACCCACAAAAAAGGCAGCGAGGGTCAGGAACCCCCAAATGAACAAGCCAAGAACCCACAGGCAAGCCTTGGAAAAGAATACACCAAGCAAAGTGGGCCAGCTTCAGATTAACAATTGCAGACCAAGTGGCATCAAAATTCTTACGCCAAGTATGGGCAGAGGAATTAAGAAGACACCTCTGGTTCAAGGAATTGATCATAGGAAAATGGGGTGAAAGCCACCTGTAACCAAGCCGCGACTTGTAGCTCCTGAGAGGAGTGTCTGGAAACCATTTCCAGTCTTTCCACCAAGGTTTGTGCCCACGAATTCCAACTTTGTGAAGCATTTCCACCGAATGGCGCTCACCAGCCCATCAAAAGTAGGACGGTCCTGGTTTTGAAGACTGTATTAGGCTTTAAAAACATCCCTCTGCAAGAGATGCATGGTAGGCCGGTGAAAGAGTTGATGCAATATTTGAATACCCTTCTTATGAAATATGAGGGCCTTGAGCCAAGGCGACTTGGCCAGGGGTTGACCATTTTGATC
This sequence comes from Sequoiadendron giganteum, assembly GCA_007115665.2. NCBI lineage: Eukaryota > Viridiplantae > Streptophyta > Pinopsida > Cupressales > Cupressaceae > Sequoiadendron > Sequoiadendron giganteum. The sequence continues at coordinate 139,661,171 of CM021102.1, read as the reverse complement.
TAGAAGGGGAGACCACCATAAGTTATGTTGGTTGATGGAAAGCCCATCATGAAATCCAACCCCGACCCAATGGATCCAAGGCTTAACAGTTTCCCAAGAGTGCCAGATGATCTTGGCCACAAAGGAGCCAACAATTTTAACTGGCTCCCTCATAACCAGGAGGGTTTGGAGACTGATTCCTTTCCAAGCGGGCCTGTGAATAGGAAAACCAGACTATATACAATGCCTGAGGAGAATCTTCCAGGCTTCATCCCTGGTGAGAGCTCGGATAATCCATTTGACATAGAGAGTAGTCCCTTATCGTTGAGTGGAGAGCAATCCAAGCCCTCCAGAGTCCTTGGGGAGACAACAAAATTCTCAAGCGACCCGATGACAACCCTTGTGGGTTTCAAAAGAGGCCCATAAAAAATTGTGATGCAACTTTTCAAGCCTACTGTAGGTAGCTTTAGAAGGAGCCCTACAGGAAGAATAGTAGATATGAGTGGTAGCCAAAATTTTAGAGCATACCTAGAATTTGTCGACCAACGAAAGCGGCTTAGTAATCCAATAGGCCAACTTCTGCTCAACCCTGGAGAGCACGGCTTGGCAAAGCTCCCGAGGGGAAGCCTAAAATGCAAAGGGGATGCCCAGAAATTGAAAGATTTCTCCCTGCCCAATCCACTTCTAGTTATAAGTTTTGGGCCATGCAGGAGTGGGAAGCACCGATTGTCTATAGCACAAGGTCTTTTTCCAGTGAATTACAGAGTCAGAGGTAAGACAAAATGTATTAAGGCAATCAAGGGCAGCAGTGATAAAACCTTCATCCTCTGAGAGAGTGAGAAAAGAATCATCCACGAAGTGGCCATTGACAAGTTGTTCCTAAGAGTCCGAGAGAGAGATCCCTTTAACATGTTGCCAGGAGACAGCATGGGCTAGGAGATATCCAAAGCCCTCAACAACCAAAACATACAAAGCAGGGGCAAGAGGGCATCCCTGGCGAATGGAATGAAAAAGACCAAAAATAAGAAGATTGGCAGTCATTAATGGAAATGCAAGCCGAAGCATTAGAAAAAAGAATATGAACAAACTATATAAAATTGGGCCCAAAACCCAAGGCTTGCAACATCGCATGAATGAAAGGCCATTCAATGCGATCATAAGCTTTATCAAAATCAATTTTAATGAACACTACTTTCTGGTTCAACCACCGGGCCCACTCCATGCCTTCCCAAACTGCAATAATTTTATCCAGAATAAACCTAGATTTTATGAAACCAGTCTGCTCAGGACACACAACCTGAGGCAAGAGGTGACGAATTTTCAAAGCCAGGGCTTTGGCAATTATTTTGTATGAAACATTGAGAAGCCTGATGGGCCGCTGGTCGCAAATCCTCTGGATCCCCAGGCTTAGGTATGAATTTAATATTGTCTTTATTTATTAAATAACCTAGAGAATTGGTTTGAAAGGCTTCAAGATAAATATGATGCAAGTCAGTCCCAACACAGTCCCAAAGAGCTTTGTAAAATTCACAAGGAAATCCATCAATCCAAGGAGCCTTATCATTGGCCATGGAGGCAATGACTTCCTTGACAATTGATCACAAAAAATAATCTAGGCTGAAGAAAGCCTATGTGGCACAACAACAAGGTAGTCCTGAAGGGCTTGCTGGCGCATAGGCGTGGGGTCCTGAGCAATGAAAACCTGTTCATAGCGACGCACAAAATCCTGGAGAATGTCAGATAGCTTAGAGAGCACCTGGTTACCATATTTGATTGCTTTGATGCTTGGGGATGAGTGCCTGGCACGAAGATCCAAAAAAAAACTCTTTGGAGGCACAATCACCAATTTTGAGCCAGTGATGTTGCGCCTTGCTTTGAGTGCCTTTAGCAAAATAATTATCTGCCACTTGCTTTTGCGGTCTTAAATCTACCACCTTGACTTGATGTGATGGGGAGAAAGTACTGTTCGTCAAATCCTCCATAGCCATATGCAATTCGGTAGTGGTGGCCTCGTAAGAACACCAATGAAAGATAGCAAGCTGGCGCCCATAAATGCGCAAGAAATGTGCAGTACGAATGATGGCATCATTCCACCAAACAATCCAGCCCATATGGCCAGGTGGCTTACACTCTAAATTCCACACCCGGTGAATGTGGGCCAAGGTGGGCTTGTGACAAAGCAAAGACGTGTTCAAGAAGAATTGAATCTTACACGTGCGATGTTGACAAGACACCCATTCAATGCGAAAATGAATAGAGAAGTGATAAAAATTAGTCACATCCACTAATGGTTTATAGGCAAGGCATAACTATTGAAGGAAAAAAAATATTGAGTCAAGATCATGGCACGATCAAGGCGTTTAAAGACTCTATCAAAACCAACCCTGTAATTGCACTAGGTGTGCCAGAGAGAATGAGAATGGCGAAAACCCATATTGGGATCAAAAAGCCCCAATTTATTGCACATGTAAAACCATGTCTCCCTTTCACCCGCTGCCCAATGAAAAGGCAAGGTGCCATTCTTGTCATACGCCATCTCTACCATGTTGTAATTCTCGCAAAGCAACTAGGCGACAATTGGAAAATAATCAACAATCCAATGCCAAAGTAAGCAGCGCTCTACGACATCATTAGAGGCATAAACATTAATAATCCTGAAGGAATGATTCTCAATATTGAGAAGAACCCAGACTACCCGTTGGGAGGGGTCAACCCCATGGGCCACCATGCAAGAATGCAATCGTGGGGCCAAAAGAGTAGCAACTCCACCATGACTAGCCTCATGCAAAGTGAAAAACATAGTACTGGCTAACCAAATAGAGCGACAAGCTGAAGCAAGAAAAAAACATAAAATTTTAACTTCCTGGAGACAAAGCACTTCAATCCTTGGGTAATTCTTCAAAGTATTCCTAACAGAATACTTCCTGGAGAGGTTAGTTAGACCTTGAACATTCCATGAGATAAAATTCATGGAAAATCTTCCATACTTGTAGAATCCTAGTCCTCTTCACCCAGGGAAGATAAGTTATTCTTCAAAAAATCTTGTGGAACATAACCAATCTGAATAGAAGGAGAGAATCTTCGTTTTTCAGGCACATATTCACCTTCTTCCAGTGGAGGAGATGGGCTACGAGATCGCCAATGAGTCCCCATTGCGGAGGAAAAAGTCGGTTGAGCACATAAAACAACCCTAGGCTGAGGCGTGGCCTTCTACTTGGGTTATACAACATCAGAAGTAACTCCCGAGGGAGTAGCTATCCCCTTCTCTGAAGGGTTTGAAACCAGTTTAGTTGGTTTAGGGGCCATGGGAGCTGACCCAAAACCAGATGCCTTATTTTTCCAGTTTGAAACTGTAGTCCACTTTGTTTCAGCCTGACCAAAAGGCTCTTTCAAAAGAAGATTTTCAACATCCCATGACTGAGAGGATGTACGAGGAACTGTCAAACGATAGTCCTTGATCTTGTGGTCAGCTGACTGGCACCGATAACACGTGTTGGGCAGATTGAAATATGTGACTTTTTGGGTGTGTCTAATATCACCAATTTGAATATCTACAGAATCTTTCAAATCCTTGGATAAATCAATTCTAAATAAACCCTCTTCAGAGGACGGGCTTGGAAGAACATATCAGGTTCAATACAAACAACCCTCCCCAAAGAGGAAGCAATATGGTGCAAGAAGGGCACGCAAGGCAAAGGTAACTCGGGAAACTCAATCTAGACCGAGACACGCATTTTGGAGTCTTCTGAGACAATAAAATACCGAGCCCATGCTTGGAAAACCCATAAGGAAGATCGAACATACCAGGGCCCATGACCCAAAATAGCTTGGATATGACTAACTTTCGCAAAGCAGAACAAAAAAAAACCTTTGGTCAGATTTTGGACCATTTCAAGGTAGACCCCATTAGAGACCCAGGCCTTGCTGACCCAGTCTTTCAACACACTTTCGGGGGGAGTCCTCCCAACAAAATAACCCACAAGGGTGTGTTGTTCGAGCCATTGGCATGCAAAATCAAAATTAGGTAAAGGTAAAACTACATCAGCAGGGGCATCAAAATGCTTACATCGTGAAAGACTTTCAAAACAAATTTTTGAGGGCATTTGTTTGGTGGGGGAGCCATTAAACTGCACTGACGAATCACTGACACCAGCAAAAATTGTTGGGTTAATGTTGGTTGAAGGCATAATAAACCCCTAAAACCGCAGTATATGCGACCGTACTCAATGAAGGAAACAATTTCTTGAGTAGGAAGTGCAGTATGACGCAAAAGGGGCCACAAATGATCTCAGAAAACACAAAACCCTAGCAAAGCTCATGCACCCATACCTTCTGGAACATTTTTTCACTATACTCCCATTTTGGTATATTTGGAGTTGAGCATTGGACGAAGATGTCATGTTATCATCCACATAGATCTCACCTTGATCTATTAGACATTGAACGTAAGTCACGTAAGTCTTTAGTACTTGACATTTATCCAACGTGTGCCCTTTGATCTTGTGGAATTCACAATATTTGTTCTCTTTGAACCAAGTTGGCTTGGGATTGGACTCATCGAGGGGCTTGTTGACAAGATAAGTAATGGGGTAGTTGGCTTGTATTAGTTTGTTAAACATGACACTAAGGGGTTCTCCCAACTGAGTAAATTGTCGTTTATTCCTCCCTTGGTTGCTTTGGTTTGACTGTTGCCGAGGTGCTCCTTGGGGCATGAATATGGCATTCAAGATTGATTGCTGCTATTGGGGAGGATTTTTATATGAGGTGGTGGCCACCTAGACATGTTTGGTGTGCATGGAACCATCATTGACAACATTTTTATTTTTATTCCAATATCGAGGCTTATCCCCAAAGGATTTCTCTTTATCGAAAGTGAAAAGTTTGACTTGCCCTTTAGCAACAAGGGCTCATTCTAGGATGGGACCCTTCTCCACAAGTGCTTCAAAAGTGGTGATGCAGTGGAGATGAAAATTATGAGCCATGTCCAGATGAGAATTTTTTGATGAACAATGTGACCATGTCTTTTTCTGATAGTGGGGATTTCATCCGACTAGCCAAGGTACACCATCTTTGCAGATAGCTAGTGAAGGTATCCCCATTATGTTTTTTTTCCTTTAGGAGATCAAGCGTGTCAATGCCCTTCTCTAGATTGAAAGAGAAGTGGGAGACAAATTGCTTGGATAGTTGTGCAAAGTTTTTGATAGATCCCTTTTCAAGGCCCATAAACCAGTTAAGGGCAACTCCTTGTAGAATCTTAGGAAAAAGTTGGATAAGATAGCTATCGTTATGCATGACCTCTTGGAAATGGGCATAAAATTCTTCCAGGTGGGCTTTGGGGTCCCTGGTTCCCTTATATTTGTCAAATTTTAGTATCTCAAAATCCTTGGGAAAAGTAATCAAGGAGATGGAGGGATCAAAAGGATAAGGACATATGTCCTCGAACTTGAATGTTTGTTTGCTTGTTCTGGCCGGTAGATCCTTCAGTGCCACTTTTACTTTTTCCAAGTCCTTATTGATGGGTGTTCTGGGAGTCATAATGGGTTGATTGTATAGATAGTATTGTGGGTATGATGAGGATGGCCCTACTGTGGTCGAATCATAGGCGGGTTGAGATGCATATGAATGTGTTTGCTGATTATAATTGGATGGATAGTTGGATGATAAATTGTGATGAGCGGGGGCCACTTGTTGGTAAGGTGGTTGTTGTTGATAGTAAGAAGTGGGGGACGAGCCCTACTATTGTGTAGAACTTTGATAATACAAGGATGTAGGACCTCTTTGTTGATGTGATGATGGTTGTTGGTAATAGGGGATAGAAAGTGCACCTTGCTGGTAGGTTTGTTGTTGTTGAAGGTAGGTCGGATATGGTTGGTATTGTTGTGCAATGGTGGGTTGTTGTGTGACTTATGGCGGTGGATTTGATGGTTGTTGGTTGGGATGATTCTGTGACTATGGAGGATTGGTGTAAGGTGGCGGTTGGGTCCGTGTTTGGTTTTGAGCATTCTGATGATGATTCACATTGAGGTGGGATGAAATAGTGTATGTGCTAGAGGGATGATAGAGGTATTTTGTAAGCGGATTATTGTGTGTTTGTGTAGGGATATGTAAATGCTTCTGTGGGGGTCATTTTCATGGTTGTTGTTGGTGAGGTGGGTGAGATGAGATGTGTTGTTGTTGGGGGACGGCCATGAAAGGGCCATGCGGTGGTTGTTGTGGCTGCGAGATAGTTTACACTACTTGATGTGATGGTTGTGTAGGAATGGTAGTGTGTTGCTGAGGGATTATAATGTTTTGTTGTGAGATAGTGATGGTGTGTTGTGGATGTTGTTGATGTTAGGGTTGGGATGAGGACATAATGGTAGTAGTATGTTGTGGTGGTGCTTACAATGTGGTGGATTGGTGTGGATTAACTGGAGGTTGTTGAAATGCAGGAGGCAGAAAATTGGTAAGTATAGATGTGCCCCCAGTATTAGGATATAGAGGAAGAAGTGGTGGAGCAGATGGGGTGTATGATGGCATGCCATAGGCATAGGGGTCATTAGATTCAAGTGGTGGGATAGTAGATGTTGTGGTTGGAAGATGAGGATAATATTGGACTTGATGGATGACAAAATTTCCAAACTTGGGGTGGTACCAGTTGTCCATGGGTGCACTCTCGGGGAGGGTAATTTCCTGGAGCCTTCTGTAAAGTTTGCGGATCAGTAGACATTGGAAGGGCATATGGTGAGGCATCACAGTCAGATGGTGGTTTGACTCCCTTCATGAGTAGGGTGGAAAGGATCATATCCCCATGTTCGTTGAGGAGACGATCCGTCATTTGGACATTAGCAGGATTACTAAGGTATTCATCAACAATGACTTCGGGTTGATTGACCATGTTCTCGTCATCGGGTGGTGTGGTATTCTAGATGTCGATGTTTGATTGGGATGAGGTGGCATTATGGGGATCATGCGGATTGCTTGGAACGTTATTGGGATCTTGAGGGATATTTGGTTGGGAACCTTGGGTCTGTTGATCTGCCATTTTATTTTTGGTTTGTGAATGGGTTTGAACGGGCATGAATGTGCAAAACAACTAAGTGATTTGACATGTAACTAAGCTTCTAAATGATGATCTAGATGATGATTTGGATTGATTGATTTGGATTGGATTAATATTTTTGGATTGGATTGGATGTTGGATTGATTGATAAGATGATGGATAAATTGATGATGTATCAATTAATCTGATGATTGGATTTGATCAACAAAATGATTGATAGGATTGGATGAAATTACATTGGAGATCAATCAATTGGATGATTGGAAGGGTTTCTAAACTAGGTTCAGAGATCACCCTTGGTGATGTAAGATGTTGATTGATTGGATTAAGGGATGAACCAATGATCACAGTGGTGATTTCACTTTGAGATGGAAGGGGATTGATAGGGCCGAGAATGATGATCGACTTAAGATGGATAGCGATCCTAAGCAGATGTTCAAGGATGATGACCAGGTTCAACCACCTAGGTCAATTCGGACAATGACTTCAAATGAAGTTTAGAGGATTTAGATTGATAAAGCGATGATGGATGAGGTTATCTAGAGATTCCCTAAGAGTACCTATATGATGTGGATGATGATTAAATGACCTTTGGAAAATGCAAGTGAAATAAAGGATGAATTATGGATGAACGGATGAGGATGAACATGTTTAGATCACAGGAAATGACAAGTTTTAGGTCCCCAACGGTTCAGGATTTGGCAAGGTTGGATGTACTAGACAAAGAGCTAAAAAAATATTGATTTTACTGTATAGGGCGACTATGTCTGGGTGTGGCCGCCCCTGCTAGGGCATGGTCAGTTATGCTAGGGCGTAGTCAGTTCTGCAAGGGCGTGATCGCCCCTACTAACTTGAATTAGGTGAAAAATAACTATGGAAAAGGATTGAAAACACTTGAAATCAACAAGCAAAATGGAAAAACTGACTTGACTTGTAAGATTAGTAAGAAGAGTATGGCCAATAAGGTTCTCTAACTAGGATAAATAAGGTGATCTAGGGAGTCCTCGATATATGCACAATACGTGAGGCCCAAATTGTCAACACTAGTCTGTCACAAGCGTGAGTCGAGAACCCCATCGAGATATTGAAAGGCCCAGACCAACTCTTCACGTCTATCTAGGTATCACCCTAGCTTCGATGCTTCACCAATTACGACACAACTGGATTGGGGTACAACTTTCATCCTCCCCCTTTTTTATACCTCGTCGGTACACATGGTCGAGATCATCCCTTGGGGTGATGAAATCCCCAAGCAGGTCCCACTAAAAGGGAAAGTGTTAATCATTTTGGCTACTCCCCAAGTTCACACGAAGTGCAAGGGGAAAGCTTGAACGATTACCACCCCCTTGGGTAACACAAAGAACAAAGTAAGCTACGATTTCTCATCACCCAAGATTGTCAAATGGTGCAAGGGGATTGGATACGTCAGTAGATTACTTTCAGACAAAACAAAAAAGTTATTTAACCTTTCCTACTTAATCTATATGCCTAATTAGTGTAAAATGAATGAAAATAAACATCTAATTAAAGGTCCTTTTGCCTTGCAAGAAATAAATTAGTAGTTTTGTTCTCTGTATTTGATAAGCAAATTATATTTCCGGGTGTGGCCGCCTCTGTATTTTGGGCGTGGCAACCCCTCTTGGGCGTAGTCAGTCTTTTGTGAACTTGCAAGTAATCAGGGGTCAGAAAATAATGAAAACAACATCAAAACAGTCTGTTGTTTGGGCGTGGCTACCCCTCCTGGGTGTAGTTGGAATTTTGTGAACCTGCAAGAAATCAGGGGTTAAAAAATACTGAACACAACAACAGAAAAGTATGTTGTTTGGGCGTGGCCGCCCCTCCTGGGCATAGTCGATCTTCTGTGAACCTGCATGGAATTTGGGGTTAAAAATACTGAAATTAGTAGCAAAACAGTTTGTTGTTTGGGTGTGGCCACCCCTCCTAGGCATAGTCGATCTTCTGTGAACCTGTAAGAAATCAGGGGTTAAAAAATACTGAAAACAACAATAGAATAGTATGTTGTTTGGGTGTGGCCGCCCCTCCTAGGCGTAGTCAATCTTTTGTGAACCTACAGGAAATCAGGGGTTAAAAAATACTGAAAACATCAACAGAATAGTCGGTTGTTTGGGTGTGGCCACCCCTCGTGGGTGTAGTCGGTCTTCTATGATCCTGTAGGAAATCGGGGGTTAAAAAATACTGAAAACAACAACAAAATAGTCTGTTGTTTGGGCATGGCTGCCCCTCTTGGGCGTAGTTGGTCTTCTGTGAACCTACAATAAATGAGGGGTTAGAAAATACTAAAAACAACAACATAACAGTTTGATGTTTGGGCGTGGCAACTCGTCCTGGGCGTAGTCGGTCTTCTGTGTCAAAATCTGCAAAAATTTTAAACAATAGAAAACGTTAAATAAAAGACCCGTGACATGGGTCCCACCGCGCATGCCAGAAATGTGTATATGTGTTTATTACTCCTAAATGTGCAGATCTAATTGCAAATGCAGTATGAAAACACAAGACCACCTCAAAGATTAGCCTAAGTAAAGCACAAAAGAGAAAGATGAAAAACGATGAAATGATTATACCTTTTATGCTGATCTCCTTGGTTGGCCCTTGATTTGGATGGAAGTGTATGCTCCTTGATGGCAAGGTGATGGAAAATGATTGAAATGTAAATGCAAGATGAGAGTAAATAATGATCAAATATGGTGGATGCAAGTTGCAAAATGTGCTTAATGGAGGCTTGAATGGCTTAGAATCATGAATTGGGTGCTAAAATGCATAAAGACTCTAGATCCTTTTAATGAAGGAAGAGGGGGGTATTTATAGAGGAAATTGAATTCTCTAGAGAATTCAATGGTCATGATTGAACCACCATGGCCAAGATGGAGGGCTATGGTGAGTTGAGGACTCACAAGCCCTCACATCTTGACATGTGGAGGGTGAGGTGCCAAAGGGGATGATGAGATGGAAAAGGATACAAGTGAGGTGGAAGAAGGACAAATGATGTGGAGGAAGGACAAGTACTTTGGGGGATGAGAGGATTTCCTCAAAAAAGAACCTCTTGTCCCCAAATGAAGGTGAAAGTGACATATGATGAATTTTATTATTTTTCAAAAAATCCTCATGGAGAAGAGAGAATTGGTTGGAGAAATAAATGTGAATATTTAATTCACATGATTTGAGGGGATAAAGTGGTTGGGATAATAAATATGAATTTAAAATTCATATGATAAGCACCTTATGGATAAGAGGTTCTTATGGAAGAGGTTGAAAAGTGTCTTGTGGATAAAACAAGGCCCTTATAATGAAAGGTTCTTGGCTTCCATGTGACTTGATGTGACCTTTCAATGATCACATGGGGAAGAGGAGATTTTTGGGGGAATAAATAGTGAATTTTAAATTCACATGGGGAAGAGAACCTATGCCAAATATGGAAGATGGAAGGTTGATCATAAAAGGCATGTTAAATGTAGAAAGGGGATTAGATTAGGATTGTGCAAACACATGATTAAGGAAATTAATGAAGGATTATAAGCAAGTGGGAAATGCAGGAGGATGTGAAATTAATCTTTGATTAAGTGGTGCACATATTAATGACGTATTAATTAAATTAACCCAAATTAGAAGAGGGGTTATGTAGGATGTGATAAAAAGAGAGAAAAATGATGAATTTAAAATTGGTTTAAATTCAGAAAAAGGGGAAATGGCTAAATTAAATAATTGTTATGTTTTATTTAATTTAGAGAAGAAAGGATAAAGGATAAAGTATTTAATTGTTAAATTAAATACTTTAGGAACCTTAGGCGGAAGGTGGAATATTAATTAAATAAATACATTAATTAATATTGATGTCATAAAAGTGAATTTTGCCATATGGAAGTGGTCAAATTTGGATGTCTACAACCGGTTTACAATTTTTAGCCAAACTGGACATTGAACTAATTTTTTTAACTAAATCTTCACTTTCGGGAACCTATAGCTACTAAACCATGAGGAATTTGAAAATGATGCAAACTAGTGATTTGTGACATTTTGTCTGTAGATTTTTAAAAAAAATTGATTTTTTTTGGAATCAAATTGCGTTTCTTTTTTGATCTCCTTTGAAAACTAGGTTTTAACAATAAACACCATTTTTAAAGAGTGACATGTACTTGCTAACACATAATTTTTCTCTATGAAGAATAAAATTCTATTTTTTTTGAGTTTAGATTTATAACTACAATATCTAGTGCATGCAATTGGTTTCATAGTGTTTTATTGAATTTTTTTTCTTAATTAAGTTTTGAAGTCAAATGAGTTACAATTTAGACATAGGTTTACTTGCTAACACATATTTTTTTGTGTATGTATCAATTTTTTATTTATTTTTGTTGGATCAAGGACATCAATATCTAGTGCATAGATATTTTTAGATGTTTTTTGATAATCTACTATTTTTCCACATGTGCAAAACAAAGAGCTTGATTTTAGATGAAAAACCCATGTTTAATTAAACTAAAAATAATACATAATAAAACTAAAATATATTAAAATTATATTTGATGGATAGCTCATTTTGAGAACTACCATCATCCATTTGGGTATGTGAAGATGATTCTATTTTCATCTTCAACCCAAGCTTGAAAAGGTTATTTTTTATAAAAAATTGCTAGAGGGGGAGAAGGGAAAAAAGGGGGGTTCTAGCGAACCCACCTTTAAATACAATTAAAAAATAAAAACCCATTAAAGACGGGTTCACTAGAACTCCCTTTCTAGCGAACCCTTTAAGGGGTTCTAGTGAACCCCTCCTTCTAGCAAATCCCCTAAACTGTTTTGTCACCGAAAATGCATTTTTCCTTCCTAAAACTAATTGTAAACCAATTTTGTCGGATCACCCTTCAGAGGGTTGTGTTTGTATTTTGGTTCCCCTGCTCGTTCTCTATGCTCTTTCTTCTTTTGGGGTTTTTTTGTTTTGTCTTGCAGCTGAGTTGTAACTTGTTTGGAACTTTTTCTAGATTGTTCCCAGAATGCGTTCTTTTGGTTGGTTGGTCTTCAAGATTTTATCCCAAATCCCAGATGTTGTTGGTTCCTTTGGAATTTCTTTCTGCTCTTGGGGTGTTTTCCCTTCTCTCTTGGTAGAAGGTTTCTTGCTGGTGGTATACATGCTTTCCTCATGGTGTTGTTTATTGGTTGATGGTTGGGTTACTTTTCATGCTTTTATTGAACACCCAAATGAGTTAAAGATTGAAAGTTGTTAAGGTGGATCAATGGCTATTATTCAAGATTCTTTTCTTGCTCCACCTTATGTTCCTGGTGCAAAGTTTACCAAAGGATAGTATGGTTGCTTTTTTTTTTGTTGTGTTGGCTTTCTCCTCAAATCTTATGGAGGTGGATTCTTGTCTTATTGAGGTGGAGATGGGAGGTGAAGGTTTTTGGTTTCCTTAGTTTTCAATCCTTTTGATGTGGATGCTTCTCCTATGGAGGTGGAGGTTGAGGGTGCTGAAGATTTTAGGCTACAATAGAATAGATAGTCATGACATCCTCTTCAATAGAGGGGAGCTCTCTCCTTTTGAGGTGAAGATTGAGTTGGTATCCTAGTTTGAAAGGTGTTCTTTGTACTTTATCTTACCTTATTACTCCCTTATTGAGGTAGTGAAAATGGGGTTGGTTTATTGAGTGGGATGGTGTTGTAGGGAAGTTGATGTTTCACAATTTTCTATTGTGTTTCCCATAACCCCTATTGAGGTGGGGTGTTTGGTTTTACTGGTTCTGATGAGAAACAAGGTCTTGTTAGTGTTTTACACCCTTATGTTCACAGTTTTCTTGGGCTCAGATTTGTTTGTTCTGAGCAGTTGGTTTGTCGATGCCTAGTTGATTCAGGTTGTGCTCAAGTTTATTTAAGGGTTCAAGGTCCCTGCCAAAACCTGATTGTAGAAGGGTTTAAGGCCCCTTCAAAACACATTCGTGCAACTTGTATGGTCTTGTCTTTCTCTTTATGGATATTGTTGTTTAGGTTGTTGATGGTCTACATAATTTATTTTATGTATCTCTCTCAGGTTTCGGGTCCTTGTAAAACCTATTTGTATTGGGTTTCAAGGCCCCATCAAAACCTGCTTTTCCCATGATCAAAAACTTACATAAAAACATGATGAATGATTGACATGATGCTTGACTGAAATAAATGCTACAAAAATCTTGATAATTTTTATTTTGACTACTCTTGATTGTTTTTAAGATGTTCAATATTTGTCAATGAAAGTGCTAGGATTGAAATGGTGAAAATACTTTGCATTTATATGCAATTATTGTAATTTCTTGAAAAATCAAACATCGACAACTTACAAATGAAATTAAAAATTCAAATAATAAAATACTAACACCGACATATCTAAAATGGAGCCAAAATGGGCCGGTCAAGGGTGTGGGATGCCTCAAACCAGGCCCATCCTTTTTGGGGCCTTAAGTGTTGAGGGTAAATATTAAATGTTTATTTTCATTTCCCATTGTTTGATTTTTTGAATATTTTATAAAATGGGTAATTAAATGCATAATTAGGTCCAAGCACATAGGGAGGAGCTAAACCTAGTGCTAAATTATCAAGGGTGACAATTTTCAACACTACATTTATCCCTCGCTTTAGTGAGAGTATGAACTTATTCTTTAACTCACACTAAAGTATGGATAAGCCAATAAGACCTCAATTATCCAAATATTGAAGAGATACGATGACATCAAATCTAGGGGATGTGTTAGCCCCCAGATTCAAGATCCTATGGAAAGACAATATAAGGACAAAGGAACACACATGTAGATATAATGCAACAAGACAATCATGAAGCATACATAACAAAGACATACAACATAACATGGTGCAAACATAAATATGAAATAAAAATAAAACACAATGCAAAAATAGAGAAGACTCATAACCATCACAAGATATACAATAACCACAAAACAAAATCATAAGGTTAATACTAAAAGGATTCAAGTCGGTAAGGTAAAGAGACCTCAGTCTAAAATTGTCTCAAATGCCAAACATCATCTCTCAAATATATGTTATACAAGATAGTGCTCTCATAAGGACCAACAAGCTGTGTTATGTCAAGTCACTTATGAGCTACATAGATCTACTGGATATAAAGTTGTGTTATGCTATGCATCCATGCAATATGATGAGTTTCACAACGATAGAAATTTGTGTTATGCTAGGTATCTCATGAAACACATGGTTGTCCTAGCAAGCAAGTTGTGTTATTCTAGATGGCCATGGTAAAACAAGCTCAAGTTCATGAATCAACAAGCTACATTATGCCAAATCCATGAAATATTTTTTGCAAATCATGCCTTAGAGAGCACACAAATTTTAACATCATGGGGGGGGGGGGGGAATCACCTCATGGGGTGTACAAAGTTTAATGTCACGAGGATGAAAATATCAAAAGGCCATGCCTCAAGGGGCATTATAAATAACACCACCACAAAGGGTGCATGCTAACAAATAGATCATTATATTTCAAAGGACACTACTCAACACATGGGAGGTCACACCTTAGGGAGAATCATACATGACACCACTACCAAGAGAGGAAAAATCATGGGATGAAAGTTCACACCTTAGGGGTATCAAACATAATACCATCAATAAGGGGATATAACATGACATGAAGAATCAAACTTTGGGTATCAAGTCTAATAACACCACAAAGGGGATACTAACATAGATTGAGAAGGCCAATCTTTAGTGAACATAACTATGTGATATTACTAATAAAGAGGAAATTATGTGTGAAACAAGGCCACACCTTAAGCAATGGCGTGTGTAACATCACCACTAAAAGGTACCATACGACTTAAATATCTAACAATATAATATGCAAGGTAATATGCCCCCCTTAAAATGTTAGTGTACTTGCTACACTAATATTTTAAGGAGATTAATGATTGAAGTTGGGATCCTTTTGAAATAATACACACCACACAATATTAACTATCCATGCCAAGTGAGGATGAAAATAGTATCATGTTGCTCCTTATTAATGAGATATGGTTGCACCAAAAATATTTTTGTGCTCCCATGCATGACAATGAGCATCCTATAATACTAAAAATGCCGCATAACGAGAAACATCATAGTAACTAATTTCTTATTTTGTATCATGGGTTGACATGAATGTCATATAATTGTATTAAACCATTACAAATTTTTCTTTAATGCACAACATTAATCTGTATAATGAAAAACAGTTCTATGATATGCACAAAAGGATGAATTTTTGGTTGTTTGGTTTTTAATCTTTTGATGCACACATAGGTGGTAAAGTGATTCTAGTTTCAATTTTAAAATTATGCACAAGGTATGTTCTATCTTAGACAAAGGATGTGGAGCAGGAACAAGGCCATCTCCAACAGATCTGTGAGTTTGGTTTGGGTTTGAGGCTGGAGTAAATGTCTTATGTAGAGGTGGAGGACCTTGATAACCAATTCCTTTTGTATCATTAGATGGTATTTTTTCCAAGAGAGTATGGATTTCATGTTAATTTTTTTATGTCAGAACCTTGTTTAGCAAGAATCTTAAATCCTTGGCCATAATAGTTTTCTAAACTAATGGGCGTATTACTCACTTTGATTTCACAAGATGGAGGATCATTTTTCAGGTATGGGCTCATCTTGATTAGCATTAGCAAGAGCTTTCACGCGTAATGGGTGGGGTATAAATTATATTTAATACTCTCATTGTGGGAGGAGGAAAACATATCAAATGAATGTATGGTATGATTTATTGATTGTTGACAAGGGTGGCTATGTAATGCCAGTGAAGGATAAAGGACAATGTTGGTTTCAAGGTTTGGTATTGTATTGCTTAGGAAGACTTCTATGATTTCTTCATCTTGTATCGAGATATCCTCATTGGGAATATATGCATTGGGAGACAAAGGGACATGGGATTCAAAATTTGTATGAGAATCATTACCAAAGACACAACATGAAACATCAACCAAATATTTTAAGGAAGACATCATTTTAACAAAGCACTCAGATATCATTAAAGTTTATTGCTAAAAAATATATTTGTTAGTGTGAAATGGATACTTTATCTAACTAGTTAATTTCTTAGCTAGTTCTCCACCAAAGTCCTATTCACACTAGCTTAAATTTACATAGGGATAAGGTGGTTGAGCCTTTAATGACATGAGTTGTCACACCTCATAGGATGACAACACTTGTCATAATCTGGTTGTGTCTATCTCTCCCCTTGGCCTATGTAACCAAGGAATTTCTTTGTAGTCTCAATTCTCAAGCTAATATAGCTTTGAATTATTGAGAGGAATACCATTTATTCTTTCTCATATTTTTGGTTTTGCTTTCCCTCACTCATTAATATCTTGAGATAGGCTAGTTAGAAAATCTCACAATATTCATTGAAATAATAAATGTTAAAATACAATAAAAATAGGGATTAGAAGTAGATCTAGATAGGAGACCTTGTGTGGCTAGTGTCACTAAAATCTAAGAAAAAAAAACCTAGTCAGGGGCATGGTATTCCCTAGACCAGTGAAATACTTTTTGAAAATTCAAAAATTGGAAATGTGCTACAATGTGTGAGTAATCTAATCTTTAATTGTTTAGGTCTGAAAGTAGCTAAATTTCTAGAAATGTACAAAAATGTGATTTTTCTATGTGAAATACAACTATGCATGCAATTTTCAAAATTATCAAACAATATATGTAATTCAAAACACAAATTTCAGATTGTGAAGTACATGAATTTTTTGATCCTAACTTTACAACTCTGGAAATTGGAATCTTTTTATCTTTTTGCAATAATAACAATGCACTTTTTTCACTTTTTCACTATATGTATATGCCTAAATGATCACTTTAAAAACTTTCAGATGTTGTTTTCAGATTTGATATGATTTAAAGTAGATTTATCAATACAAGTATGAACTAGATCTACTTTGCAATACTTGAAATAAACCCTAGTTATATTATGAATGCAAAATGTAATACAAATTTTCACTTTTTGAATACTTTTTATGACAATTATGTATGCACAAATGATGAATGCATACAACCTAAGAATATACTCAAATTTTCAAATGAAATGCTTCATATTTTAGAAGATTTAAAGTGTAAGGAATAGTTAGGTTCACTAAAATGTTTGATCAAGAAAAGGGATCTAAATCCTAAATTACACTTCTCCCAATTAGTGTGTGATGGATTAAAAATGATCTCAATACTCACTTGGCTACAAACCTCAATGGAATATCTAGAATCGTGGATCAAGGTTTTAATCCAATGTTGGGGGATGATGTTGGGTGATTGGATTGATTATTATTTGACTAATTTTTTGGATGAAATGATGTTTATAGGTAAACTATGAAAATGAAACAAACTGGGATGATTTTTGAGAAATGTAAAACAGAAAGACAAAAAAAAAAATTAGAAACACAAAGGGTAGACATAGATGAACCTAAAATGTAAATTTGATGTTGAACTGGTTGGTTAGGGGAATGGTGTGCCCTAGACTAGACTCTTATTTCTTAAGATATGAAATCACAAGCCTAAAGTCTTTGGTTTGTGGGTCCTGTTCTCCTGGGGTCACTATCAGAACTTCATTTGTTACTAAGAAAATTCATTTTTCATGATTTGACAACTTGTAGGGCTTGGATACATGAATGAGAAATTATTCTTCAATCAAGTCCTCTAATTGGCTTTAGATTTGAAACTTGCACACATGAAAGAGGCGGAAGGGCTGTGTCGTATAGGGGATTTCCTAAGTCAAACCTTGTTTTGGTATTTCTACCTCCACAATGGCTATGATGGTGTATAAAAGAGAGCTTACCCTCGATCGAGGAGAGGATAAATGATAAAAAAGTAATAAGTTTACTAATGTTGTAACTCACCACTCATAGCTACATTCCTTGATGGAATGAAGACTTGTACTCATCACCTTCTTGAGGAGAATTTGATTGCTTGATTTGATGTCGTACAAATGTTAGTACTCAAAAAAAAATGTACATAAAACATGAATAAAATTACATAAAAACATGATGAATGATTGACATGATGGTTGATTGAATAAATGTTGCAATAACCTTGATAATTCTTCTCTTGATTACTCTTTTCTTTCTTTTAGGATGTTCAATTTTGATCAATGAAAGTGTTAGGATTGAAATGGTGAAAATATTTTGTATTATAATATACAACTCTTCTAATTTTTTGAAAACCAAATGTTGACAACTAACAAATGGAATTGGAAATTCAAATAACAAAATACAGCATCGACATATCCAAAAATGGAGCCAAAATGGGTTGGTCAAGGGCATGGGGTGCCCTAGACCAGGCCCATTCTTTTTGGGGCCTTAAGTGTTGGGTAAATATTAAATGTATATTTTCATTTCCCATTGTTTGATTTTTCAAAGATGTTTATAAAATAGATAATTAAATGCATTATTAAGTCCAAGCACATAGGGGGGAGCTAAAACTAGTGTGAAATCGTCAAGGTGATAATTTTTGATGCTACACTAACTAATTCTTTTAAAATTATAAAAAAAAATATAAACATAATCTACATTAAAAGTTCTACATTTCATTATTTTATATTTTCTTAATTCAAACTATAAATGTCACCTTAAGAGAGTCTAAATTAGAAAATTGTATTTATGTTGGCTATAGCCTTTATAATAGTGTAACAATGTTCTAAACTCTTTACCCACATCTCTCTTTCAACTAATGACTACATCGTGTTAACAGATGTAATGAGTATTATTAAAGACTACTATTAGTTCATAATTTACAATTGTCTAATATTTTTAAAGACCATACATATTTTGAAGTAATTCATTTAAAATATAAGATACATGAAACAATAAATAGAATTGCATTGTTTAGATTTAAAGATTATTATGGATATTTATTATTTAAAATAAATATTTTTATACAAAAATTTGAACAGTAAGATTATTCTTATTATATTCACTAACTCTTTCAAATTATTTAAAATCTGAAAATTTACGTTTATCTTTCTAAATCAATAAAAGAGAATTAACTTTTTAAAATTAAAACATAAGGTTAAATAAAGAATAAAAATAAAAAATCTAAAATAAAATGTGAACTAGAAAATGGTGTAACTATAATAAACTTATCAATCATTTTTTGCAATGTTAGTCATAAACCATGGTGTGGTTACATATCTTCTATTGAGTATTACAAATTATGAAGATATGTTATATCTTTAATTTTTTTAAATATTGAAAGAGAATTTTATTATTTAAAAAATTAAAATATAAAGTTAAGTAAAAGAATAAAGATAAAAAAATAAAATATATTTTGTGGATTAAAGTCAATTTTCTTATGATCTTGGATTATTTTTTTATCATTAATTAAATTAAAGTATTTTTTTACGATTTTGAACAAAATTCAATTATTTTTACTTGATTGGGCTCTATAATGTCCATAACTTTCTTTTTAAAATTGGAAGTATGTATTAGCTTTATTTATAAATTTTAGTTTTTCATATGTTTGGCATCAATAAAGTCTTATACATTGACTTTAGAATTTGGACAATAAAGTTGTGTGTATTTGCTTGATAATTTAAAAAATATCTACTCGAACATGCAAAAACTAAACATAATATTGTACGCTTAAATAAAGAAAGCAACATGTGGATCTATATATTATAGCTAATCCATCCTATCTTATTAATAACCTCCTACTTATCTCTAGTTACTTGTTGCAAGGCATATGATATTTTGGTATTTTATCTTGAATCTTATGACATGCCATTATACCCAAAGATTTGTTACAATGTTTATCAAGAAAAATGCATAAGATAGCATACAAATCATTATTGAAAACCTTCATTTTCACTTACAATATTTTTTTGACACACAATTAGTTGAATAAATAATGTATTTTGACTTTTTCTTATAAGGGACAAGATTGTGTGAATAAGTGTCATGGTGAGCTATCAAATATGACCATCTAAATAGGATCACCTAATCTATCCTTCACATTTAGTGTTTTAGATACAAAATGGCTAGATTTGTAACAAATGTTTACAATGAACACAACATCTACAACACAAACCCTCAAAACTCACATAGATAACGTAATTGATAAACTATATATCACATACCTATATCAACATCAATGATTTACATTTTTTTGTGAGGAGGACATAGACAAGATTCTTTGTACAAAACATTATTGGTATAGGTATGAATGGAAAATTTGAGGGTGAGAACATGTACATGGGTTCCTTTGGCTTTAAAATGCATAAAACAAGGATAACATTGTTTGGGAAAATAATACAGAAATAAAAAAATAAAGAACATTCTTTGACAAATATGTCACCATATGGAACCCCCGTACTCCATCTAAAGGAAACACAAGACAACCATCTTTGCTTGATGATCCATGCTTGCTAAACACAAATGGGATCTTCTCCAACAATATCTATTGACTATGAAGAAATCATTAATAATTTAACCATAGGAGAAATGGTCTATGTAAGGTGTGATAGGAATAGGGATTTTGGGGTTTGAATGATCTAACTCACCTACACTATTTTTCCTAATTTCATTAGAAAAATAGATCTCCTAAGGATAGGATTGACTTTCAACCTTGAAGTGAGTCAACCCTATTAGGAGGATTTGTTGTTTTGTTATGACAAAAGCAATTAATTGGATATTTTGGGAAATGAATTTAGATGCATCAACAACTCAATTGTATGACCTAAAACTTGAAATGCAGAATATTATGATAACAAAAACAAAAACAGTAATTGTAGACAAATATGAAAAGGGCATAATGGTATGTACCTGACACCAAAAATGTGTTTTGAACTCTGTTGAAGCAAAGATTCACCCTAGGGCGAATGGGGGTCTGTATAGGGGTCCAAAATCTAATTTTATAGTCGTCAAATCTTGGATCTAAGCTTTTGATTTCTCTAGGTTTGACTATCAGAAATTCAAAAATAAGTTTTGAATCCGAGTTTCTATGACTTGACAACAATGTTGAAAATTTTGACAACTTTGCAAAATTACTCTTTTGATCAATCTTCAACCCTTCTTCCCCTATAAATCTATACATACAAAGAGAGAGAGAAATGTTTGGTTTTGGGTAGCCTTGGTCAAACCCTGGTTTGGTAATTAAACCTTGATGATAAAAATAATGATGAATGGAAGGAATTGATGAGTGAACAATGCTATGTCACAACTCACGAAACCCTTAATGGATACCCTTAGAGGACTGAAGTCTAACACATCTCTCTAAGGATTGAATCTTGCATGAATTGACTTGATTGATTGATTGATTTGAGGCTTGAATTCTTGAAACTTACATCACAATGCTAGCTTCAAAACATGACATGAACACACATGAACTTTGACATGATGATATGATCTTAATTGTTGTTGTAGATGACTGATAAATCTACTCTTTAATGCTCTTGATAATAATATTTCCTCTTGTAAAGTTCACCTCTTGCTTGTTAGATTTGAATTGATAAAAATACTTATTTGCAGGTGTATCTAATTTCCAAAAAAATAGATTCCACAAGCTAACATTTGAAGCTTGAATTTGAATCATTAATTTATGCCGCAAAATATATATTAAAAATTAGGTCCTAGCACTTAAAGGGGACCCATTCACCCTTGGGTGAATTGGTCCTAGGACTTAAATCCAAGACACTCAATTTCTAAGGTGGTTTAATTAATGTTAGCATTTATTTAATATAGGTTTCCCTTTCAGAAAACGTGAATAATAAGGCTTTGGAATGCATAATTTGGTCAATTAGAATCTTAATTAAGTTTTATTAATTAAGGGACCCAAACATGATGTGAAATTGTAAAGGTGTACAGTTTTCTACACTACAATAATATCTAAAGGGACACAAAATATAGTGAGGGGACAAGTCTATGTATGAAGGGTCAAAACGTAGAATTTTGAGGTAGAGCTCCATAGAAAGATCACATGAACTCTCCCTTATCATGCAATGATACATTGGAAAAAGACTTATGAACTTAATAGAAATGATAAGTTAAACACACAACCGAAAGATAATTTCAATATATGAAGAGCTAATATAGGTACCAACCTATCATTTCACAAATGTACTTGTTCTAAAATATATTACCAAATATACATATGAAGCAAAGAGGAAATAAGATATGTATGTTAATATGCTAAAAATATATATACAGATCAAATATTTGAAGACTAAACTTTGATAGCATATAAAAAATTCATGATAGATAATGTTGTATAAAGTGATATAAGAGAAGAGGAAATATGCCATGTGCTTGAAAACCACCTCTTATTTTTAATTTATCTTTTATATCAATGGATGTTGGGCATAAAACATTTTGACTAATAAGCCCTATAAATAAATAAATAATTAGTCTATCTATCTACATCGATACATGCAATGCCTTCTCAACTAGAAATGATATCATTAATTTAACATGCAAAATCCTTCTGATATATTCCTTGCTACAAAGGAGGCAAGTGGAATGAGAGGAAAGAAAAATTAATTGTCAACGTATTTACCCAATTCTATACCATTCCAAAAGAATTTGGAACACTTCAAAACATCTTGTTGGAGTGAATTGCCTCTACATTATTTTTTGTAACAAAGGGACATATATAAATCTCAACAAAGCTAGAATAATCATATATTAGAAACAAATGAATACAAATAAATACCATGCTAGCATATTGATTACACAATAAAAATTGAATAATAATAGAAAGAGGATAAAGATACTCATAACAAAATAGAGACAAGAAATACAATATAAATGAATGAATGTGATTTATTAAATCCCAAACGAACCTTATGAATAATGCCCATTTAAGTGAAGTTGAAATGCTTGGAAAATATGATTTAACATCAACAAGAAATGGAATGAACGTAGTGTACCCCCAAATTTATATGACACTACACTTCAAATCAATTCATAAACAAAAACACATTGTACGTACAAGATGACCACCCCCCCTTAAAGTTGAATGACCCAAACTGTGCACTGTCATCAAAATGATAACCAACACTTAGAATAAATATATAACACTATAAATATCATTGCTTAAAGAAACCATTGGATATGATTATTCAATAAACTAAAATCATTGGAAAATTCAACTTGGTTCATTATATATAGAATGTATTTCAAATTTTAGTATCACATAAATAAAAGCCACTCCTTGTTGTCACTCCTATGAAATTGTTGCATTTAAAATATACACGACTTAACTATACATTAAAACATCGAGATTTCCATAAAATAAATAGTATTAAAGGGATAGTCATATGAATAATATTTTTAAGTCATGAAACACATAAAAAGCATCCTCATTAGTGAGATGAGTTTCACAAGGCCAAATCTATTACTATAGATAGACAATAGGTTATACGAGACATTTCTTCACCAACACCTCTATTTTGGTAGCATATCTATAATTTTATAGTTACCTTAATCTAATTACCATTTTTTTATGGATAAAACAATCTATGCACCACTCCAATGCTAAAATCATATGGCAACAATTTACTAAATTGTTACCTTATAAACAATGTTTTGTCAACAAGGTGAAACTTCATATCAAAACCACTTTCATCAAACATTGCAGGACATATATAATACAAAACCAAAACATAATTGAGAACTATTAATGAACCACACAAATAAATTATTAAAAAAACTGAAAAAATAATATTTCAACCAATCAATGCATGTATCTACTACAAATGATCTTGTGAGAAAACATAACAAAAAGTTACAAAATTACTAGATATCCTAGTCACACTCAGATTTGCAATGAAAACACAAAAAAAATCAAACATCAATAATGATGATGACTAACTTCTCTATACATAGAAGCCAATGGATTATGCTAACAATGCACTTATGGTTTCAAGTAGATCTCGCAAATGGGTCTCTAAAAGAGGTCATAGATTTTGTTTATAGATTTGACCTAAACAACTAAATTCACTTATGTATTGTTAGGAAAAAGGTGTCTCAACCTTTGATTAATCTTAGCATGTTTAATTATTTAATGTTGAAATTATATTTGATAATTATCCCATGTTGCTTTGTGAGTTACAACTTGTAGTTTCTATTTTCGAGGAGTCAAGTTGAAAGTTGCTATTACAGGTGGAGTTGTGCATGAAGACAATTTCTATTTCATGTTGAGTTTGAATGGAATGCAAGATTTTTGGAGGTGCAACTATATTTTGGCAAGTGTAGCTTTTGCATGTGCAATATTAGTGATACTTCATTGATAGTTGCAATATTGCATATGTTGAGAAGTAGAAGCTTACAATTATGAATGTATAGTGGTTATGGTATTTTCCATGTTGCATCTTCAGTCTTGAGTGTTGGATTTTAGAAATGTCTAATTAATGCATTGTAATATCTTATATATTGAGCACTTATATTTTGGAGTTGTATGTTGTTGTTTTGTTGAAGTACCGTTATGTTGCCAAAATTACTCTAGAATCAAGAAGTGTTAAGACTCTTGTAAGAGCATAGCTCTACAATTATATTATAACTTGTTTATTGTTGTTGAATGATATAATTGAGCCGTGTTTTGGATTTTGGAAATTTTCTCCCAAAAGGGTTTTCCCCACGTAAAATTTTGTGTTATGTATTTCATTATTTATCTGTTTATGATATGTATGCGCATCTAGATCTATAATAGTTTAAAGGTGTTTGAGAAATTTGTGCAACCCTCTCCTGCTTAGATTGGTGTAGGAAGCATCTTTTGCGCACTCGACTTCCTTTCATGTATGTCCTAGTAAAGACTGATACTATAATGATCCTCCATCAAACCAAAAGTAAACAAGATATATTACTTAAATATTACTAAGTAACTAAAGACAAATAAACGCTATCCATGACATGGACAATTACTATACATAAATCTTAGGGAATAACACTCAATAAAACAACAATGAACACAAAGATAAGGTTGAACAATTACAACCACATCTAAAGTTAAATCAATAAAGGGACTTTCAATAGAACAAACATTCTTTTTTTATGATTACTTTTGAAAATAAAAAGTAATCCATACACAATTATTAAAAGTTCTTACCAACAATTACTTGATTATAACAAATTTAGGTACATAAATTTCAATCCAACATCTTTCAAAAAATATTTCATTTTATTCTTGTCATTCTTCTCTTTATAATACAAGATTTAAAAAACATTAATTCTTAACTAATTCATTCATACCTTTGTTATGTACAAGTATATTCTTCTTGACAAACATAAACTAATATAGCAAAAGATTTGTGTTCCTTATCAATATAATATTTTTTTCTTTATTAAATTATTAAGATAAACTAACATTTCATCGTCTACAATATAAATCTCTAGAATAAAATCAATTACATATTTATGATTCAAGTTGAATAACATTCTATTCCAATGTGTAAAAGCAAAAAAAAAATACATACAAGAAACTCATTCCAAACTCCTTAATAAAAATAATTGAAAATGGCACTCAAATTCATAACAAGTTATTACAAAAGAATCCCCAAAAAGATTATACAAATATATAATAAAAACATATTGTAAAACTAATGGATCTATTTATAAAAGCTATAAACTAAATAATATATCCCCACTTATATTTCTAATCATTTTAATATTATTCTATATATTTTACAATTATAAATTAAATAATATACTTCCTAATTTTGTTACAAACTACAGTATAAAATTACTTAAAAATAATAATTCTACCAATAAAATTGGTAAATGAAAAACTCCATAATGTAAAGTACTAATAGTTTATTGTTTAAATTTAACACCAATATTATATATCAAAACTTATGGATTATAAAATCTAAACTCAGGGAGTACCACCGTTAACCCGAACAACCTGAGCATTAACCCACTCACCTCCATCGCTAGCGAGGAAAGCCACGACAGGAGCCACGTCATCGACCTCACCCAGCCTTTCTAAGGGGACCTCCTTGGCAAAGCGTTCAATCAGGGCCTCACTCTTCCCAATTAGGAACGTCTCTGTAGCCACGGGCCCCGGCGCCACGCAATTGGCCGTGATCTTGGTGCCCCTCAATTCCCTCGCCAGTATTTTAATCATGGTCTCTGCGGCCGCCTTACTGGCGGCGTAGGCTCCATGTCCGGGCCTCAACCACCCCACGGCGGAGCTCGTTACGTGTATAATGCGCCCCCCGCCGCCTCTGACGACCCTTTTGGCGGCCTCCCTGCAGCCCAGGAAGGCCCCCTTGCAGTTCACGTTGAAGATGGACTCCCACTCTTCTTCAGGGGTGCTCACCACGGGTGGGTTTGTGGAGCTCGCCAGACCCGCGCTGTTTACGAATATGTGGACGCCGCCGAAGGTTTGCTCGGCCCTGTCGAAGAGGGCGCCCACATCGGAGGCCTTGGAAACATCGGCCTTGCAAGTAATGGCTCTGCCTACGCCACAATCCCTATTGATTATGGAGGCCACCTCCCCTGCTTTCTCTGCGTTTACATCGTAAGAAACCATGACATGAGCTCCCTTGCGAGCCAAATGGAGAGCGATTTCTCTGCCAATCCCTCGCGATGCACCCGTCACGATGGCCACGCGCCCTTCCAAGATGCACTGATCCGCCATTCCTGTGATTTATGTCAATATGCCTTCCTTCGTTCTGCTCTGTTCAATACAGCGAGCTGTGTAATTCTTGGACTGGGGCCCGGTGCCCGCACTCTAAGCCTTTTTTCATATTTTAACATGTAAGAGTTGGTGTTTGTCTCTGTTTTATTTTTTATAACTGAATAAAATACAAATGCCTGCCTAACACAGAAATATAATACTATGAAACATTTAGTTTCATATTTTTTCAATCTTTTAACTTCTTAAAATCACTGGGAAAAAAAAACAGTAAGGAAAAACTAACAGAAAAAAAAGCCTCAAGACGGGCTTGGCTTAAACATCACACACTAACGGCTTAGGTGGCCGTGGGTCCCTCTTTTAACTCAACCAGCATTAACCTTTACAGTTAGCGTTTGCTTTGTACGTGCTTTTCGTTGATTTTTATCTTCAAGATCCAGCGAATGACGGTCGGGCTTAACCAACACACTCTAAGCAGTTGACTGCTTAGGTGGCCGGGTCCATGTGGGCTCCCCTTAACCCATGCTTTTCCATTTCTCTTAACCCGAGTTTTTCAAATCTCGGCTGTAGTTCAGATTCGTTGTTCCCACTTCCGTACTCGTTTGCGATTTCCATTTACACCGTTTGACAGGATTGTACCGTTTGAATGTTGGGTTTTAGTTTAGTCCCACATTCGTTCCTTAAAAGAATAGGATCAATGCAGCTCTTTATATTAAGAAACCTATTTACAACTTTGAGTGAACTCACTAACAAGATAATAGAAGATATAAATTGATAAATAGGATTTTGCACAGTGTGTCAATTAATTATTTTATATTTAACAATATTAAAATGTTATATTTATTTTAATTTATTTGTATATTAATTATAAAATTTTGTATTTATTTTAATTTATACAATATTGTGTATTTTAAAAATTAATATTAATTGTTAATATTTATAAATTTATTGTTTTCTAACAATTATAACTTATATTTAGTAAAATACATATTTAATAACATATAATTTATATTCAATATTTTTTAATGAATATTACTTATATTTAATAATATATATTTAGTGAGTTTGCACTAGCAAAATTTTTCCGTGGCGGAATGGCGGAGGCTAATGGTAATTTCGGGAGATTGACTGCAACAAGGGTTTCCTCGAGCTCAAGCCTGGCGGGAGGATGCTCGCTGGAAAGGACTGGTGAATGTCGGCGCAGGGAACAGAGGGGTCCGAGCAGAAATGGTGTGGGAGGGAGGGTAAACACGTCCCTGAACGGTTCTGACCCGAGTAAGAAGAGAGAGGATGGGTTGTGGAATACCAGGGCGGATAGAGCTTGGAAATGCAACGGATTTTTGACAAATCAACAACCCATCTCCCTAAACACTAGGTGTAAGGAGAAGAGCTTGGGCATGAGCGTTGAAGAGCTTGGCCGGAACAATGGCGACCATACGACTCAAGGAGATCAGAGGGGTGAGCAACTAGAGACCACTGGCATAGTGGGGGGAGTTTTCGCCAAAGGGACCAAGATTTCGGGGTTTGGGGGATACCACGATGGATCTCGTTAGTTTAGGGTGCCTGCAACCAGAAATTTGGTTGGCAAGGGAGGTGGGGAGTCTGGGTTTTCTCGACTAGATAGAACAAAGAGGCTTGATGAAGATGCGGGTATTTTACAGTCTTCCAAATCCATCACAATGGAGCTAGATCCAGACATTGAGCATGAAGTAATTTTCAACGAAAAAGTTTTTTCGGGACTGGGTCTAATAGGCAGATTTAGAGGTCTTTGGCCAAGCCTGGCGAGCCTTCACGAGTGGATTTCTCTCCACTGGAAGAATATTGCAGAAGGGTATATTCAAATCTATCCCATGGCAAGGAGCTTCTTCATTGTTGTTTTTGAAAAAGAGCAGGATAGAAATTTGATCCTATGTGATTATCACTGGGATTGGGATGACAAGTATCCGTTAATGCTAAAGCCATGGCATTCAGCTTTCAATTCAGCCACTGAAGTGTTTGAAAAGGTTCCCATCTGGGTAAGGCTTCCCTACTTACCCTTACATTTCTGGTTTGATTCATGTTTAGTGGCTGTTGGGAACTCCTTAGGAAATTTTCTAATGGTGGATGAAGGCTCTTCAAACCTTCTGCATTCAACCTATGCCAGGATTTTAGTAGAAATGGATGTGTCAAAATTGCCCCCAGAAGAGATTTGTTTAAAGACTTCGAAAGGAACTTGGGTGCAACCCCTGGACTATGAAGGGATACCTTTTAGATGCAGAATTTGCTTCAAAACAGGTCATTTGGTAGTTGAATGTGCGAAGAAAAGAGTACCCAAATCATCCTCCTGGTGGGAAGGTGCTAGCTCCAAGCACTATACAGTAGAGAAAAAAATTGAGAACTTGAGGGGCCCTTAGGAGAAGAGTAGCAAGGAGGTGGGACATGAAGGGAAGGAGTGGGTGGAGGAAGAAAGTAGAGAGGTTCAACTACAAAATGGTGTTATCCTGACACAAGATGGGAACCTGGGTGAGAGAAGAGACAAGGCAACTTGTAATGGAGGGGATAATCCCAAAAATGGAGCTGCAACACTCGATTGTCCGGAAAAAAGAATCCTAGTGAGGCTACAAGAGAAAGATTCAAGGAATGAAAATTCTGGTGAGTAGAACCACCAAACTAATGGAAGCATGGCTGGAATGGGGAATAGCCCTTTCGACAAACCATTGGACTGGCAGGAGATGGCTGCGAGGGTGGAAGACGGTTGGCAAACGGTCAAGGGGAAGAAAGCGAAGAATATTAGGAAGGAGATGTTTGCTATGGTTCTCAGATCCCAGCGGAAGAAAGGGCCACTTGGAGCTACAACCCCTTGACTTGGTAGCAAGTCCTCCGTAATGGTTTGTGTGGTCTTAGGTTGTGGTTTTAGTGCTAGTTGAAATGCTTTATCTGCAATGCTATGCTATATTTGTAACTCTTGTAATAGAGAGATTTATTGATAATCGTTGTGTAGGTTTTTTATTACGGGTTTTTGAGGGTTTGTGATGGATCTTTAGGCGTTTACTATGTAATTTTACTTTTAAATTTCAATAAAATCAATATTTGTCATCGATAAAAAAATAATAATAATATATATTTAGTGATGTTATTTTATTTAGTTGTTTATTATGATTTATTATTTTAATATGAAAGAATTAATATTAGAATTAAATAAATTAAATGTGATGTTTACTTTAAAATTCAATGATACAAATATATTATAGGAGATGTAGATGTTATTTAAAGTGTTAGAGGTTTAGGGTTAGATTTTATAAATACTTTAAAATACACAAATAATTTATTTTTTTGCTTTGGTTTAGATGTGTTTACAAAATAGAACTAGTTTACAAGCCTAAAACTATAGTTGCAACAATCAACTAGCAAAAAAAAAAATCATTGGAATTCACTCACTTTTATCTTCTAACATTTACATCTCAATAAAGATAATTAGGGCTACAAGCCTAAACCATCGATCCTTGAGGATTATACAAAAAAAACAAGGTGAACAAATAAAGATGCCCATTAATTTACAAGATAATACATATACTAGTATCCAAGATAAGCAAACTAAATAACAAGTCAATAAGGATCAAGGTCCAATTCAACAATAACAAGTTGGTGATAATCAACAAGATATTCCATGTGCCTTAACATTCATACTTCCAAATCCACAAAAGAAAGAAAAAGGTGATAAAATAACAGGTCAAGAAAAAGAGCGAGTGAGTAAAGAAGTATCTTAGCCAGATATTTATTTTATATGGCCACAATGACAACAACAAATGGTACTCTTTTTTATAGGTGTCTATTTTATTAAAATTAAATATATAATATATAGGTAATCAATAGTAACGATTGCATCTTAAGATCTTTCTAGCATCATGTCAATGATTCATACACCTAGAGCTAGAAAGAAGCAAAGGGTTTATCTATAATAACAAGGGAAGGTACAAGTTCTAAGATCTAGATGAAATAGTTAATCTTATTGTTGAAAAAATTGATAGAGAACTAAGAGATGAAGAATACCATATGACTATAATAAATCTTAGACAACACATTAGAGAACGAAAAAATTCAAGTCCAAATAATCACCTCTACTATTGTGTCAAGAATGAAGAAGGTTGAAAAGACCAAGAAGAGATTAAAGGATCAAGTTGCAAAATTCCAAGCATATATCAACTAGTTCATCCCTTACAAATAGTAGCTAGGTCTATTAATCCTATAATCATCATCTCTTATGTAGAGGCATCATCTTTAGAGAAAACAAAATGTATTGATAAAGTAACAAATGATTGAAATAATGAGATGAGTGATAAAGGATGTAAAATAATAGTTGAAGCTACAGATTCTTGCGTAAATTCAAGCCTTTGAACAAAAAAATATTAATTAACTAAGGATTTCCAAGAAGAATGAGAGATAAATGATCAAAATCTTCCTCACTTGATTATCATTATAGATTTAAATGCTCAAGTGCTGATTAAGGAGAAAGTTTTAAATTAGGAAACTTTTAAATAGTCTAAAATATAGATAGAAATCATCAATTTTTAAAATGACTTGATTGCAAAATATATGTAAATTCTCAAAAAATTCTTTCATTTTGAATTTATGGACATGGGGAAGAAATAAAGGGCAAGCCTACAATTGAAGGCATTTCTAATGCAAAAGAAAAATTCTTCATTTTTTTATAGTTTAAGCATTCTACTTTACCCTATTTTGTGTTAATGTTCATATTTTACAAGATACTGTTCAAAATAGGCATTGAGCCTTGCAATTTGTGTCAGTTTCATGTATTTTTATAAATTGTTAAATTTTATTCCTTTAATAGGAATAAAATCAACAACTTGAGAGGGACTACTAATCAAAAACCAAAATACAGGATGAAGAACATCATTCTTAGCCTCTTTAGAATCCCCAAAATAAAATAAGATAGAACATCAATGCCATCCACAAGAATATTAGAACTAATATTCTTCCAAACAACCTTCAAAATAGAAGTTTCCACATGGTTCTCAAAACAAAGAGAAATATTCAAATGTTATGATCATCACTACCAATAATCACATCTTTCTACTATTGTCAACTATCATTATCAAAGGATAACTAATTAAAGATACCTTATGTGTGAGGTTTGAGGTCACTAAGAGCTTTGGAATCATCATCAATAAAATTTGTTATGTCTTTCCTATTTTTATGCAACTATAACCCCACATTATTGACCACCATAGTAAATTTAAATTTCTTGAAAGGCTAGTGAGCAAATTATTCTTGTCTTGAGAAACATGATTATCCCTGGCAATCCATAAAAACTATAGAATCTCAATACAAAATTTGTCAAAGGAATTATTTAAATGTGGAGAACTAACTATTTCCCCAAATAAAATATCAAACAAACTGACTTCTTATTTGCACTTCTATTCCAAAAAGGATTGAAAGAAATTTTAGAAAATCTTAGCTCAGGGACACTAAAAGAATACAGTGGAAACATGTCCATAGACTAAACAAGATTTAAAATCCTTACTTAAAATGACAATGCACACATTTATTTTTTAATAAAAAACATCCACTTAAGAAAAACGCTTCTTAGGCTCAATGTTACTAAATCATAGAATAAATTATTTTCTATTACACGGGTATTTTAGAATTAAATTAAAAGGTCTCTTAAGGATTAAATCTTTCGTTAACTAAAATATTGTTTGTATTCTTGATAGATTTACAAAACCTAGCTTTAGATGAACACGCCCTAGTAAAATAAAGAAGGTAAGTCTTACCATTCACTGACCAACACAATGAACAAAATCTCAAATTTTATTTTTTTCTCTAATTGAAGACCTCCTAACCCTTTAAAAGTCCTTAATAAATCGCCAAGCCTTTCACAATGGACCCAACAACAATAGATCCAAAAGACATAATATCAAAATTACTAAATAGAATTTCTTCATAATAGAGACTAGATAAATTTTAACTTTTCTTAGGGATAAGATTTAAAAGCCCACTTAATATAAAAGAAACAACATAAAAAATAATATTTTTTAAATCCCAAAATGGCATAAAGTTTTTTATTTCACTTATTATGTAACAAATTTTTTTTATAAGCGTATTTAACTGTCTAACCTTAAAAGCGCCCAACAAACATAAAGAGAAATATATTGTTTAAAAAGATAAAATAATTTACACAATTAAAATTGGCTCTAGCTAAAGAAAAAGAACACAATTTTAAAATCCATAAACTAATTACACTTGTTTAAGAAGGATTAAGTGAAAAAAAGGACCTTAAAATATCCTATAATCACATTAATACTAAAGCAACTCCAAAAAAAATCATTTTTTTAATTGCAACTTTAAATTCAAAAGTCAAACAATAAATATAAATATGAAATGCCTTTTATAAATATAAAGTGCAACCTTTATGTTAAGTAATGAATTATAATAAATTAACATATAAATTAAGTCCCCATATTTATTTTAAACATTTGATGGATGTTATTCATTACATGCTTTTTCAATTTTGCATGATTTTGGTGGAGTTATTATTGGGAGGAGAATATAATGGTGAACTATATGTTTTAAGTAAATCTATATCATTGTAGTATTTAAAAATATTTAAATAATCTCTTTGTTGATATATTGTTTACTTTGACATGCACCATCATATATCCAAGATCATCCAAGATAGGGTAATTCCATGAGATAAATTCACACAAATATTTGTCACTTGTAGACTTGTTATTATGATCATCCATACTTGTAATTTTGAACACTACAATTTTAAATCTTGACAACACCCCCCATTAGTCATTGTGAACTCACCTAGTGCATGTCTGTGTTGATTTGCATGCTACATTTTTTTTAAAGACATTCACTCAACCATTTAAGATTATTAGGAGATTTATCAAAATAGAACTTTCATTGAGAGTAATGTAATAGCACTTTATCTTAACATATATCATCATGTCTTAAATCATTATTCCTAAGTCATGCAATGGGTTTAGTTAGGGGTCTAATTGGGGAGAGCAAAACTCTTGCAATTTAGCACATTCCTTAAAAGTATTATAAACATCATCAATCTATATTGAGGTTCATATATTAGAAGATCAAGGCAACTAGATTCTAAGCATCATTTTTTTGCTAGTTGATTATTGTAGATAGACTTCTTTTTTGCACACTAGTTCAATTTCAGACATGTATATGAACCAATTTTTTTTTTTTTGAGACATTTACTTATCATCTAAGGATCTATACGAGATAACACAAGCCTCACAATTTAGGAGATTTCATAATGGTGTTTCTAAACATTGTCAATCCATATTAAGATGTAAATGTTAGAAGGTAAAATGTGAATGAATTTCAAGAATTATTTTTTTGCTAGTTGATTCTTGCAATTATATGTTTAGGCTTGTACAACAATTCTATTTTGTAAACATATATCTGAACCAAAGCAAAAAAAAATTAATTCACATATTTTAAAACATACAAAATCAAACCCTAAACCTGCAACACTTTAAATAATGAATATCTATATGACCCATAACATATTTATATCATTGAATTTTAATATAAGCATTATATGCAGTTTTAATATTTCCTCTTATAAATCTTATCTTTATGACTAAATACAATAACATTATTAAATATAAGTAATATTCATTAAAATATTATTTAAAATAAATAATATTCATTAAAATATTATTTAAAATAAGTAATATTCATTAAAATATAATGAAAATAAATAATATGTTATTGAATAAGTATTATTAAATATAAGTAGTATGTTATTAAATATGTATTTTATTATATATAATTAATCATTACCAAATATTAAATATAATTATTAATTTTTAAAATACAAATAATTTAATTAAATAATTATAAATTAATATATAAAAATCAAATAGAAAAGATACGACATTTCTATCTTCTATTTGTTTCGTCTGTGAGATTGCTCTTTCCTGTAAACTGGATATAAAAGAGTTGCATTGATCGTATTTTTTGTAAGGAACGAATGTGGGAATAAAATTAAAACCCAGCGTTCAAACGGTGCAATCCTGTCAAATGGTGGAAACGGAAATCCCAAATGGGTATAGAAATGAGAACAACTAATCTGAACTGCAGCCAAGATTTGTAAAGCTTGGGTTAAGAGAAATGAAAAAGCATGGGTTAAGAGGGCCCCACATGGACCCGACCACCTAAGCAGTCAACTACTTAGAGTATGCCGGTTAAGCCGGCCCGTGAATGACCAACACGTGAAATGCAACAGCATCAAATCCAATATTTTAACATTAAACGTTCATCCTTTCAACATCAAAATTTTTGTACAAATTCTAATGTCTTAAGGAGAAATACCACCTACAATTACCAAATCAGAGGTTGATATGTTATTGATATATCTTCGAAGATGTTTATGCTGCAACATTACTCTCCAAGAAGTGTCGAAGGTCAATTAGAAAAAAAAGTCCTTTTTTTTCATACAGTAGATCAGGTCAATTGATTGGTCATTTATCGAATGATGTTGTTTGTACAACAAAGGTCTCAATGGAGAAGTGATAGATTCATATCAATTGTGCATCCTCTTACAAGAATCCAAACATGACTGAAACAAAACCTTTGAATGAGGAAGATAATTAAACTCCATCGCCAACATGTTCATGTTATGCTTGCAATAGAGACAGGGAAAGAGAGGTATAGAAAGAGGGAGAAGTAAAGGGGGTAAGAGTGAGAGAGAAAGGGGGGGTAAGGAGATAGAGGAAAAACTAGAGTGAGACATAAAGAAAAAATGAGAGAGGACTTCAGAAAGAGATGGATATACAAAGAGGGAAGAGGGAAGAGAGAGAGAGAGAGAGAGAGAGAGAGAGAGAGAGAGAGAGAGAGAGAGAGAGAAACTGCATCAATAACATCTAACAAAATCCCCTTCCATTATGTTGTGATAGATGTCATATCCTATTATAGAGCTCATTTTTTGACACAATTAAGGAGAAGGTACAAGAAAAGGTTTTTGAGTTTGACTTTATACATGTCAATTGCATTTGCTTGAAAGTTTCAAAGGACATTTCAACAAATCCATTTCGTGCATATTATACAATCGTAGAAAGTCATGACAACACATCTTTAGGGAATTCTACCAAACAATCTTCTCCAACAGAGTTTGATCACTTTGAGTTTAGACTCCCAGTACCACCCATTAGATTCAAGTTGACAATGTGGACTATCTGATTGGTCTCCAAGTATAAATCTTCATTACTCTTACCCAAAATGATGCATGAAGCTCTTTCTAGTTGATGCATTGACAAGAACCTCAATGTAGGCTGATATGTAGGTATGATGGATACCATATAGCATAGAATTTATTTTCCAAAGAATTTTTAGTGGTAATGTAACATCCCATCGTGGAACCCAGGGAACATCACATCATTAACACTAAACAACTGGATATTATTATTATTATTTTAAAAACATTTAATAACCACATGTGATAATAACCTAACATAAATGTTCTCGGGTCCCACAACCACGCTACTAAAGTAAATAAACATCATAACACATCAACAATTATATATATCAAATCATGTGAATAGTCATATCCAAAATTACATTGCATCAAGAGTTACATTACAAGTTCATATACAACAAGTGAGATTGTGACAAATCTCAATACATCAAAAGTATCAATACAATGAAACCTCATGTAACATCATGAGTGTGTACAATAGAGATTAAAATCCAAAATAGATGATGACCAAGTCCACGAGCTCATCCAAGGAACCAATCTCTGTGAACAATGTGAATCCAGGATCTTGCAAAGAACAAGCATGTCTCGAACAATATCACCTGCAGGGGATCCAATGGGAGATGTGGCACGTTCCTCCCAACCCGTCTGGAACTCGAAAGCCCACCCCCCGTGCTAGGAGATATAACAGGTCCTCAAGTCAAAACAGACAACAAGAAGAACATCACACAATACATGGTCGACATACATGACATCACAATCACAAGATAACTGACATACTCCCAGAGGAGACTCACAATCACAAGTAACTCAACACAAGTGAACTAACAACTATACAAGGGCAAGAGTGTCATCACATAAACGCGGTAGGTTACCCTGGATAGTCTTCCTAGGTTACCAGCCCTCTACCAGAGATACCCTGGCAACCTTTAACGACTTTTGGCCCCTATACGAACTTATGCAACTTCGAATCACTTCTCGAGAAGACAAAGTGTTCGAGTTGCCATTCCAGGCCTTCTCAACCCACTTTAACCTAAACAAGCATTAAAGTCCAAGGCGAGGCAACCATTATCTGAATGGTTAA
The DNA here is from genome assembly GCA_007115665.2 of Sequoiadendron giganteum. NCBI lineage: Eukaryota > Viridiplantae > Streptophyta > Pinopsida > Cupressales > Cupressaceae > Sequoiadendron > Sequoiadendron giganteum. Next base: position 139,624,226 of record CM021102.1, on the reverse strand, counting down.
ATTTAATTACCCAAACCCCTAAAAGCTTAATTAAGTTATCACTTGGTTACCAACTTTCGATAGGTTACCCATGCAAACACTTTCGGGTTTGGCCCCTAACGGAAGCCACTCCTCCTACGGTACAACATCTCAAAATGACAAGACTATAAAGCCAACATGCATGCAAGAGAAAAATTCTTTCAAAATTGACTCTAGATAGATGAGTACATACCAAGACATATACAACACGATAAACCACTATACATGCATGGCAAGATTTTCATGAAGAAACACAACTCCACTCCAGAGTATTCAAAATGTTCGAAAGTAAAATTCATAAGAACTCTAAACTTGCATGACCCACGATATCACATATAAAACAATACGAGAGCAATTGAAAACCTCTATTCAAGATTTTAAAACAAAACCAACATCATAAGCCTCTAGGAGACGATACACCAACACCATACCTCAATACATGAAGTAAGAATAAACTCTAAGTAGGAATACCATTTAAACATAATTTACAAATTTCATTCTAGATTTCCAATCATACATGACTATTTCAAAACATTTAGTTCATTGAATGAAAAGACAATCAGTACTTCCATAGGATGATGATGTTTCTAAATTCACAATCTTATAAAAGATAAACTTAAGCATTTAAAAATTTATTATCCAAATACATATATATAATCATTATAACCCAATAAAATAATTCACAATTCTAATCTCTAACGAAGCATATGTAATTAAATTAGTAGACCACTTCTTAATCATTGCATATATATTTTAATTAATAAATCATTTCATAAAGCAAAGCATTTATAATTTAAATAATAACCATTTCGTAAAATAAGAAGAAAATTTAAGATATACATATTACTTAATTTCCTTTGCTTTTGTATTATCATTTAAGAATAAAATATAAATAAAATAGTGACAATATATAATCTTTCTCATAAATAACCACTATTTTCAACTCTTGTACGTTCGGTGACTATTACTTACAATGGTAATATAAATATATATTTGAAGATTGTTTCCTTATATTATAAATAGTGATTTCAATGAAAGTGTTTTATTTCCATCACTTAATAAGAAATTGATTTATATTATCGAATGCCACCAATACAACAGTGACAGGGAATGGAATTACACGAGGTTAAGGAACTTCCAGTGTAAAGTGTAGTTGACTTCAACGGCTCATGACTTCTAAGGTGAATCGATATCTAACATTCAAATGGTACACGCGAAAAGACTAGCGCAGTCATCTAGTACAACCAACTAAAGTGGCAGTTATTACTACTTCAACTACGAAACATCGTGATGTTATCTGATGCCTCACATTGCTCCACTCAAACAAGACAAGGTGGACAAACAGTAATAGTATGCATGTTGCATGCACGATAGAATACAAACGAAAGGAACTTCCATATGGAATTTCTTACATTTGACCTTACGCACAACATAAGCGAACTGACGTAGATCGATATAGCTAAAAGAGGAATGAAATATCATAGTGAAGAGAGTATCCGGTACCATTTAGCCGATGATTTATCTAAGCTCATATAAGGTTTCAACATGAACATGTTTGATGGGATTTATGCGCATGGGAGGAATAATAGATACCAAACAAAACCTGATCTTAGAGAACCATAAATCGAATCAATGATAGTCATTAGAACTATATACAACCGATACACATGAAAAACCTCAAAGGTGAACAAGGATGAGAAAATCAGAAACTTGTGCCACAGTTGCTAGCTACTAACACAACTAGAATGAATCAACATGACAATAATTAACCCGTCTATATACAAGTACAACATAATAAATTGCAAGTAACCCTACACGGCTATGACTAAGGATTAAAAGTTTCAAGGCACTTCAAAATAGTGAACATGGAAAAACACTCACCATTCACAAGATTAAGAATCAGAATGACATTAGACTCCACTCAAATTGTGGCTAATAGGGATTTAAAGAAAAACTCAGAGCATAAAGGCCAAAAAGCATTAACCAACATAAACACCGACCCTTATCAAAACAATACCCATAAATAATCAAAAGTGTCTGCTGCAAAAAGAAGGTAACCAATGGAAGAGACAAATGAAGCAATGAGCGGTAATTCAAGGTAGACGACAAGCCCATATCATGCACCGGTTTTACTACGCAAAACATTCTCCAGGAGGTTACATAAATCAATAGCGAAAATCTACAATTTTTTTATTTTTTGTGTTCTTATATAATTCACAATAGTTTCATTAAATTTGGCATTAACGTTTTAGTTTTCTTATTGTACATGCAGGATTTCAAGACAAGGTTTCCAAATATCTCAAAACAAAGTTTTCAACAAGAATTTTGGCAAGATTTCATCAAAGCGAGCTTGAAATTTAAAAGAGGAAAACCTAAAATTCCTTCTAGATTCGAGCAATGACGAGGCGTAAATGTCCAAATTTCAATCCATAGAACTTTCACAGCATGAATACGACCTTCAATGGTCAATTTTCAACTTTTCATACAAAAACCGTCGAAGAATACATAAAACAATCTTTCCCGTGAAACAACAACAATTCTCCTTTTTCAAAAATCACTGTCATCCAAAATTAATTCCTTTTCTTCAAATTACAATGCAATCAATCACTTTCACTTTCTGTTTGCATGCCATTAAAACAACCAGTTCAACTTTCGAACAAAATCAACAAGAAAATATATTTTGCAATTAAAAACACAACTGACTGCTTTAATTTTCAAAAATATCAAACTTGCATAAATAGATTAATTACCACTAATTAATCTTTCACAAATAATATATTTTAATATTTCACTTTTATTTCCACAATATTCTAAAAATAACTTTCCAATTTTAACATTGCAATTAATCATTAATCAAAATTACCATTATTTTAAATCATTAAATAATCTAAACTAAACATTATAAAACATAACAACAAGAGATGACCAACATACATGACGACAATGAACAACAATAAAACATAAGGGTGACAAAACGATACTCGTTCTTTCCAAAACGATGGTTCATGATAGAGGACAAATCTTTCTCCCTTCAACGATTCCATTGGGCCATGGCACGCTCAAACCTAACAAAGTAGGTGGAGCCGATGCTTGTACTTGAAAGTTTCATCACACTGCACAGTCAATTGAAACAAAATATAGATATATGAAGACACATCGTGAAGAAGAATCGTGGTGTAGCAGGGCACGCACGAATGAGTACTGCTAAACCATCTCCTTCACCGAACTGGCGCAAGACACATCATCTAAAATCAATGACATCATAGTACCATCATAAGCATAACAGAACATCATATGTCATCATAATAATGTCATCTCATGAAAATAAACATCGCATCATAAAGTAAATTGTATCATCAACTAAGTTTCATAATTGGTCATGTAAACCATGACATAATGCATCAAAGTAACATAGTCTCAAATGTCTAACTAATAACAGTAACTCAAACAATTGAAATAGAAATTTCATCAGGAGGGCCACTACATCCTCCCCCCCTAGGGTGAGGCTTACTCCTGGAAGCTTGCTAATAAATAGGGATACAACTCCCTCATACGCATTGCATCCTCCCAAGTAGTAGAAGCCTTGTCACTAGGGTCCCATTGGACCCTCACTAGATCAACATCTCGACCCCTGAGGGTGAGTCTCTTGCGCTGTAGAATGCCCATGGGCTCCAAAGCTAGTTGCTCATCCTCGACTTGTAGAGCATTCCAATCAAGTACATGTGAAACATCAGGATGATAGGGTCTAAGAACAGATACATGAAAGACATAGTGGATGCGTGACAAGCTAGGTGGCAAGGCAAGTCGGTAAGCTACATGACCGATCCTCTCTAGAATCTTGAACAACCCAAAAAATTGAGGCACGAGCTTAGAGCCTTTTCCATAATGGATCAGACTCTTTCATGGATGCACTCGAAGAAACAATCTATCACCAATAGAAAACTGGTGATCTACACGATGAGCATCAACGTACTTCTCTTGTCTATCCTGTGCCACATTCAAATTCTCTCTGATACAATCTATCTACGACTTCATATCTCACAACATATCAGGTCCAAGAAGCACTCTATCCTCAAGTCTATCCCAACTCAACAGAGTCTTGCATGGGCGTCCATACAATGCCTGAAAAGGAGGCATACCTATGGAGCTATGATACCCATTATTATACGTGAACTCCACCATGTAGAGATATTCTTCCCATCACGACTGCTGATCCATGACATACATCCTAATCATATCCCCAAGCAACTAATTAACCCTCTCAGTCTTCCCGTCTGTCTCAGGATAATAAGTTGAACTAAAGATCAACTGTGTACCTAAAGCATGTTGAAGAGAAGTCCATAAAGCTAATGTGAAAACAAGATCTCTATCTGATATGATTCTGCGTGGGATTTCGTGCAAATGGACAATATTCTCCATGAAGATCTTTGTCATAGAAGAGGCATTGTATGACGAACGAATCAGAGAGAAATGAGCTACCTTAGTCAACTTGTTGACAGTAACCATGATGGCATCATGTCGACGGTAAGACATAGGCAACCTAACAATAAAATCAACCGATATGATGTTCCACTTCCATTCAGGAACAAGGTGAGGTTGTAATAATCCCGTGGGATGCTAGTGCTCAGCCTTAACCCTCTAACACTCTAGACATCTCGCAACAAAATTGGCAATATCACGCTCCATCCCAGGCCAAAAGTACAATTTGTGAAGATCCGCATGCATCTTATTGACACCAGGATGAGCTGAGTATGTCGCTTGATGTGTCTCTAACAATATCAAGGTACGAAGTCCATCTGCAAGTGGCACATAAATATGACCCAAATGTTGCAACAAGCCATCAGACTCAAGCATATAATCTGCAAACCTACCCTCCAAAGGTCTATTTGAATCCAACTCTGCCTTTGCATCCTGATACAATCTATCTGTAGGAAGTGCTGCCACTATCTGACTCCTCAAATCAACTCCTAGAGTCACAACAGATATCTCATGTCTACGTCGGCTAAGAGCATCCTCTACCATGTTCTCTTTCCCCTGAATGAATTTGACCTCAAAATTATATTCGCACAAGAACTCCATCCACCATCTCTGCCTAGCATGAAGATTAGGCTGAGTAAATATGTACTGCAAACTATGGTGATCACTGTGTAACTCAAAGTGATGACCCAACAAGAAATGATGCCAACGAACCAAAGCATGAATGACTACCACTAACTCCATATCATGAGTTTGGTAGTTTAGTTCATGATCCTTGAGCTTGTGAGGCTCATAGGCAATCACATGACCTTCCTGCATCAAAACGACTCCTAAACCCTCCAAGGACGCATTAGTACAAACTATAAATTCCTTCATAGGATCAGGAATAGTTAATATAGGTGCACTCGTCAACCTTTCCTTGAGTGTCTGGAAGGCCAACTGACAACGATCTGTCCAAATGAATTTATTCCCTTTCCTCTGAAGAGAAGTAATAGGATGAGAAATCTTGAAGAACCCTTCGACAAACCGCCTGTAATACCCCACTAGACCCATAAAACTACGAACCTTAGGAACATTGGTAGGCACCGGCCAATCCATAATGGCTTGGATCTTTGAAGGATCCACTGCAATACCCTCTTTAAAGATAACATGACCGAGGTATTTCACCTCAGTCTGGAAGAACTCATAGTTTGATAGATTTGCAAACAACTGGTTCTGCCTCAAACACTGCAAAACTTGTCTCATGTTCTCCTCATGCTCCTTCATATTTCTAGAATAAATCAAAATGTCATTTAGAAACACTAGAACAAAATGATCAAGGTACATGCAAAAAACACCATTCATCAAGCTCATAAAAACAGACGGTGCATTCGTTAACCCGAACAGTACCACAGTGAATTCATAGTGCTCGTAACGAGTTCAGAATGCAGTCTTATGTATATTTGCTTCTAAAATATGCAATTGATGATATCCAGATTTCAAATCACTTAGAGAACACATTTTCTCCCTTAATCTAGTAAAAAAGGTCATCGATTCTAGGCAAAGGATATTGATTCTTGACTGTCACCTTATTCAATTGACGGTAATCAATGCATAACCTGAGGGATCCATCCTTCTTCTTCACGAAGATGACAGGTGCTCTCCAAGGTGAAACACTCAGACGAATGAAACCCTTAGCCAAGAGTTCTTCCAACTGCAATCGAAGCTCTTCCAACTCTTGAGTAGTCATCCTGTATGAAGCCCAACATATAGGCTTAGCTCCAGGAACCAGATCAATATGGAAATCAATATCCCATTTCGGCGGCATACCCAAAATATCACTAGGAAATACATCTGCAAATTCTCCGAGAATAGGGTAGTCATCAAGAGATACCTCTCGATTGTCCCCTACCTCCAAGTCACTAACAGTAGTTGCAAAAATCTGACAACCCTATTGCATACATGTCCTTAACTGCATAGCGGAAATAATCCGCAAAGAGATGGGTCTCTACACATGAACAATCTCAATCTTCACACCTGAATCATCTAAACAACTTACTGTCTTCCGTCGGCAATCTATCATTGCACTATGAGATTCTAACCAATCCATTCCCAGAACAATATCATACGATCCAAGAGGTGTAACTCAAAGATCAACTAAGGTAAGCAATGATCCAATCCTAAGTCCATAATCACGAATGAGGGATTCAACCGCTACCTTAGCCCCATAAGCCAATTCTACCTACCACCTAACGCCTTGCTTAATCGCCACAAGTCCGCATCGCTCAACAATGGAAGGAGAGATAAAAGAATCAGATGCACTAAAATCAAATAAAATAGATACAGTAACACCTTATAACTGACCTGAAGATTCCATCACAGTATTCTGGTGATCTGATTGATGATTTTCCACTGTAGCAAAAAATCTATGAGATTGTCTTGCATCGCCAACTGTCGGCTTTGAAGCTGCGGGTTGCTAGTCACATGAAAAGCATCCAATGCCCCTACCATAACCTCTGCCAAAACCTTGGCCACCCGATGGTGCATTCGATTGCTGGAAACTGCCTCTGTTGACTATCGATTGTGCACTCTGAGTAGGATGATCTTGGTGATTGCACTTATTGCACATCCAATTACGATTCTTTCAAAACTAAGAACCGTTACCCGACTGCTTCTGAGAACCCTTATTCTTATGTGAGTAATTTTGCTTTTGTTGTCCACCCTTAGAGGGTTCCTGTTGGTTCCGAGAGGAACCACCTGTCTAAATCTGACCACCATGCAGACCAAATCCTGCACTAGAGGCGCTACCAATTAAAACACCTGTGTGTCCTCCTAACGCCATGGATAGATTCTTCTCCACAATTGAGCCTTCTCAACGAAAACCTCCATCGTCTTCATCTCGAAGACTCTAACTCCACCATTGATGCGGGCATTTAAGACCCTGATGAAATGTTGAAATGGCATAGCCTCATCATCTGTTATCCCTACATATTGTTTGAGTTCGTAGAATCTACGCTCAAACTGCTTGACAAACATTTCCATTTGGCACAAATTATGGAATTCATTTGCATGACACTGCCTCCAGTGATCAGATAAGAAGCGCACTCTGAAACGCTCTAGAAACATGTCCCACAATACTGATCCTATCTCCAGATGGAGCTTCTGCTCCTCCAGTTGCCACCAACTAGAGGAAAAACCTCTAGGATGCATGATGGCACATCTCGCTCGGGTGTTTCTACCATATTGGTGCATAGAAAATTAACATCCTAAATCCAGTAACCATATCTCCACATCCAAACCACTGCCAGTACCATCAAAAATAAGAGGGCGTGCCCTCAAAAAATCCCTCATGTGTCCTGCATCTAAGACATCCTTCTCTACGATCTGAACTATCCTCCTAGGTGGTGTCATATCTCTCTCTCTCTTTCCACTTCCTAATCATTTCCCTATCTAGGCCCAAGATGTGCAAGAGCTTGCTCAAGTAACGGATGTATTAGATCTCCTACACCAGGTTGATTCAAAATCTAATCATTATTTCCCTGATTACCTAGAGTATTGGGTCGTTCTCCATGTTCACTTTCATGTGAACTCTACGACGGAGTATTCTGACGATTTTCCGCAAGCCACAACCATGGCCTTGTCCATGACCTCTAAAATGACCTCACCTAGGCGGCATAATCCAAAACAAGGCCAAATTCAAGTCTCAGTTTAAAGACACAAGAAACCAAGAAAACACACACACATAAGAATTTAACACCTAGGACAACCTAGTGGGCTTGCATGAACCAGAGTACCCTCTGTTAGAACCTTCGCTCTAATACCAAGTTGTAACGCCCCATCGTGGAACCCAGGGAATGTCACGTCATTAACACTAAACAGCTGGATTTTTATTCTTTTATTTTAGAAAAATATTTAATAACCACATGTGATAATAACCTAGCATGAACGTTCTCAAGTCCCACAACCATGCTACTAAAGTAAATAAACATCATAACACATCAAGAACTATATATATCAAATCATGTGAATAGTCATATCTAGAATTACATTACATCAAGAGTTACATTACAAGTTCATATACAACAAGCGAGATTGTGAAAAATCTCGATACATCAAAAGTATCAATACAATGAAACCTCATGTAACATCATGAGTGTGTATAATAGAGATTAAGATCCAGAATAGATGATGACCAAGTCCACGAGCTCGTCCAAGGAACCAATCTTCATGAACAATGTGAATCCAAGATCCTGCCAAGAACAAGCATGTCTCAAACAATATCACTTGCAGAGGACCCAATGGAAGATGTGGCACGTTCTGTAAGGAAACTCAGGTGCGGAAACAGCTTCCTACACTAATCTCTTAAGGAAAGTATGGTGCAAATTCGTTTTAAACCCTTACAATTTCAGATTCGTTAATCTACTTAACAAAGATATTGCAGCAATATACCATACATACAGAAAATGAAGAATGACACAATGATTTACCCTGGGGAAAACCTTTCGGTAAAAAACCCCAGCACTCCAAAACCTGCACAATGTATTATCTTCAACACAACGGTTACAACACACTTGCAATGCAAGTTCTTTCAGGAGATTTCCAACTCTTGAAGACAAAATGCGGCAGCATGAAAAAACGTTCCAACAATACACTCACATCACAAATCTTCGCAACCCTAAAAAACGCTTATATCATGCGCTTCCCTTTTAGGGCAACTTCCGAAGATAACTGTATTAGGGTTTTACCATTCTCCGAGAAAATAGGAACTCGAAAATTTTTTTCGGGGCGATGCCCCGAACCCCACTATCGTGGAAGAGTGTACAGTACTCAACTTTATCAATTGCCACATGTCTTCACCTGTCATTGAATCTTCCAGACATAGCTCTTACGTGTCATAGGAATCCGTCATAACCGTTTCAGCCATGATCTCCTTACACACAATTCAAGATGCCGACACATTAAGTGGAGTGACACATCAACATGCAAACTAGACATGTACACTCACACTTAATTACATTATTTGCAAGAAATACATTTTACAAAACAAATAATAAGAATAGGAATTATCCAAGGTTGAGACACCTTATTCCTAACATTCTCCCACTTGTCGAACACCTTGTAAGAGCAATAGGAACATAACAGGAATTAACCGCTATAGGCCAAAAGGCCCATAGACTCCAAACACCATCTGAACTTCACAGTGCCCACTGGTTTCGTTAATGCATCTGCAACATTCTTCACAGTATCTACCTTCTCCAAATTTATCTTTCCATCTTCCACCATATCTCTCACAAAGTGAAACTGCACATCAATGTGCTTCGTTCTGGCATGGAAAGTTGGATTCTTCGCAAGGCAAATAGCACTCTGACTGTCACACCAAATAGTAATCTGTTCTGCATCAACACCAACATCAGAACACAATCTCCTAAGCCAAATGGCTTCCTTACAAGCATGAGTAGCAGCCATGTACTCAGCTTCTGTAGTGGACAAAGCAACCACAGGTTGTCGCTTACTCATCCAACTGATGGCACCACCAAACATAGTGAAAACATAAGCACTGGTGGATCTCCTGCTGTTAATATCACCTGCCCAATCTGAATCCACAAATCCACGAATACAAACTGAATGTGGAGATCCAGAAGAGTTACCATGGTAACATATGGAGTAATCTGATGTACCCCTCAAATATCTGAATACTCGCTTAACTGCATCCCAATGTACCCGTCCAGGGTTAGCCATAAACCGGCTTAGGACTCCCACTGCTTGGGCAATGTCTGGTCTAGTACAGACCATAGCATACATAAGACTGCCAACTGCACTAGCATAAGGTACTCTACTCATGTCCTCCACCTCACTAGGAGATTTTGGACAATCATCTACAGATAACTTTGTTCCCATTGAAACAGGAACACATAGTGGTCTACAATCTGCCATGCTGAACCTGTCCAACACAGACTTCACATACTTACTCTGACTCAACCAGAGTTTTCTGTTAGACCTGTCTCTACTGATTTCCATACCCAAGATGTACCTTGCTGCCCCAAGATCTTTCATCTCAAACTGTGCTGACAACTGAGATTTAAAATCAGAAATCATACCCTTACCCTTCCCAAACAGCAACATATCATCAACATATAATGCAACAATAAGAAGGCGATCATTTTCAACTCTGAAATAAACACAATGATCTGATTTCGATCTTACAAATCCAATTGACAACACAAAGGCATCAAACTTAAGGTACCACATCCTAGGAGATTGCTTCAAACCATATAGAGATTTCTTTAATCTGCAAACTAAGGATTCATTACCTTTAACAATGTAGTGCTCAGGCTGTGACATATAAATCTCTTCCTCCAAATCACCATGAAGGAAAGCTGTCTTCACATCCATCTGTTCTATCTCTAAATCATATGATGCAGCAAGAGATAACAGAAATCTAATGGATGTCAACTTTGCAACAGGAGAGAATATTTCACCATAATCTATTCCCTCTACCTGTGAATACCCCTTTGCAACCAATCTAGCTTTGTACCTTTCAACACTGCCATCTGCACAGAATTTCTTCTTGAACACCCATTTACAGCCAACAGATTTTCTCCCTTTAGGCAAAGGTACAAGGTCCCAAGTTTTGTTTTTCTCCAATGAAGCCATCTCATCATCCATAGCCTCAATCCAGGAACCTGCATCTTCCATGCCCAAAGCCTCTTTCACAGATCTAGGCTCATCAGTGTTAGTAATCAAAGCAAAAGCACAACTGGAATCTAACATAGAATAACCAAACCTTTCTGGTTGCTTTCTTTCTCTCATGGATCTCCTCAAGGGCTGAGGTTGAGGTTGTTCTTCCTCTTCTTCCGAACTATCAGAGCTGCTAGAGCTCTCCTCATCATTAGACCCAACATGGTCTCTCTGTTCAGTCTTCTCAGGGGTAGGAGGAAACTGAACAACATCTTTTTCCTTTTCTTTTTCATCTGGTTGTAGCACAATAGGAGAAGATGTTAGCTCTCTGAAAATAACATTTCTACTATACAGCACCTTACTAGTCATAGGATTCCAAAGCTTGTATCCTTTCACACCAACACTGTATCCGATGAAAATACATTTGACAGCTTTGTTTTCCAACTTAGATCTTTTCTCCTTTGGAACATGTGCATAAGCTTCACAACCAAAAACACGAAGATGTCTAATTGAAGGCTTCTTACCAGACCACACCTCCATGGGTGTCTTACCAACAAGAGCTGATGTAGGAGATCTGTTAACCAGATAGCAAGCAGTGGCAACAGCTTCGGCCCAAAATTTTTGTTCTAGGCCAGCTCCACTAAGCATACTCCTAGCCTTCTCCATCAGTGTCCTGTTCATTCTCTCTGCAACTCCATTTTGCTGCGGGGTGTAAGGAGTTGTCTTATGTCTCTCGATTCCTCGTTCTTTACAGAACTGTTCAAACTCTGTGGAACAAAACTCACCACCATTATCAGTTCTCACACACTTGATTCTTTTACCAGTCTGATTCTCCACGAGAGCCTTAAATTCCTTGAACCGACTGAAAACCTGTGTCTTACTTTTTAGGAAATATATCCAAGTCCTTCTACTGTAATCATCTATAAAAGATACAAAATATACAGAACTGGAGATAGAAGGAACTTTTACAGGACCAAAAACATCAGAATGAATAAGATCCAAAAGTCCAGAAGACTTGTGAGAACTAGAGTAGAACTGAACACGATTTTGCTTACCATAAACACAGTGTTCACAGAAATCGAATTCGAGATTACAATCATTTAGCCCCTCAACGAGATTTTTAGTTTTCAAGGTCCTAAGACCCTTCTCACCAATGTGGCCAAATCTCATATGCCACAACATTGTCTTTTCTGCAGGAAGCTTGCCTTCCAAAGTGTTTACACCCTTAGGCACACTTACTGCACTGCCATCGGAACCCATTGCCACAATCTTCTTTACTGCTCGTTCAGATGGTGGGGATGAAGTGATAGCCGCTCTCTTCTTTGAAACAGAAGAACTATTGCATTGAGCAATGCATGCATCAAGCTGAAACAAAGTACCTCTCCTAGTACCTTTAGCGAGCACCATAGATCCTCTTATCATCTTGCATCCATCTTTCGAAAAAACAACTTGCACACCTACATCATTCAACATACTTACAGATAATAGGTTTCGTGCCAAACCCGGAATGTGCATAACTCCATTGATTCCCTTTACTCGTCCATCAGGAAATCTGATAGTGACCCTTCCGCGTCCAACTATCTTTAGGTGAGAATCATCACCCAAGTACACCTTTCCACCATCAAACTCTTCATATTTTGAGAACCAGTTTCGATGAGAGGTCATGTGAAAAGAAGCACCCGAGTCTACTAACCACACATCATCAGATGCATGGGCTGCCAAAGCTGCAATAAAAGCATCTCCATCTTCTTGAGATTTTTCAGAAGCTGAATCTGAGCCTTTCTTCTTCTTCTTCGGTTCTTTGCAGTCCCTCCGGAAGTGCCCAGATTTATCACAGTTCCAACATTTCGCCTTGGACTTTCCAGGAGTCTTAGAACTCCCACGGGATTTGGATCTGCCCTTCTTTGACTTATTGTCATTCTGCTTTCCTTTGTCGTTGGATCTCCCGCGAACAGCAAGGGCTTCCTTAGACGAATCCGAAGTCTTTCTTCGCATCTCCTCAGACAGCAGTGAAGACACCACATCATCCATACGGAATGTGACTATAGTACTTCCGAGAGCCATCACAAGATGGTCCCACGAATCCGGCAAGGAACAAAGCAGGGTCATACATCGATCCTCCTCCTCAATCTTGGCACCAGATGATGCCAACTGTGCAATCAATAAATTGAATGCATTGAGATGATCAGTTACGGATCCACCTTCCTCCATTCTTAAAGAATACAACTTCTTTCTCAGGAACAACTTATTCACCAGAGATTTGGCCTGATACACAGACCCAAGCCGTTTCCACAAAGAATTTGCAGTAGTCTCATCAAGAACATTCAGAAGAACGGCATCTGCTAGACAGAGTCTGATGAGACCCTTAGCCTTCCGATCCTTGATATCCCAATCCGCTTGAGGTATCGCTACAGGTTTCACATCAAGTGAAGTAGCCTCCCATAGATCGCGGTCTTCAAGCATGTCTTCCATCTTGAGTTTCCACAACTCGAAATTAGTGCCATTAAATTTCTCCACCTCCATTCTACTGTATGAGGAACTTGCCATCTCAATCTGCAAATAAGATTCAGAATGCTCTGCACAAAAAAACTCCCACTCAACTTGAGATTAGCTCAAAAAACCCTACCCAACAACTAGGATCAAAAGTTGATCAGGCTCTGATACCACTTGTAAGGAAACTCAGGTGCGGAAACAGCTTCCTACACTAATCTCTTAAGGAAAGTATGGTGCAAATTCGTTTTAAACCCTTACAATTTCAGATTCGTTAATCTACTTAACAAAGATATTGCAGCAATATACCATACATACAGAAAATGAAGAATGACACAATGATTTACCCTGGGGAAAACCTTTCGGTAAAAAACCCCAGCACTCCAAAACCTGCACAATGTATTATCTTCAACACAATGGTTACAACACACTTGCAATGCAAGTTCTTTCAGGAGATTTCCAACTCTTGAAGACAAAATGCGGCAGCATGAAAAAACGTTCCAACAATACACTCACATCACAAATCTTCGCAACCCTAAAAAACGCTTATATCATGCGCTTCCCTTTTAGGGCAACTTCCGAAGATAACTATTAGGGTTTACCCATTCTCCGAGAAAAAGGAACTCGAAAATTTTTTTCGGGGCGATGCCCCGAACCCCACTATCGTGGAAGTGTACAGTACTCAACTTTATCAATTGCCACATGTCTTCACCTGTCATTGAATCTTCCAGACATAGCTCTTACGTGTCATAGGAATCCGTCATAACCGTTTCAGCCATGATCTCCTTACACACAATTCAAGATGCCGACACATTAAGTGGAGTGACACATCAACATGCAAACTAGACATGTACACTCACACTTAATTACATTATTTGCAAGAAATACATTTTACAAAACAAATAATAAGAATAGGAATTATCCAAGGTTGAGACACCTTATTCCTAACACGTTCCTCCCAACCGTGTGGAACTCGAAAGCCCACCCCCCATGCTAGGAGATAGAACACATCCTCAAGTCAAAACTGACAACAAGAATAACGTCACACAATACATGGTCGACATACATGACATCACAATGACAAGATAACTGGCATACTCCCAGAGGTGACTCACAATCGCAAGTAACTCAAAACAAGAGAACTAACAACTATAAAAGGACAAGAGTGTCATCACATAAACATAGTAGGTTACCCTGGATAGCCTTCCTAGGTTACTGACCCTCTACCAGAGTTACCTTGGCAACCTATAACGACTTTCGAACCCTATACGAACTTATGCAACTTCAAATCACTTCTCAAGAAGATAAAGCATTCGAGTTTCCATTTCAGGCCTCCTCAACCCGCTTTAACCTAAATAAACGTTAAAGTCCAAGGCAATGCAACCATTATTTGAATGGTTAAATTTAACTACCCAAACCCCTAAAAGCTTAATTAAGTTATCACTTGCTTACCAACTTCCGATATGTTATCCATGCAACCAATTCCAGATCCGGCTCCTAACAAAAGCCACTCCTCCTACAGTACAACATCTCAAAATGACAAGACTATAAAGCCAACATGCATGCAAGAGAAAACTTATTTCCACATAGACTCTAGATAGATGAGTACATACCAAGACATATACAACGCGATAAACCACTATACATGCATGGCAAGATTTTCACGAAGAAACACAACTCCACTCCAGAGTATTCAAAATATCCGAAAGTAAAATTCATAAGAACTCTAAACTTGCATGACCCACGGTATAACATATAAAACAATACGAGAGCAATCCCAAACCTCTATTCAAGATTTTAAAACAAAACCAACATCATAAGCCTCTAGGAGATGATACACCAACACCATACCTAAATACATGAAGTAAGAATAAACTCTGAGTAGGAATACCATTTAAACATAATTTACAAATTTCATTCTAGATTTCCAATCATACATGACTATTTCAAAACATTTAGTTCATTGAATGAAAAGACAATCAATACTTCCGTAAGATGATGATGTTTCTAAATTCACAATCTTATAAAAGATAAACTTAAGCATTTAAAAATTTATTATCCAAATACATATATATAATCATTATAACCCAATAAAATAATTCACAATTCTAATCTCTAACGAAGCATATGTAATTAAATTAGTAGACCACTTCTTAATCATTGCATATATATTTTAATTAATAAATCATTTCATAAAGCAAAGCATTTATAATTTAAATAATAACCATTTCGTAAAATAAGAAGAAAATTTAAGATATACATATTACTTAATTTCCTTTGCTTTTGTATTATCATTTAAGAATAAAATATAAATAAAATAGTGACAATATATAATCTTTCTCATAAATAACCACTATTTTCAACTCTTGTACGTTCAATGACTATTACTTACAATGGTAATATAAATATATATTTGAAGATTGTTTCCTTATATTATAAATAGTGATTTCAATGAAAGTGTTTTATTTCCATCACTTAATAAGAAATTGATTTATATTATCGAATGTCACCAATACAATAGTGACAGGGAATGGAATTACACGAGGTTAAGGAACTTCCAGTGTAAAGTGTAGTTGACTTCAAGGGCCCGCGACTTCTGAGGTGAGTCGATGATATCTAACATGCAAATGGTACACGCGAAAAGACTAGCGCAGTCATCTAGTACAACCGACTAAAGTGGCAGTTATTACTACTTCAACTATGAAACATCGTGATGTTATTTGATGCCTCACATTGCTCCACTCAAACAAGACAAGGTGGCAAAACAGTAATAGTATGCATGTTGCATGCACGATAGAATAAAAACGAAAGGAACTTCCATATGGAATTTCTTACATTTGACCTTACGCACAACATAAGCAAATTGACGTAGATCGATATAGCTAAAAGAGGAATGAAATATCATAGTGAAGAGAGTATCCGGTACCATTTAGCCGATGATTTATCTAAGCTCATATAAGGTTTCAACATGAACACGTTTGATGGGATTTATGCACATGGGAGGAATAGTAGATACCAAACAAAACTTGATCTCAACGAACTAGAAATCGAATCGATGACAGTCGTCAGAACTATATACAATCGATGCACATGCAAAACCCTAAAGGTGAACAGGGATGAGAGAATCATAAACTTTTTCCACAGTTGCTAGCTACTAACACAACTAGAATGAATCAGCATGACAATAATCAACTCATCTATATACAGCTACAACATAATAAATTGGAAGTAACCCTGTGCGGCTATGACCAAGGATTAAAAGTTTCAAGGCACTTCAAAACAGTGAACATGGAAAAACACTCACCATTTGCAAGATTAAGAATTTGAATAATCAGAATGACATTAGACTCCACTCAAATCATGGCTAATAGGGATTTAAAGAAAAAATCAGAGCATAAAGGCCAAAAAGCATTAACCAACATAAACATTGACCCTTATCAAAACAATACCCAAAAATAATCAGAAGTGTCTGCTGCAAAAAGAAGGTAACAAATCATAGAGACAAATGAATCAATGAGTGGTAATTCAAGGCAGATGACAAGCCCATATCATGCATGAGTGTTACTACGCAAAATATTCTTTGGGAGGTTACAAAAATCAATAGAAAAAATCTACAATTTTTTAAATTTTTTTTGTGTTCTTATATAATTTACAATAGTTTCATCAAATCTGACATTAATGTTTTAGTTTTTTTATTGTACATGCAGGATTTCAAGACAAGGTTTCCAAATATCTCAAAAAAAAGTTTTCAACAAGAATTTTGGCAAGATTTCATCAAAGCAAGCTTGAAATTTAAAAGAGGAAAACCTAAAACGCCTTTCAAATTTGAGAAACGATGAGGCGTAAACGTCCAAATTTCAATCCATAGAAATTTCACAGCACGAATACGACCTTCAACGGTTAATTTTCAACTTTTCATACAAAACCCCCAGAAGAATACAAAAAACAATCTTTCCCGTGAAACAACAACAATTCTCCTTTTTCGAAAATCATCGCCGTCCAAAATTAATTCCTTTTCTACGTTATATCCTTTTCTTCAAATTACAATGCAATCAATCACTTTCACTTTCTGTTTGCATGCCATTAAAATAACCAGTTCAACTTTCGAACATAATCAACAAGAAAATATATTTTGTAATTAAAAACACAACTGACTGTTTTAATTTTTGAAAATATCAAACTTGCACAGAGAAATTAATTACCACTAATTAATCTTTCACAAATAATATATTTTAATATTTCACTTTTAATTCCATAATATTCTAAAAATAACTTTTCAATTTTAACATTGTAATTTTTCATTAATCAACATTACCATTATTTTAAATCAAGAAATAATCTAAACCAAACATTATAAAACATAACAACAAGAGATGACCAACAAACATAATGACAAGGAACAACAAAAAAACATAAGGGTGAAAAAACGATACTCGTTCTTTCCAGAACAATGGTTCATGATAGAGGACAAGTCTATCTCCCTTCAACGATTTCATTGGGCCATGACATGCTCAGACCTGACGAAGTAGGTGGAGTCGATGCTTGTACCTGAAAGCTGTATCACACTGCACGATCAATCAAAACAACATATATACATACATATATATATATATATATGAAGACACACCATGAAGAAGAATCATGACGTAGCAGGGCACTCACGGATGAGTACTGCTAAACCATCTCCTTCACCGAACTAACACAAGACATAGCATCTAAAATCAATCACATCATAGTACCATCATAAACATAACAGAACATCATATGTCATCATAATAATGTCATCTAATGAAAATAAACATCGTATCATAAAGTAAATTGTATCATCAACTGAGTTTCACAACTGGTCATGCAAACCATGACATAATGCATCAAAGTAACATAGTCTCAAATGTCTAACTACTAATAGTAACTCAAACAACTGAAATAAAAATTTCATCAGGAGGGTCACTACAGGTAAGTTATGTTGTATTACACATTCTAACTTGATACTAATAAAATTTTGTGATGGTAGAAATGGGCCTTTATTTTGTAATGAGATGAAATATTCATAGTTTTTAGTATGTTGAATTCTAGTTCAATGGTGTCTTGACAAATATGTATTGGGTAAAAGCATAAAGTTGTGTCACACTTTCAGTCAACATATCAGAACAATTGAATTTAAGTATTTCTAACTAAAAATCCATTTTGGTTAAACATATGACCTAGTAAGATTCATTCTAGCTAAGTTAGATACTTCCAAAATTTGTTCAACTAAAATTGTTAACTAAAAATATATGGAGCACCACTTTGAGTCCAATTTACCAAAAAAAAAAATATTTGAAAAATTTGAAGTTTTAATAACTCCTTCTCATGTAAATAACATTTTTTTTTAAATGTAAAAATACCCTTTTGTAGATCCATAAGCTAGTTTTCTAAAAATATATCATTTTAATAGCTCTAATTATTATTATTATTTTGTATTTTATTTTACACTAAAGATATTAGACAAGAAAAATATTAAAAGCTGATCACCATGCCGAAAATATCAAACCTTATTAAAAAAAATTGAAAAAAATATGATGCACTAGATAAAAGAATCTATTTCAAGATGGTATAATTTTTTTTCCATTTTAGATAAATATTTAATATGAATGTTGACGTCCGATGGAAACAATTTTTTTTATTCACACACATTTTAATACTTATATACAAATATATATTTAAGAAAATTGGCAAAAAAAATATCCATGCACTAAAGTTTCAAGTTATAAATACACACAAAATATTTGAAAGGAAAAAAAAAATTACTATAAAAAGTTTGACGTCTCGTGCAACTTCATTTTTCAGCATTTTATCAACAACTAAATTATAGTGTTAATTTATGAAAAACTAGTTTAAAATATTTTTTTAATTTCTTATAAAAAATACAAACATAAAATATACTAAAAAATACATATTTTACTAGTTTACATCATTTAAAAATTCAAAACATATATGCTAATTTTTAGTGATTCAAGTTTAAAAGTTGGATCAACATTGCCCGCTTCCTTTATAAAGTGTGACACAACTTTGTGCTTTTACCCTACTAGAAGAATTATTATCTATTAAGATTAAAAATTACTTATATCAAAGCAACTCTTAAAAGAGCAGTGACCATGAAAGTAGATCCAACTTGGTCTTTTGAAGAGAAGATGTCTCTTTACTGCAAATTGTACATTTTATTTTTATTTGTTGTGTCATTAGTAAAATCTATGGAACATAGAAAGGGGAAAATAGAAAGAGAGATAGAGCATGCAGAAGAGAGAGAAGAGATATAGAGGGAAAGAGAAAAAAAAGTAGGAGAGATGGGGCAAAGAAATATATAAAGAAAAGTAAATAGAGAGATAAATAGGGAGAGAGGGACATAGGGAGAGAAAGAGATACATTTATAGAGAGAAAGAAATACATTTATATAATATACATAAAAGAAAGAAAATTATTAAATATATATGAAGTCATGTGGGATGACCTGATAAAGTCTATAATGTATGAATTTGTTACTAATTTCTTCCTTTATTTATGTATTATTTTTTAATATCTATCTTTCCTTTCTTCACATATTTTTTAATATCTCTCTCTTATTTTATCTCCCTCTCTATCTCTCTATCTTTTATCCATTATATATCCCCCTCTCTCTATCTGTCTATCTTTTATGCTCTCTCTTGCTCTTGTCTGTGTCCCTCACTCCCTCCTTTGTATCTAAAAAGTCAATTAAATTGTTAAATTTCTTATAAATTGATTTAAATAATACTATATGTAAAAAAGTATATTATACTTATTAATTAATTTATTTTATTTAACAATATATAATATATAATATAAGAAAAATATTATATAATTAAACAAAATAAATAAAGATCAAACATATATTATTATTATTTATTTAACTTATTTTAAATAAATAAACTTATATAATAACAATTAACTAAGTAAAAAAATATAATGAGGGTGCTACCACAATAGTGATTTACACTTTCTGGGAGATCTTGATTTTTGTTGAAATCAGATATTTTTAGAAAATATAATGATTTAAGCCTTGAAAAGTTCCATTTAAAGGATTCCAATTGAAGAGGGTTTGATCAAACCACATTAGACCAAATCCCCTTGGATAGAACCCCTCTAGTTTTAAACCATACCTATAACAGAGTCTCATTTACACCTATCAAAATGCTGATAAAAACCCACTTTTGATTTACCTTTTGGGGGATCAAATGAATTCATTTAAAATTTATTTTTTGTAAGTATGTAGTCCTTATTATAAGCTTCCAAAAAAGTATAATTTTAATTAAATTAAATTTGATTATTAATTTTTTTTTTATTTCTTGTGAATGTAGGTTTTTCACTAAAAATCAACCTCTTTGTTCTGCACATGTGAAAAAATAGTAGATTATCAAAATAATATTTTGAAAAATATGTTCAGGTTGGGTATTGATTTCTTTGATCCATTAATTTTTTTTTTGAATTTTGATACATACAAAAAAAGTTATGTTGTATATAGTTTGTCTATGTCTGAATTGTAATTGGTTTGACTTCAAAACTTGATTAAGGAAAAAATATTTAATAAAACACTATGAAACCAAATGAACTGATTAGATATAGTAGTCAAAAATCTAAATTTGAAAAAAATAGAATTTTATCCTTCATACAAAAAAAATTATGTTTTATACGGTGAGCATCACTCTTTAGAAATGTTGTTTACTGATAAAAACTAGTTTTCGAAGGAGATGAAAAAAAAAGTGCAATCTGATTCCAATTTTTTTGAAAAAAATATATTTAGAATCTAAAGACAAAACTTCACAAATCACTATTTTGCATCATTTTCAAATTCCTCACGGTTTAGCTGCTATAGGAGCCCAAAAGTGAAGATTTAGCTAAAAAGATCAGTTCAGTGTCCAGTATTGTGGGATTACCCATAATTTACCAAAAAGTAGCAACATTTTCCTAAATAGAGGTATGAATAAAAGTTATATAACTAAGGGCATTGATAGAGTTTGTAAAACAAAACGATTTGTGGCTTTATTCAATGAATTACTTTAGGCTTTGTATTATGAAACACTATTTCGTTTTGCACAATGGAGGAACTGTTATTAGTCCTTGCCTATAAGGTAGGGAACTTCACGTGTCTATTAATTTTGTCTAAAAAATTGTGTCAAAGAGAAAAATAATTTGCTATGCTAAAGTCAAGATTTTTCACTTAATCTTTATTTGAATTTTAAAAATAATAGATATTTCTTGATTGGCTTCTAACTATTTTCTTGGTAAAAGGAGAAATTTTGATTTAAAAATCAGCAAAAAGATTGTGCCCAATCAAAAATCAAGGAAGATCAAGATTTAACCATTCCTAATTTTTTCAACGAAAAACATGCAAGGAAAAAATACAGGAACCAAAACATTATAAATTATTTTGCTTTTAGTTATTTGTAGATTATGGTATGCAATTAGAATTGTCATAACCAGAAATTTGAGACATTTTTAATATTAAGGTCAAATAATTTTGAACAATGGAAATATAGTTTTTGACAGATGGTGTAGGTGACTAGCAATTCCAAGAACTCAAGATGCCATGTCTCAACACAATAGAGTTGTATGACCTGTATGGAATTTTAACTATAAAAAATGCACTCCACTATTGGATGTTATGATTTCAAAAATGAGCAAACTTGATTTGTTGAAAAGGCTTTCAAAATATTCAAGCCAAACCAACCAACCTTGCCAATATCCTTACAACCTGTGTCAAAAATAGGGCAAGCTTTGGAACAGGGCATGAACATCCATCAAAGCATGATTGATAGAGGGATTTGATGGAGTGTTGTAGTTGCAAATGCATATGTGGTTTCTAAGTCCAATTTTTTTACTTTGCATCTTATTTTACAATTGCCAAGCACATGTGTTTCAAAATTTCTAAAGCCTTTTCAACCAATCCTATTTGTAAATGCCCTACAATATTTACAATTGATGTGATTGCATGTTTCTTTAAGGGATTTTATCAAAGAGTTCACAATTTTGGGTTATAATTTTATGTCATAGTTGTATCTTATTACATAACCCTCAAGGCTCTCTTTGATACCCTCTATATGAAATATTCAAGGATCTTAGCAAACATCCTTCTAAAATACATGAAAATATATGCATGACCTCATAACCTTGAGTCTCAAGCATTCTAGAAAAAATCTACAAGGTTCACATATTTTTTAAAAATGAACACCCATCAAGACTATTTTTGCAATAGAGGCAACTCCAAGACCAAAAATTTAGTTGTTGAAGCATATATGGGTATAAGAATTCAGAGGCTCTTCCCATATATTTTTCCCTGGCAAGATGTAAGTGCATTAACAACATTTTCTTAACCTTTGGGATCCTTTGAAGAAAGTAGGGGCATATGGTGTGGCTCTAGGCTCTGCAATACAAGTTGTATTCTCCATACCACATTTAGCAAGTAATAACTCACTTGAATCCAAATGTAATATCTCCAAAAAAATCAAAATTGAGTCCTATAGTTTCAATTTGGCCTAGTCAACAACAACCACATTGGCAATTGCTATGCCAAATTTAGAACCATAGACAAGGTGTGTGAGCTATTTGAAAAAAATGATTCAACAAAATGTAGTGTCATGGATTGTAAGAATTATTAGATATGCACAAAATGGATTCATTGAGAAAACCTCACATCTTTTTAAATGAATGCAATTGGTAGGTGAAAATCCAAATTCAACAAGTTTTTCTAGCATCATCCTAACATGAGCCAAAATGAGAGCTTCCATAGGTATAGAGATCCATCAATAAATAATAAAACACGTTTTTTTTATCAAATATTTGATTTAGTTAAAATACCTCAATTTGATGTGGTCTCATGGAATACAATGATTGCACGATTACAAAATATGGTTTTGTTGACAAAGCTTTCAAGATTCTTAAGAAAATTTAATTGACACATTTAAAGCCAAACTCAATAACTTTGCCAACTTCCTTCCAGCATGGCCAAACTTGAATTGATCAATGATGTGGGTTGATCAAATTCTCTCTTTTGGGGAGGAGTTTTATCCCACTAAATTTTCTCCTTTTCTCTGCTTGTGAGAGATTGCATTTGTACATGGGTACCTCATCAAGCCTAGTTGTTGAGACCCATCCTTATATGTGTGCATGATTTTTATTCCCCCTAAGTTGCACTTAAGGGGGTGTTGTTGTAAATAGGGGTATTAACTAACTAGTTCCAATATTAGGTCCCTTTCACATCTTATCACTTAATTTTACTTAGGATATACATATACAATCTTATCACTTTATGTCTCATATCATAAGATTGAGACACTTGCCATAATCTTGTATCAGAGCAAATTGCACCCCTTATGCAAATTCCCCTTTCACACACCCTCACCTTAGAAAATCAAATTCAAAGGAAAAATTCCACATCACCCACTTGCCTTCTATCACTTGGCATCTTTCCTTTGTGTCGGTAAGAGAACATTTGTTGGGGATGAATGTGCAGTGCACAGACATCTACATGATGTGCTACCGTCCCTAACAAATTCTTTTGTTTGAAGTTGTTCGAGGCGTTACACACCTGATTGGAGTCGAATTGTAACATCCCTCTTCGACCAATTGACCCAGAGATGACAGATTCTTCTTCATTCTTCCTTAAAATTCACATTCTCACTTCATTTCATCTCTTGGCAAAATTCTCTAGCATTTTCTTCACTCTTAAGCAAAATTTCAAGACTCCATTACAACAACATTTGAAGCTTCATCAACTCCACATTGCAAGTTTGAGGTAAGCCATAAAAGTGTGGGCTTGGAGTCTTACGAGACCTCCCTTCATCATAGTTGCGGATGTGGTGAATTTTCCAAGTCAATGTCTCCTCCATTTTCTTGTGAGATTTTGGGTGGAGGTGGTAACGTTTCACTCCTCTCCTTTGTGATTTGATAGAAGTAGCACAATATTATTTATAGCGTTCTTTGCTTTCTATTCTTTCCTTTATTGCATATTCCTACTTCATTGATTTCTGGTTGTCCGTGGATGTAAGAGTTGGTGTTTGTCTCTATTTTATTTTTTTATAACAATAAAATAAAAATGCCTGCCTAACACAGAAATATAATACTATGAAACATTTAGTTTTATATTTTTCAAATTTTTGAAGTCATTGGAGAAATAAAAAGCAACGAAAAACTCACAGAAATAAAAGCCTCAAGACCCAGTTAATGACCAACACATCAAATGCAAGAGCATCAAATCCAATCTTTTAACATTAAACATATGTCCTTTCAACATCAAATTTCTGTACAAATTCTAATTTCTTATGGGAGAAAGACCACCTACACTTACCAAATGAGAGGTTGATGTATTATTGATATATCTTTGAAGATATTTATGCTGCAACATTACTCTCCAACATTTTCTTGATTATATAGAGGAAGGATTAGTAGTTGAATGTGTTTTAAAAGAAAGTTGTTATTATTTATTTATTAATTAGTTATCATATCTTGATGTGTAATGGGTATGTCAAAGAGGTGTGGAAGGGAAATTATGAAAAAAAATGATCTACTTTTTGCATACATTTGTGTAGTACATGAGGTCAATTGATAACCCATTTATCAAATGATGTTGTTTTTGCAAAAAATCTCTCAATAGAGAAGTGATAGCTTCAAACCAATTGTGCATCCTCTTACAAGGATTCAAACATGAACGAAATAAAACCTCTGAATGAGGAAGATAATCAAAATCTATCACCAACAGGCTCATGTTATGTTTGCAATAGAGAGAGGGAGAAAGGGATAGAAAGAGGGAGAGATAGAGGGGGATGGGAGGGTGGATGGGGGGAGGACGATAAGGAGATAGAGGAGAAAACAAAGTGAGACAAAGAAAAAAAGGACTTGAGAAAGAGAGGGAAGATGGAGATAGAGAGAGCCACATATTGAGAGAGAGAGAGAGAGAGAGAGAGAGAGAGAGAGAGAGAGAGAGAGAGAGAGAGAGAGAGAGATGCAAAGAGATAGAAAGACCAAGATGTCGAGGGAGAGAGATAAAAGAAAATAAATATTGAGAGAATAGAGATCTTATTAGTTAAGATTAAATCAATAACATATAACAAAATCCCCTCCCATTATGTTATGATAGATGCCATATCCTATTATAGAGCTCCTATTTTTGCACAATTAAGGAGAAGGTAAAAAAAAGGTTTTTGAGATTAACTTTATACATGTCCATTGCATTTTCTTGAAAGTTTCCAACGAATTTTCAACAAATCTATTTTGTCATATTATACAATCATAGAAAGCCATGACAACACATCTTTAGGGAATTCTACCAAATAATTTTCTCCCACATAATTTGATCACTTTGAGTTTATACTCGAAGTGTCACCCATTAGATTCAAGTTGACAATGTGGACTATCTAATTGGTCTCCAAGTATAAATCTTCATTAATCTTACCCATAAAATGATGGGTGAAGTTTTTTTCTAGTTGATGCATTGATAAGGACCTCAATGTAGGTTGATATGTAGGTATGGTGGATACCATATAACATAGAATTAATTTTCCTAAAACATTTTTAGTGGAAAGCTATGTTGTATTATATATTTTAACTTGATACTGATACAATTTTGTAATGGTAAAAATAGGCCTTTATTTTGTAATGAGGTGAAATGTTCATAGCTTTTAGTATGCTAAATTCTAGTAAATTGGTGCCTTGATACATATGTACTAGAAGATATATTATCTATCAGATTAAAAATTACTTATATCATTTAAGCAACTCTTAGGAAATCAGTGACCATGAAAGTAGATCCAACTTGATCTTTTGAAGAGAAGATGCCTCTTTATTGAAAATTACATTTTCTTTTTCTTTGGCGTGTCATTAGTAAAATCTATGGAACATAGAGAGGGGAATATAGAAAGAGAAAAAAAGATATAAAAAAAGCTAAATAGAGAGATAAATAGGGAGAGAGGGAGATAGATAGGGAGAGAAAGAGATACATTTATAGAGAGAAAGAAAATACATTTATATAATATAAATACATATATAATTATAAATAATATGTAAAGGAAAGAAAGTTATTAAAATAGGTGTGAAATCATGTGTGATGGTGATAAAGTCTATAATATATGAATTTGTTACTAATTTGTTCCTTTATTTATGCATTATTTTTTAATATCCATTTTTCCTTTCTTCACATGTTTTTTAATATCTATCTTATTTTATCTCCCTCTCTATTTTCTATATCTTTTATCCATTACATATCCCCCCCTCTCTCTCTCTCTCTATCTTTTGTTATCTCTCTCTCTTGCTCTCGTCCCCGTCCCTCCTACCCTCCTTATCTATTCCTCTCTCTAAAAAGTTAATTAAGTTGTTAAATTAATTAATAACTAATTTAAATAATACTATATGTAAAAAGTATATTATACCTATTAATTTAATATTTGTATTTAGTAATATAATTGATAATAAATATAAGACAAATTATATAATTAAATAACATAAATAAAGATCAAACATATATTATATTTATTTTTTATTTAACTTATTTTAAATGAATAAACTTAATATAATAAAGAATTAACTAAATATTTTTTTTTTACATATAATATATTTAATTATATCAAATATAATAAATTACCAACAAGTAGCAACATTTTCCTAAATGGAGGCATGAATAAAAGTTGTAAAACAAAGGGCATTAATAGAGCTTGTAAAACAAAATGGTATGTGGTTTTATTCAATGAATTACTTTGGGCTTTGTATTATGAAACACTATTCCCTTTTGCACGATGGTGAAACTATTATTAGTCCTTGCCTATAAGGTAGGGAACTTCATGTGTCTATTTGTCTAGAAAAGTACATCAAAGCGGAAAATACTTTGCTATGCTAAAGTCAAGATTTTTCACTTAGTTCTTATTTGACTTCAAAAAATTATATATATTTCTTGATTGGTTTCTAACTATTTTCTTGGCAAAAGGATAAATTTTGATTTCAAAAATAGAAAAGAGATTGTTCCCAATAAAAAATTAAGGAAGATCAAGATTTAACCATTCCTAATGTTCTTCAATAGAAACCATGCAAGGAAAAAATATATGAACCAAAAAATTATAAATTATTTTGTTTTTAATTATTTGCATATCATGGTATGCAATCAAAATTGTCATAACAAAAAATTAGAGTCGTTTGTAATATTAAGGCGAAATAATTTTAAACAATGGCAATATAGTTATTTGAAATATGGTGTAGATGGTTGGTAGTTCCAAAAACTCAAGATGCCACGTCTTAGTTCACAACAGAGTTACAGGACCTGCATGACATTTTAGATGTATTTAGAATGGAGTCCATTGTTAGATTTTATGATTGCAAAAATGAGAAAACTAGATTTTTTGAAAAGGCTTTCAAAATATTCAAGCCAAACCAACTAACCTTTCCAACATCCTTACAACCAGTGCCAAAAAATAGAGTGAGCTTTGGAACAGGGCATGATCATCCATCAAAGTATGATGAATAAAGGGATTTCATGAACTGGTGTAGCTATAGATGCATCTATGGTTTATAAGTTCAAAAAATTTACTTTGTGCCTTGTGTTACAATTGCCAAGTGATGTGTTTCAAATTTTCTAAAGCCTTTTCAACCAATCATGTGTCCATTCCCTACAATGTTTATAGTTGATGTGAACATATTTCTTTAAGGGATTTTATCAGAGTTCACAATTTTGGGCTATGATTTTATGTCATAGTTATAGCTTATTACATAACCCTGAAGGTTCTCCTTGATGCCCTCTATGTGAAAGATTCAAGAATATCATAAGACACCATTTTAAAATACATGAAAATATATACATAACCTCAGGAGCTTGAGTCTCAAGTATTCTATTAATAAAGTCTACAAGGTTCACATCTTTTCAAAAAAATGAACACTCATCAAGATTATTTTTACAACAAAGGCGACCTTGAGACCAAAACTTTAGTTGTTGAAGTATATATGGGTATAAGAATTT
This sequence comes from Sequoiadendron giganteum, assembly GCA_007115665.2. NCBI lineage: Eukaryota > Viridiplantae > Streptophyta > Pinopsida > Cupressales > Cupressaceae > Sequoiadendron > Sequoiadendron giganteum. The sequence goes on along the minus strand of CM021102.1, from coordinate 139,595,593 downwards.
AGAGGCTCTTCTAATGGCCTACACAAATGGTATGCCATATATTTTTCCTTGGCAAGATATAAGTGCATTAACAACATTTTCTTAACCTTTAGGATCCTTTGAAGAAAGTAAGGGTATATGGTGTGGCTCTAGGCTCTGTAATGCAAGTTGTATTCTTCATACCACATTTAGAAAGTAAAAAATCACTTGAAGCCAAATGCAATATCTCCAAAAAAATCAAAATTGAGTCTTATAGAAGTTATTGGAAGCAACTGTGAAGGGAACTTATGAGGAGGATCCTCATGATCCCTAGCTTCTACTGTTAAGTGGGATGAAAGGGAGAATGCAAGCCAACTATTATTATTTCTATTATTCATGGATTTCACTACCAACCAAATCTTGAAATTAAGGTTTTATAACATGCTTGCTAATTTTCAATACCAACAAATTTAAGATTATAGCCAAAGTGTGTATGATTTTGAAGTTGTTAATATTTAACATTGCTACATAATATCCAATGTGTTAGGTGTTGAAAATGGTTTTTAATTTTTTTTCACCTTTTGACAATTGTTTGAAAATAAATTGAAAATAATATTTTAAAGCACCTTTTCCTTCTACATGTTGTTGCACATGAACTATGTTGAATTGGTAGCATTTCAAACCTTCAAATATTCCAACAAACATTCTAAAAAAATTCATTTTTTGGAGTTGCTAGCATCATTTATTTTCTCTCTATTGCTTTGTTTAGATTGTTGAGTGATGTTTCTCCTATGTTGGTTACTTTAGATGCAAATACATTTGAAAGTAATGAGTGAAATACACATAAAATGATTTCAAAGACTAATGTAGTTCTGAGTACTTATTGTGAAAGCAAGAGCTAGTAGATAGCAAGTAAATTCAAAACATAATAAACTTGGTCAACATTTTAGGTGTTTTGGTCACAAGGAAAGAGTGTCTATGAATGGTGATGATATTGAAGATAGAATTACGAGGAATAGTAAAAGAACCAAAAGGATACGGGCATTTTGATGGGGAATTCAATGCAAAAAGATGAATATGATAAGAGGATTGTCAAGGTTAGTCTCTATGTGACTTTCGTTATGTTGAGAATCCTAGTAATGCCCACTTTTACTTTGGATACTCTTATTTGGTTCAATTTCCAAAAGGAGAAGACTTTCATTGTATCAACAACCATAAACTCCATTGAATCTCTTGAGCACTAGATGACCATCTATTCAAGAAGACTTGCAAACACTCAAATGTTAAACCATACTATTTTACATAAATCCCTCTTCCATTATGGTTTGAATCATGCAGACAAAAATCTAAGCATATAATCTATACATTGTAGTTTTTTAAAAGAGTACGGTGGTGAAGAGAATGATGAGTATGGTGTTCTCTAATTAAGTGTTGGTCCATACATATTGGAATTCCTATCATTGCACAAAGATAGGAGCACTATGTCCCTCATCTACAAGTTGTGGTTTCAAGTGGAAGCATGGAGCCAATAGGTAGTTTTTATCATAAAATTGTTATGTCGTCAACTCACAAATAAGGTTACAAAAGGTGGTGCCACTCAAGGGGAAGCTTCAATTTTTTTACTTCAATCTCATGCCCATGAGGTGGAGTACTGACATGTAGGCATGGGTGGTTGCCATGGGAGTGGGTCTTGGAATTTGTTTAACTCACATAATTGGTAAGTTCACTTGGTTGTTATAGAGCTAATGAAGACAAAGAGGGAAGAAAAATTAATGTAGAAAATCTATAAAAGCACAACACAATAAATTTAATTTGAATCAAAATATCAAATAGTTGCTCTGATATTAAAACTTAAATTTTAGTATCGGGAATTTAATTATGAATTATGTATTCTAATCCCTAATTCTACTTTCACCACTTTCAAAGAGCACCTACATTGTATTCACAATTTTAGCATATAGGCCACACCAAGGCTCTCTATCAAAGAATATTCTCTTTTGTTGCTACCATATTGAATTTTCTTGTTGCATCCCCTATAAATTCTTCAACATCCTTGAGCTAATATGTTTCATCTCCAATCATAATTGTGCATTATTCAAGGTCTTGGCGCTCACTAGCTCTAAGGTTTTTGGCATTGATGCCCATTTATTGCAAGTAGATGCACAAGAATTTATTGGATTTGACATAAATATTTTTAGAATAAAATCAAATCAAATACATATATTTTATTTGATTGTTTTACAACTTTAAGATTTATGAATATTTGATGGCACTAACTCATTTGAATGTAAAATACGACGAAAATTTTCGACGAAATATGTATAATTAGATGTATCATCGGGTACTTGTGTATTTAATGTGAAATTTTCAATTTAAAAAAAAAATTATGCCCGACGTTTGTCGAAATTGTGACATTCCATGATTTTCATCGCTATTTCGACATACACTTAAAGTCAACTATTCCCTTCCATCAATTTGTGGGCCGAAATATGGTTAGCCTCCTTAATTTGTGGGCCGACGGGTATAGGAAATAAATCATCAAAAATTATAAAGAAAGAGAAAATCAACTATATAAGCTCAGCAAGCCACCATACAAAAATTATATTTTGTAGAAAATAAAATAAACTATATGTTGACATAGCATATATATTTTGTAAATAAACTATATGTTTACATAGCATATATATTTTGTATATAAACTATATGTTGACATAGCATATATATAAACTATATATTTTGAATTTTGGCCCCACGCGCGCAGGAGCACAACATAGCATACTGCACCAAGACCCTAACTAGAGAGTTGCACCGAGAACCACTGCATCCAACCCCTAAGTGGAGAGTTGTGAGACTTCACTGGATGAGTGTCGCAAGGCCATTGAGTTGAGGAGGAAGACTAGGAACCATTTGGCAGGAGGAAAGCCAGAGCGAGAGGTGAGGGCACTCAAAAAGGGAAAATCAACCAAGGGACAATGATTGTAAGTGATTTTTCCCCCACATTTAGAAATCTTGTTGCAAGTACAGTGATTTAGAATTTGTTTGTTCCTATCAAGGTGTTGCATGCTATATTTTGGTCAATTCGAGCCAATGTCCCATTGACAAACCCAAGTACTACCTAGTACTGGTGTCTGGTTAGTTTGAACAACCAAGCTTTGAGATGTTCAATGAGTTGGGTGGCCATTTTTGGCCTATGAACTATAGTTTGTGTATCTGTCTTAGCATATTTTTTCTACTATAAGATTGAAAGAAATTCCCATCACATAACAACACATGAAGTTCACTAGGGTTCAAATTTCTAAACTTCGATGAAATAAATTTACCTATTGAGGTCCACAAATGATCAACTTCTAAACTTTCTAAACTTTTTCTTTAGAGTTTCAAACCATTACCAGACCTTCAAACCCCTTAGTCAACTCCATCTTGATCAAAACAAACAATTACCTAGTCCGCCCTTTAATTTTACCATTAACTCTCTTTATGGCTATCCCAAACTTCACAATTTCAACTCAACATAAAGTAATCTGACCCAAAATAGTATTTAGAATAATATAGACCACACAATTTCCATTCCATTTCACTTCAAACAAATGTAAACCATCTCCCATCCTTTATTCTTGACAGTTTAACAAAATCATATACTGTACTTTCATTTTAGTCTCCAAAATAGGGCTATTATTAGACAGAACAGTCAAAGCAATGGACTTTTTAACTTCATGCTTACACCAAACCTTATATCAAATGAGATCAAATTATACCTTGGTAATATCTTAACCAAAACAACCAAGAACTCACACTTAATCATCAAAAGCCCTTAAATTTCTTACTGTCACTGGTTCCTTCATACCCTGTTTGCAACGCTTGTAGGTCTGCCAACCTATTTGTCAGGGATTCATTCACAATCTAAGCACTATTACACAAGTCTATCCACACTTTTCAATTCCCTCCTTGCAGATCTAAAACATATTCAAAATGGGTATCAAAACTTTTACAACACAAGTTTCAAATATCGTTGTCTCAGACAGATTTAGGCCTAATTAGGCTCGATTTGCATAAGGGTTTGTTGCTTTACTAACTCCTAACCAAAGTAAACTTGTCTAGTGCTTGGGACAAGTTTAGTTTGACTGGTATATGCTCTTCAAAGCATCAAATTCCATTTACAAAGTATTTTCACAAAACCCTAAGGGCTTAACCTTCATAGTAGGATAATCTCACAGATGCTAGCACTAGGGAAATCCCGAAAGAGAACAATAATGAAGTGGATTTTTTTTATCGGAAGAGTATAAAGGTTCAAAGATGTTGTGGGTGTCTAGAAAATGGTGAAGGAATGTTGGATAGGGAGGGACCCAATTAGCCTCTTTAACTGGATTCTTAAGAAAGAAAGAAACTCTGATACATTTTGGGGTTCTTTTGAGTAGGGTCCATCTTTTATTATTTTATTTGGGGGACCCAAAAAACCATAGGGGTCGAAACCTGTGGAGCTTAATCATTAAAAGCAAGGGGTTTGTCCATTTAGAAATAGACTGAAAGGATGGTTGCATGAGGGGCAATTTCACATCAAAGGTGGTCCAAAAAAAATCATAGACTAACTAACCAAACACCAGTACTACCTCAGAGGGACTATTGTCTTCGAGGAAGGTGGTCCAAAAAATTTCATAGACAGGTGCAAAAATTAATAGCAACCTTCCACCAACTAACCCAATCAACCTCCAAGAAACAAGACAATGAATCCTTTAGATGTTCCCAAAACCCAAGGCTTCAAAACAAAAGGTTGGTGACCCTACAAACCATTCCCATGCTTACCAAGTGATCTTTGATCATCAGACCCTTACAAGTTTTATTGATACATTCACAACTATTGTTACCTCCACATGCATTTGACTAGTAGTGACAACCTTGGTTTTTAATCCTCCAACCCCATACCTTGGGATCACATCACCATGAAATAACTTCATCCAACATCCTTATGAGTGCAGGTACCACCAAATAGGTATTTGTCAGATCTTTCTTCCTCAAGCGAGGGAAATTCAGGAAGAGAAGAGGAAAGTGAGACATGTAGTAGGTCTAAAAGAAGAAGATCAACTAAAGGTCAAAAGATTAGAAGAAAATTTCGTAAACGCATAGATTTTTTTCTTGCTGAAGGGGGGTCATGTTCTTATGATGATGAGAGAATAGGTGATATCGAGTTGACCTTGAGGTACAAACATCTACGGAAACAATGGGTACCCAAGGAACTTCCTCCAATAAACACTAATTTTTGTGTCAACGAGAGGATATATCGCATAACACCATCGTCATTACATGGTTTGGGCCTATTTTGCATGGATGACATAAAGGTCTGTTATGAAAAAGTTACTGAATTGATGGAGCATGTCAGACCCTATGACAATTATAAATATTGGATGTAGTTGGTTCGATATACATGAAGTATGCGTAGGTATGCATTGCCAACAAATTATATACAACTAAAAGATAAGGATCAAAATAAAGGAGTGGCTATGTACATTGACGAAAGGCCAAAAGCATTATGGAATATTGTAGGGTTTATAAATAGTACACGACCCAGATCAACAAATAAGCAACCCAATTGCATATTCGAGGCGTGCGAGGGAAACCGTGTATTTGTATGTGCGATAAAATCAATAACTGCAGGGGAAGAGTTGCTAATCGATTAAAATTTGAATCGCATAGATACAAACATAGCTACTATAGGGGTGGTACGTACTATATACCATTTTACCCAACGTCCAATTAATGACTCCAATATACCATTTTATTATTATATTTTTTTTCATAAGTCTATTGGTTTCATTTCGGTCATATTTTTTTATATTTATTTTGTTACAATGATACATTGATCGTAGGGAGAACGCTCTGGCCCAAAGCACAGATCATGATGCATCTTCAGGTGCTTCTACCCGATAGGTTTACCTCATTGTAATTGTACAAATTAGATACGAGCAAAATGTTTTATTATTATGTCTTTTTCATAAGTTTATTGAGTTAATTTCGTTAATGTTTTTAATATTCTTGTCGCAATCAGATGATCAGGGAAAGCCACCAACAGTAGAGGAGAGCATCCATAGGGAGATGCAGTCACTATTATGCGATGATGACATCGTATATTCCGCAAACCCTCTGGATATGATAAGGAAGACCCAAAAAGAATGCAATGAAGAAATCTTTCAATTGTTATTCATAGTGCCTCAAACAGATGAAATAAGAGAAAGGGTTAAAATATTGATTGAGAGAGCACGAAACTTGCAACTAAGTTGTCATGAGATCTTTAATTATAACATAAGTTCATTTATGGTTTTATATTTTCTACTCTTTTATGACATGAATTAAAATATGTATTGTTTTTATGATATTTTTTGTGTCCTCATGATGTTGTTGGCCACGATCAGGGTACTACAGGTGTTGCTCGGGGAGTAGGGGTTGGTACAAGTGTTAATCTTGATTATTGTGCATACATCACATCATTTGACCACATCGTTCGTGCCTATATTATCGATCGAATTTTCGGCAACACATAGCATGCAAACATCAGGTAGTGCACCCTCTAGCAGCGAACACATGCCAAAACATGCATCAAGACATGTAGTTGGGGATGCAGAGGTCACTAGTACTGGTGATGTTTTAGTTGCGTTTCCTGGATCTTCCCGTATTACTAGTACGAGAACATTGTTGGTCACATTTGTGGTGACCGAGGATTTTGTTCCCATAAAGATAGAGATGGTTCTAGGTACTTTAAAATGTTTTAATTATTATTATATACAATCCAATTGAAATTTACTTATTGATCACTCTTTTTAAACTAATGATCCCATGATCATTTTACATAAAATTATGTTTTTTATAAACATCTAAATGGTATTACATTGGAGATATTTGGGTCCACCATACTTACATGGTGGAATGCCCAAAATCAAGATTTAAAAGATGAGCTCATTAACCGTTTAGTTATGTTGTTCGGTAATAACATATTCAACTGAGCCAATGTCCTTAAGAAAGTTGGTACCTATCTAAAGTATGTGAGGGACCAATATAGGTCACATTTAGAGAAGAACAAAAAGTACGAACGTCCCCCCATGATTCCAAAGAGGGATTGGAAGGACTTGGTGTCGGATGGAAAGGAGAAGGCTGAAAATAAAAAATGAAAGACACCATCGGGCCAAGAAAGGTATGTGATACTATCAACAATGTAATTATATATTAATTACTTTTTGTTTTTACATAATCTAACGTATTTCAAACTTTTCATAGGTTGCCCGACACATCGAAGACAACAAAGAGAAGACTAGAAAAACATGGGCAACACAAACTTGGCTCTGGTGGTTATATGAAATTAGTCACACTAATTGTAAGTATCAATAAAGGAAATATTGCATCCAAATAATAAATTGCAAATAATTTTGGTTTTATCACACCATAGAAGCAAAATTCATGATCTTATGCAAAAATGCAGGGCTTTGAATTCAATAGAGTGCCCACAGAAGAGGACCTGAAGATTGCCTTCCAGCAAGGCTATGGAGTCGTGGTTGAACGCCTAAGACTTTTGACTGGGCAAACACAAGTTTCCACTGCATCCAACACGCAAGTAAATAAACTCAATGAAGTTTATTTAAAATTGAATACTTGTGCAATTTATTCAATATTAATTTCCACCATAAAGTAATTATGTGCCTATTTGTTTTAAATAGGCAAGCAATGATAATACTGCACATGACATTGGAATGCAGCCTGGTGAGGGTGGAGCACAACCTGCAAATGAAGGTCATGGTGTGTATCCTGATACTGGATGTATTTGTGTGCTATACAAAACATAGTATGGATTAATACAATTAAACATATTTAATTACAATTGGTGTATTAATTAATGTAATCTTTCGTGTTTCAACTTTAGAGCATGTAAAGCGTGATCAACATGTTGAGCATGATCAAACTAGACAAGATCAAAAATATGATGTGGCCCCATCAGGTAAAGAGGACCACTCTAATGTTCTTTTAAACATATTTAATTGCAATTGGTGTATTAATTAATGTAACCTTTCGTGTTTCAACTCAAAAGATTTAGAGGGTGTTCAACATGTTGAGCATGAAGCTATAAGATAAGATTAGAAACATAATGTGGCTCCATCGTGTAAAGAGCACCACTATAATGTTCTTTTAATTAATGAAATACTTGTAACAATAATAATAAAACATATCAATTTAACATTTATTTTTTATTGTAGCAAACCCCCCCTTGCAGCGGCCTCCACATCGTGAGTACACGACTAGACATACATTAAGATCACGAGTAGAGGGCAGAACAACTGAAGGGGGGACATTATTTAGAAAACGATACTCCACTTCTTTCTTTTTTAGCTGCAAAAAAAGAAAGTGATTGTAATCATATTATGACAACCATGTTTTTGATAATATGTTAATGAATGTTAAAAACTGATATTTTTGACAACCATATTTTTGATAATATGTAAAAACTGAAAGAATGAATGTTATATGTTATTAATGGATGAACAAATGAATGTTATATGTTATTAATGGATGAATGAATGATTAATGTTATATGATTGGGTATGGGGAATTGAGAGTGATGTGAGGGGACGGGGAGAGAAGGGGCCGAATGAGCTTCCACCGTCACGTGTTTGGCCCTGTTAAGTAAAGAATATTAAACTATTCTCGAAACAAAGAGAAACTCAATAAGGTAATGCACTTTTCAATATATATATTTTTTAAATTGCAGGGTTTCGTTGCAATTTTGACAAACATAGCCCGACGAACAACAAAAATGTGCGACGAGGTTGTTGTACATGCGATGTAGTTTTTGTCGTAATGGCAACGACGGTTTGCTCCACCTCGTCGAAAAATGGATGAACGTTCGATGTTTTTTCGACGATTTCAAATGGGCATTCTGCAACATTTTGTGATTTTTTGCGTCGATAGATGGACGAAGTTACGTTGATTTTGCGACGAACATCGCCAACATTTTCCGTGGCATTGACCGACGATGCTGGGTTGTGGTTTCGACGTATAAAAATTGGTTGTTAAAGCGACGAAAATCTAGCGACGAAATTTAAATCAGTGTTGCGTCGGTAAGTTGACAATATTTTGTCGATATATCACCAAATATACATCCAAATTTGTAGTCAAATACAGTAATGTGGGGAATAAAAAAGAAGTGACGAAAGACACATGGGGAATAAAAAAGAAGTAACAAAAGACATTTGAAAAGAAAAATATTTAAAAAGAAAATATTAGACCTCGTAACTTGTTTTTATGGAGAAATTGTAAGTTTTTTCAATGAACAAATTCCATTAGAACCTAATCTTCAAACAGATGCGCACACAACATAACCTATTGACTAATTATGTTTAGATTAAAAACAAACAATTTTAAAAATAGATATTTTTAAAAACTTCATCTAATGGTTCTAAGATATCATGAGTCAACTATCTATAATATAATATAGAAGAACAAATTCTAAGATATTAGCAATCAACTCTTAATAAGAAGCAGCCTCACATCCCTTGGATTACCCTCTCATGTAATCACAATGGAAGACACAAAAGCGCTAAGCACCGACTAAATACAAAATATAAAACTAGTTACATAGTTTGGGCTTAGTACAGAAAACTCCATTATTACAGACTTGAACAAATACTAGACCTTCGATTTAAACAAAACCCCCGTTCACGCGAACGACCTGGGCATTAACCCATTCTCCTTCGTCACTGGCCAGAAATCCAACCAGTGGAGCCACGTCTTGCACAGCACCCAGTCGTTCAAGGGGACTTCTCCCTTCGATGGCTTTAATGGCGGCCTCGCTCTTACCTGCAAAGAAGAAATCTGTAGCAATAGGGCCCGGCGCCACGCAATTGGCACAGATTTTGGTGCCCCTCAATTCTTTGGCCAAAATCTTGGTCATGGTCTCCACGGCCGCCTTAGAAGCGGCGTAAGCTGCGTATCCGGGCATCAGAGCCCCCACAAGGGAAGTAGTTATGTTTATGATGCGCCCCCCGCCGCCGCGCACGAGCCGCTTGGCCGCCTCCTTTGAACAGAGAAAAGCCCCTTTGCTGTTAGTGTTGAAGGTTTTGTCCCAATCTTGTTCCGATATGTCTGCCAGGGACGAGTACTTGGTGTCCATTACACCGGCACTGTTTACGAGTATGTGGATGGCCCCCCACGCCTCCTCTGCCTTGTCGAAGAGAGCGATCACTTGAGCCGGGTCGGAGATGTCGGCCCTGAAGGCAATCGCTGCTGTAGCAGAGGAGCCAGAGTTTATTGTGGCCGCCACTTCCTCTGCCTTTTGTTGATTGGAAGAGTAAACGACCAGGACTTTGGCCCCTTTGAGGGCCAGGTGGATCGCGATCTCCTTTCCGATGCCCCCCGATGCGCCTGTCACAATGGCTACTCGCCCCTCTAGAGGCTGAGGCTTCTGCTCTTCGTTGGCCATGGCTAAACAGGTCAAATGTTTGATCTACCTAATTGCAGCTTGACATATTTATAATCAATTTGAGAAGAGGTGCAGATGTCAGCGCTTCCGTTGATGTTATACTATTCAGACGCCCATGTGCCAGGAAAAGAGCTTTTCTGTTTTTTTTTTAATTGGAAAAAAACTGTTGTATTAAAAGAGCTTTTCTTGATGGGAACGAAAAGGAAAATTTTGGTCATTCAACGCTCCACCGGAACAAATTTGATGGTTTAATTCGCCTGTAAGCTTGTTTTAATCGAGAAGTCTGGTCAAATTGGCCTGGTCGAAAATCTTTGACAAGAGGTATTACTATAAATTTAGAATTTTGCATACCTCAGTGGAATATTTTAAATGTAGTTATATATTGATAAGTGGCACATCTTTCTAAAATGAATTCAGAACTTAAACACTCCAAATCAATTTTTTTATTTTATATATTTTCTATTGATTACATGATCTATGTAGCACGTTGTTATGTCATGGTATGTAAGATAATATGTTATTAATTTTCATAAAAGATGATATTTTTTTTATTAAATGAAGCTAAAATACAAAAACAATAGTTAGTGTAGTTCAAAGGGAACTGCTTATAAAAGCATAACATAAATAAAACTTTGAACATAAGCGTTATAAATAAGAGTAAGTCAGTCTGGGATATAGCAAAAGTAACTATTGCAACAATCTTGCTTAGAAAGAGGACTTTTATCATGTATCATATACAATAACATAGAGGCAAAACAGAGAAAGCAACACTTATATTGTGAATTTAAATAAACTTTGAAGTTGTCTAGAGCAACAAATATCCCCTTCATGGAACTGTAAGAATTGATGTTTAATCTTCTCCAAGTGCTTCTTATGCTTTGCCTCTTCCTTAGTGCCACCATTTAGCTAATAACACAAAAAGAAAAATTGAAAAATGATGTCAGAGTAAAGCTTTAGCTTTTCTACTTCCCCATGTTCAACATGATTAGATAACATACATGAACATCTACTTTTCCAAATATTAAGCATAATAGTTTGTCTTAAAGAATCAACCACCAAATTATTTTGAAGACCAATGCCCAAAACAACTTCCTTCCAGTATAGCACATGATCAAAAATGACAAGAAGATGACTGAAAACAACATCCCATTTTAGTTTTGCCCCTATGCAATCCCAAAAATTATGCTTTAAACTTTCATTACACTAACAAAAAAATACTTAGCTGGTTGAAGTTTCAAAATTTTCAACATGGAAAATTTTGCATCATAAAAAAATGATGTGTTAGAATTGAGAAATAAAAAGAACATATACCACATTTTTTATTTTCTAAGGGATAAAATAATTATATCTATATAGAGGTTGTTTGCATGTTCATGAATGCAATCTTCAAGATTTTTAATTATCATTAATTTGGCTTATCAAGAAGTTGGCCTATGAGAACATGATCACCTATTGAGTCAACAATCTCTCCAATGGTGCCCCTAGACCCACTTTGACCCATTTGACTATCAAGAAGGAAAAGGCAAGCAAATTTACTAAAGCACATTTTGGTTGGTTGTTCTTGCATGATACAATTCAATTTTTTATGCACTGCTTGATGTCAACCCCACAACAATCAAGATTAAACTATGAAAATTTGTGAGACTACACATCTATTAGATTGAGGGCATTGATCTCTAGATAGTGACAAATAGATTTCAACATGACATTAGCAACATTTATTCATCATCAATTCTAGAGCTAAATATTCTCAACCCTTATTTATTGTTTACATATTTATTCTAGTAATCAATTTTAACTAGTTAATCTAGGTTAATTGTGTGCTTATTAATTATGTTTATTTAATTAGTCATTTCAACATGATATCAATGATATTTCTCCATTATCAATTCTAGATCTAAATATCTCAAACTCTTTTATTTAATTTTTTTCATATTTATTTCAATAATCAATCCTAGTTAATTAATCTAGGTTAATGGTATATGTTAATTGATTGCATTTATTTAATCAACCATTTCAATATGACATCAAAATCATTTATACATCACCAATCCTAGAGCTAAATATTTGTAACCCTCCTATTTGATTTTCTCATATTTATCTCAATAAAAAGTCATAACTAATTAATTTAGGTTAATGTCGTGTCTATTGATTACATTTTTTTAATCAACCTAGATTTATTTATGTAGTGCTATTATTTTAATTGCATAACTTGGTGAACCCAACTTATCCTACACTGCTTAAGGTTTTTCCGTAAGATTTTTATATATCTATATTTTTTATTTGCTTTATCATATTTTCATATTTGATTAAGAATTAATTATCTTTTTCATTTGTGATCTATAGCTCACTACTATATTAAGGTTTGTGGTTTAGAGTTCAACGTGATCTTGCTTTCACCCACCCTTGATTTGACTCTTCTAGAGTTTCATTTTCAAACTTGATTTTATGATTATATTCTTTTATTTTAGATTTAAATTCACCTTTTTTCTTCATAAATGCTTATCATTTTTTAATTCATGTTTGAGAAGACATGATAATATGCTTCTTTGATTCCAGCCAACCCAACTTTTTGCACTTCTAGGGTTTAATTTTTATATTTTATTATTGAATGATTTTCAAATTTATATTACTCCCCACCTTACTCACATATTAGTTATCCATGTTTAGTAGGTTTTGAGACTTTATGGTCGATATTATACTCACTCACCTTTAGATTGTGATTCATTGCTAAAGCATTTATCATTGATTGGTATGAATTTGTTTTGAGACTATCTTCATACATGTGTTAAGGATTATAAGGCATTCTTGCACTTTATCAATTCCTTTCCTTTGACCCTTGATGATATGGTAGATCAAGTTCTTTCATATTGATGGCATTTCATGTTTTATAAATGAGTTGTTTTCATGCATGTCTACCCTACCCTCTTTTGTGGATGTTGCCCTTTGTTTTTCTTCGTATTTTAAGATATATTGCCTTATTTTTCTACACAAGTTATAATGATATGCTTTGTGATTCTCATTCTTTTATATCTCATGGTACTTGTGATAGTATTGTAACTTAATCATGCATTATAGCATGATGTATTGTATTATGACATTAGTTCACTTGTTTTCTAGATAGATATTATTAATACTTCATTACCTCCTTGTTTAAATTGCATGATGTAACTATTGTTCTTTGCGAGGAGAGTGAGTGAGAGATTATGGTGGGCTAAACAATACATCTACTTGTGAAAATAAATTTTTGAAAAGTTCACTTAGCAACTTCACATGAACAATTAAATGTGTTATCTACATAATATAGAAAAGGTATTGATTTAAAATTTGTAGAAAATTTAATGTAGTTTATGGACCACTTTTTTTTGAATTTTTTAAAATTAATTTGGTGAAGATTGGATATTTCAATTAGACACTACTTAAAAAAATGTATGTGTTATTCTATCTTGGCCTAAGTATGAGAAAAAAATTTAGATATAAGTAAAGAGCACATGTGAGCACATGTAACACATATTTTGTGATTATTTTTGTAAATAAATAATTAGTTATATGAAGAAGTAATTTTTGTCCATCCTCACTTGGTTAACATTTTATTATATATGATTTTTTATTATGAAATTTAATATTTTTGAACTTGTAGCTAATGAAGTATAGAGTATGATACATCTTTCATATTTGAAAAATGATATTTGGTTTGCAAGTATAAATATTTTTTAATATGTATGTATTAGGAATTTAGACATAATCTTTTTATATTAAAGATGGAACAAAAAAATTAATACACTATATTTTGATGCATTATGCATCATAAGCATTTATCCTTCAGCTAATTACCCAGTTCATTTGATTACAATTGTTTAGAAACTTACACATTTTCAACTCACTAGGTTTAACCGCGAGTAAATAGATTAAAAAAATACATCCTTCAAAAAAAGATTGTTTGTTAAAACGTTATTTGATCATAATACTATTTATCACAAAACTATATAATCAACTATGTTCTATCCTTCAACCTTGCTTTTAACACGAGACTCCAGTTTTTCCATCCCAGAGGGTGTTCATTAAAAGATATGCCTTCATTAGAATGAACAAATTCAATAGAAAAGTTTGAACCATCATTGATATGAAATCTGGTGGTGTGTTTCTCCTTTTTGGCTTTTCTCTCATTTTCCTTGTCATAAGTCTCTAGTAGTTTTTCCATTCCTTTTAGCAGGGGATGCTTTCATCCTTGTTAAATGCCCATGTGTGCCCATATCTGATATCTTCAGTGTTCATATTGACTGTGTCATTTTCTAATAGTTATAGGAACTTGTGCCTTGGTATTTCCATTGTTATAGTTACTTGCATAGCAACATTGTGAAAGATGGTTTTTTATAAAACTAAGTAAGCAATCTCTTGAAACCCTGCAGTTTTTCCTTATTCCTTTAAATCCAAATTTCTCATAAAATTTTATTGGTAATTATTAGCCAAAATAATTTGTAATCTTTATCTAGACCATCAACATTACCCAAGTAGTATTTCAATCCAATTTATGTTACCTTTCCAGTCTTTTTGATTAAAAAAAAAAAGTTCCAAACCTCTTTTGCAAAAATACAATCAAAGAATATATGTTTAACCATTTCAGGTTGCCTACAAGCACTGCACAAATCAATATCATAGTGGTTAATATTGTAAGGTAGATTTTGAAGAATTAAAATCCATTTGAAGCAAGATTTTTTTGGGGTCAATGCAACTAGACCAGTTCGTAACAAACACATTTTGTCATTTCTTATTAGATAAAGAAAGATTACATTTCTGATTGAGAGATTCAAACAAAAAAAATCTACTTAAGGAATTATCAGTGTTCCACGGAGTTTCCTGACGGGGACAGGGGAACAAAGGGTCTAAGTTTGGGGATAGCGGGGAGATGGCAAGGGGACGACGGTGAGGGGGCGACGGGGGGCGATGTTGATATACATATGGTAGTTGAATAGCTAGTTATAAAAAGATGTTTAAGAATAACATTTCAAATTAAACTTTGGCAAATTAGTAAAATTGCGAATACTAACATTTTAAATACTTGAATACTATTACTAAAAGACTAAAAGTAAATAAAATATTAAAATTTGACAAATGAAATTGTCGAATTTGAGATTTCTATTATATGAATATAAAAAATATGACATGTCATATCATAAAGATTATTACAATGAGTAGCATGATACATTGATATCAAAATAAGTACAAAATGAAAAAATGAAAAATCATAATATCATATCATAAGGATGATACAATGAGTTGCAAAACATCAAATGTGAAATGGCATGTGTGAGAAAAAAAATGAAGAATGAGAGTGTTTTGTTTAGCTTAGAGTCTTTTAGAAGGGTTCGGCCCAAGGCTCACATTCCTAGAAAAGTAAAAGATTTTTTTTAAATTGCTTTTTTGCACATTCCAACGTAGGGACTTCTGGGCGTCTTTGAGATGCTTGAGGGACGGCTAGAAGTCCCTGAGATGTCTTGGGGATGTCTAGGAGTCCCTGTCATTTCCTCGAAGTCTCCCAAGTCCCGGCGGTAGTGGGGGGATGTTTCTCAGCCGTCCCCAAGTCTCTAAAACGTCCGAGTCGGGGGGACGGCTAGATTTTGGGGGGGGACGCGTCCCCGTGGAACACTAGGAATTATAAATTATTTTTCAGTTAATTTTATGCAACTGTGAACCATCAAACCACTTGAATTTATTAAAACAATCATCTTCTTCAATGTGAAATTTAGGGAGTTGAAGAACCTCACAGGCACCTCTAAGCATGAAGTATGTTCTGTAGTTCGAGGGGGAGGTTAAACTCACTTCTTAGGGAGGACCAAGATTTAATTTGGCCATCAAAAAGAATGTATTTAAAGGTCTTTATTCCCAATGCAAGGGGTTTTCTTTATGTTTTAGATTCCACAAAACCGATCTATTTATAAATAGGTTATTGTTAGTGTCTAAAATTTCTTTATTGCAAATATTAGTAGAGATAAGGTCTCGGGCCTTCCAAATGATTTTGAAGACTACAGACCTTGCAGAAGAGATTGGAAAGGTGTTAGCTAATAGGTCACTGAATAGGAGTAGCTTCCAAGATTTATCTTGCTTTCCTTATGAGCACTTTTTAGGGTTCATTTCCTTCTAAAGACTTTAGAATCCACTTGACTGCTAGAGCCATTCCATGTATTTTTTAGGTCTTTCAACCCCAATCCCCCTCTTTCCTTCTGAACACACCACCATTCCCACTTTACAAAGTGTTTCCTTCTTTTCCTTTCCCAATATCTGACCAAAGGGAATTTTTGATTCTTTTATGTATTTCATTTACTTGATAGCTACTAAATAGTCAGATAGAAGAATAATAGGCTATAAGAGGCCAAGATCTTCTGACATACTTACCTCCTCCCATCCAGTGAGAGGTAGTGCTTATCCCATTTATCAAGCTTATTTATATTTTCCCCTTGATCCATTGCTACATATCTTTCATTCAGGGGTTTATTTCAAATATGATTCCAAGGTACCTCACTTTCTTAGAGGGCCCACCCCATTGAAACTTAAATTTCTCTAACCAGTCTAGTGGGGCATCATGCTAACACAACATAATAGATTTAAAATTTGAGAGATTAGCCCCTAAGGCTTTGCATGCAATATGTTTAGTTTAACCATTAAAGCTTCCACACTCTCCTCCTCAAGTTCCAGGAAAAGAGTTATATCATCTGCAAACTAAAACTTTAGGATTTCATCCTTGTTACAGAGGGTAATGCCTTTGACTTTGGGAGAGGTGAAATTCTCTTTGAGAAGGTAGAATATTGCATCAAAGGTAATAACAAAGAGGGTGGGAGCAAGAAAGCATCATTTCCTAATTGATCTTTCAAGGGAGAACTCATTTTTCAAAGAGCCATTTACTTCAATATGAGGCATAACATCCTTCATGAGAATTTTGAATAGATGACAAAAAATATTGGGAACCCCAAAGGCTTCTACTGCGAGGAGAAAAAATTCCCATTCAACCCTATCATAGGCTTTCTAAAAATCGAGGAGGAACATAGCAACCTTCTGGTTTGAGAGTTTGGCCCAATTCATTTCTTCCCAACTAGTTATCAAGTTTTCCAAGATATATCTGCCCTTTATGAAGCTTGTTTGGGTGTTGCTTATGAAACTTGGGAGGATGTCCACCAGCCTATTGGCTAGTGTTTTTGCCAATATTTTGTATGATACATTAAGTAATGTAATGGGCCTCTAATTCTTTAGGAGAGTCTTCTCTCCTTCCTTGGGTAGTAATTTAATTATTCCTTTGTTAATGTTCTTTCCAAGGACCCTACTTAGGCTACTTTTCTATACAATAAAGTAATATATTCACTGATCCACTCCAAGTTTTGCTTGTAAAATTCCACTAGGAGGCCATTTTCCCCCAGTGAATTATCATTATTTAGATATTTGATAGCCATTTTAATTTAATCTTTGGTGATTTCCTTGTTCAGAGTGTTGACATGATCCTCATTTATCTCTTTTTGGATGGCATGCTTGCATATGTCCCTTGCATTAAGTGTGTCCCTACAGTTACCTTCTAAAGAGAACATTTTTTATATAAATTATAGAAAGCTTCCTTAATTTTTTATTGGTCCAAAATGGCATTTTCCTCTACCCAAAATTTCTCGATATTTTATTTTGCTTCTTTGCTTCATAGCATCCTGAAGAATTTTTTTGTTCCTTTGTCACCATTCTTTAACTAATTCATCTTTGATCTTATTCTCAGACCCTGTATCCTTTTGGTTTGGACCCTCCTTAATAAATACTTGACTAGAGATACTCCCTTTGTTAGTGCAATATTAGGTGGATCATTTTGAAGATTAGATTCTGACTTTATAATATTTTTGTTCAGTTGCAACTCTACATGTCTACTGTCCAAATCCCTTTTCTTGCCAACATTTTGGAAAACCATTTTCCAACCATTCACATTTATCTCCCATCTTTCTATCATTGTCTTATCTTTATGCATACACCTATTGATCTCCCTGAGAGTAAATACTGCATCATTGCAATCTTCATCTCTAAGTAGGTTGGTCTTGAGCTTGAATATATTCTCTCTTTTGAGATCACTAGGGAACCTTTTATTCAACAAGATTTTTGTCAATATGGGGTGGTGATCAGACAGTATGTAAGGGTATAATTTAATGTAAAGGTACACTAAGTATCTATAGCTCCATACATTATGTAAGGGTATACACATCATTTTAGCTTAGTTTAAGTATGAGAAACAAATTAAACTTTGGATATAAGTAAAGGGAATATGTGAGGATATGTGACACATTTTTGTGGTTTCTTTGTAAATGAATAATTAGATATGATTTTTACTATGAATTTTTAAAATGTTAAAAAGTAATTTTTTGGCCAACCTAACTTGGTTAAAAGAATATGAAATTCAATATTTTTGAACTTGTAGTAATGAAGCCTAGAATGTGATGCATCTTTCATATTTAAGAAAGGATATACAATTTGAAAGTAATGAATTTTTAATATGTATGTATCAGAAATTTAGACGTAATGCATTTAGAAAAATAATAATTACCTATTAAATTTATAATGAAGCGCATATTATATTTCTAGTATCCTAAGAATATCTTACATGTACAATTTTATTTTATCAAATTCAGATATGAAAATTATGTTAACATCAAGGGTAAGTTTGAGTAAAGTCTATAAAGACCTCCCATCCCATCACTTGCATGGAAAAGGTAAATTTGGACTCCCAATCCTAATTCCCGTGCAATCTCAATAGAATATTTAAAGGGAAAAATAAAGAAGAAAATGGATATCTATTTTGATTTGACTTACCAAGCCAAAAAAAATGTAAAACGTTGAGCCTAAATTTATTTTCATGATTTTGGCTCTCTTTCATGTAATTTTACCCCCAATACCACTATTTTTCTCATCATGAGCTTTCACTCATTTAGGAGTTGTTATATGATGATTTTGTTGGTTCTAATAATACATATTCACTTGTTTAAATCATTTTTTCTTACTAATAATGAGTATTTAGATGATAACACCATTAAATTTAGCAAGTTTAGACTCCATTTGAGTGGTAGAGCTAAACATTGGTTTGATTCATGTCATTCTTAGTAAGCATCCTTCCATTATTTGCCATGTTCTTTCATAGATTTTTTTAATTTTGGCCCTAAACCATGTTCTACTTATGATTCTCATTCTTCCTCTTCTAGTGCCCTTCCTTACTATATCCCATGGGTCTTCTATGCATCATGACAAGTTATTTCTTCTTGATGAAGATCCTCCTTTTTATCATTTCATTTTTTCATGTCTCTTCGAGTGATTGCGGGATACATTGTTATACACTCTCCATTGAGAAAACAAATAATTTCCTAACCTTTTTCCCAAGATATTAATAGTAACATATAGGATGAATTTTTTTGCATTACAAGGGTGACATTCACATGCCATGTTGCACACTACACAATCACATGATGTCTTGACATAACACATCACATTGGACATAATCAACGATTCATCACACAAGGTGGCATGAGTGGAAGACTTCACATATCAAGGGACAAGTCACCATGTGATAACACTATGAGAGGATGAATCTTCTTCCTTGATGAAGGCTAGAAATAAATCCAATATCTCTTTCTCTCACAAAAATAATAAAAATAATGCAAGCTACATCTACTACATAACACATTCTAAGATGACAAAAATTAAAAAGTTCCAAACACCTATGAATAACTACTCAAAGGTAGGTTTATTGGGATGTGCAAGGCCTTAGCCTATAGAACCAAATGTAGCTAGTTGATTTTAAACTAAAGCACAAATCCCAAGACAAAAGAGAGGATAACTAAAAAAATATTATATATTTGACCAAAGTGAGATAAAAGGAATACTAATTAGACCAAAGAGAACAAATTCCATTGAAAAAAATTGAGTAAAATTTAGGAAGTTCCTACTATTTGATGTGGTTTAGACTTGAGTGTGTAGATTAGGATGATAGTGCGAAAATTGGACATCAACATAGAAACTAGATGTTAGCATAAGATTGTCCATCAATGCTCCTATAAAATACAAACTTGTATTAGGATGGCTATGCACTTGCGTTGTGGTCCTTTCTCATGTTTTTCTCCTAGAGAAATATTTTTCAAAATTGGCTTCACAAGCCAATAGGACATAGCAACATAAGGTTCTCTTGGTGAAAAATTGAATATTTAGCAGAATAAATTCCAAGACACGACCAAAAAAATAGGATACTACTCTACTAGAATACATCTCAAAAATCATGTGGATCACTTGAAAATGTGTTGGCTTACAACTATCATAATAATTATTGCTAAGTGATTTTTGGATTCAATTGTCTGTATATTTTTGTATCAATGTTTTAGATCACACGTCGTTATCCATCATTAGGATGAAAACAAAGAGTAGAAGGAGAAAAGTGGAAAGTTGCAGACCAAGATCAACCTTAAAAGACAAAGGGAAGAGAGAAAATTTTGCACATGGGCCAAGGAAGATAAGACATAAAATTTAAAAGGAAGAAAAAATTGGACTTAAAAAGATGTCAAAATCTAAAACAGCCAAAACTAGCCAAAATGGAAAGGACAATAGAAAGTATAAAATAATGAAAAATTAGAAAAAAGTAATATAATAAAAAGACAATAAATTGGATTTAGAAAAAAAGATACAAGGAAATAACAACACTTAAATAAACTAAGAAGGCAAAAAAGGATAAAAAACAAATTCAAAATAGAATAAATTAAACAAAAAAGAAAAATACCAAATAAATTAAACTAAAGAAAAAGGATAGCAAGAAGAGAGAGACAAAATTAATAGAATAAAAATACTCAAAAGAACACACACACACACACACACTATATATGAAACACCACAACACAAAAGTGACATAATAAAAGATAAATAAAAAGATTGGGAAAGAAAAAAAAAGACAAAACAAAATGACAATATATGTATAAATTAAAAAATAAAAAATAGATAAAAAAACAAAAAATAAAATAGACTAAGAAAAAGGATAAAGAGAGCAAGAAGAAATTAAAAAATTAAAAAATATAAATAATAGAATATAAATATATACGAAAAGAAACACAAAAATATATACCAATTTGAAACATAGAAAATTGTTGGGTTTTAGGACCTAGGGCGGCAAGCTTTCTATACTCCACATTCAAGGATGCCCTAGAGATCTCAATCAAATGATGATAGTGGGAGAAAGAGGTCTGCTGAGGGACTGCCCTAGGGTATGTTTAAAGATTAATTGAGGCTGAATGAGGGTTTCAACACCAAGCTAGGGCTTGGAAAAACTAATTAAATTCAAGATCTAATGATTGAACTCAAGGATGCCTAAAACTTGACTAAATGATCTATAAATGCAAGTAAATTAGAACAACAAATTGAAAAAGTATAGAGGAGCACCTGGAAACCTGAGAGAGCTTGAATGGAGACCTAAAATGTTGATTAACCCAAAATTTAGGCCTACTGGGACTCATATGCCAATCTAGGTGTATCAATCCTAGATATGGGTTTTTGTGCAGGAACTGGTTTCTGGAGAAAGGGTGTTCGAAATTGAAAAAATCTAAAAAATGACCTAAACTAGGACTCATATGCCAAGACTGGAATATGAGTCCAATTAGGGTTTTCTAGAACTTCAAAGTCTGAATCCGGTCATCAATGTCTTCTCTTTCTATTCCACTTTGTTTCCGGATCTAAAACCTCGATTTCAGATTTGTAGATGACCTTTCAGTGAAGATTACAACCTTGCAAATGAGGATACAATTCCAACAAATTTCTTCATGCTTGTAACTTAATCTTCAATGGTCCTTCATGCTACAAGACACCTAGATCTACAATCACACATGTAAAGAGGAGAAAAACTTGTTGATTTGTTAGTGAATAGGGGCTTGCCTTGGTCAAACCCTATTTAGGTAATTAAACCAAATGATGAAACAAGGACATGAAGCATGAAACATAGGACTTGAAACATGAACAATGATACCTTGAATGATGCCTTGTAAATAATTTCTTGTAAATATGCAATTCAACATGAAATGGCCATGAAGGATGTAGATCTTGATCTTGACAATAGGTGTAGAACAATGCTTGATCTTGGATATTCAATGCTACATCACAACACTGGCTCAATAAATTGTTTGATGCTTGATAACCTTGACATGATGATGGATCTTGGATTGCTGCAATAATTGATGGAGAATTTTGCCCTATCTAGATGATCTTGTGAAGTCTTAGAATGCTTAAATCTTGAGTGCTTGACTTGATATCATGTAGGCTTATTCTTTCTTAGGTGAAATAATGATTTGGAAGCTTGTTTATATAGGCAATCCATTTAATATCTCGTTAATTAGATCCCACAAGCTGACATCTATGAAATTTGAACTTAAAACCCATTTTTTCTTGCTCAAAACTCAAAAAGAACCCAAATGGGACTCATACACCACCCTTGGTGTATAGGTCCCACAAGGCCTTTTTGGAGAGAGAAAGTGTTGGGGAGTGAATAAATTAAGTTTATATGTTGATCCTGTCGGGATTTTGATTGAAATATACCTTGGGATGCACAATATAGGGTCTTAGGGGCCTATTAATGATGATATTATTAAGGTCATAAATGTAAGAGGGCCCAAAATCCAATGTGAAAGTGTAAATAAATACACTTTACAACACCAAATTAAGGCAAAATTAGGTCTATTTAGATCAAAATGGCCCTAAATCACATGTGGATGTGTACAACACATTACAACACTAGATTAGGTCCAATTTACTTTACAAGCCTCCTTAATTTAATGTGAAGGTGTAAATAAATACACTTTACAACACTAAATTAGGAAAATGTTAGGTTTATTTATCTTAAAAGGGCCCAAAACCTAATGTGGATGTGTAAAACACATCACAACACTAGATCAAAGCGATATCAAGTCCAATTTATCATTAATTATTCTTAGATTAAGTGAAATTGTACCATCTCCAAGGAAGTACAATTTCCATCATTACACAATGAAACTGCACAAAACAAAAAGGACATAAAACAAAAAAATTAAACTTTATATATATATATATATATATATATATATATATAAACAAATAAGAATGAAAATAGAAATAAAAGAATAAGACTATAGATCGACCTGAATGAATATGTGCTTTGTGTTGAAACTCTACAAGTGGAGGGTGACTCTTTCAAAGGAGGGGATCAACCTAGAATCTTTACACCTTTTAAAAAAAGCAAGGTCTGCAAGTTTCTTTACTAGCTTGATCCTTAGCAGATCCAGCCGTTTAGATTTAAAACACAATTCCCTCCCATGAAGGGTTTGATTGTGTGTAAATCATATAATGAAATCATAAAAACCAATGAAGAAAATTATATCATTTTCATTAAAGCATGGAAATTAAACTACATCTATATTTTTTATTGAAGAAAGTTGCATGACAGATAGTCAAGAATCACAAGGGTGAATCCTCTCTTGAAATTAGATTTATGGCCCCTCTAAGTTCTTTAGGTTTTTGGTTCTCAACTTTGTAGGGTGACTCAAGGAAGATGAAATGATGTTTTACAAGACAGTGGGAATCTCTTCATTTTTTTTACAGATCTATCTAAGCTTATATTGAAGGGTAACTCCAAGGGTCATCATGCATATTAGATGAAAAATGGATAGCAACAAATTCATCAAGGTAAAAGTACAAACTTGTGCCACACTTTATAAATAAATTGGCCAACACAAATAAAAATTCTCAACTTCAACTGCATAAAAGTGGTCTTTATGTTTTGAATTTCAAAATTATGTAAACTAATGAAATGTATAAATCTTGATAATTTTTAAAAATTGTGTAAATATTTTTTATATAAATTTAAGAGCAGATTTTGAATTGTTGAAAATTTTAGGAAAAAGTGACATTGAGTTGACGTCAATAAATAAATCAAAAAAACTATTTAGCCCTATTTTTTTTCCCCAAATAGATAACTTCAATATCTAGTGCAAGGAAAAAAATTAAAATTTTGATGGATATTTTCCTCATAATAGCGTTTTAAAGTCAAACATACTAGAATTTGATAGTTTTCATTTGCAATCAACTATTGTCTATTTCTTTTATCATTTTCAAAAAAAAAAAAAAACTTTTTGAAGAGGATTCTCTCCTCTAGTGGACCATATATTTTGAATTTTCTTTTAATATGTTTTAGTATTTTTAAAATTTCTAATCAGCCTCATTTTTTTAACAACCTAATTTCATTATTTAAAATAAAAAGAAAAAACATATTTAAACTAATCAATATATAAAAAGTTATATATTTGGATTCCTAGTTCCAAGTTCTATAAAAGGGTATTTTATTTTTTTTTGAAAAAAATCTTTTTGACGAAATAAATATTATGTTCAAGTGGAAATTTTTAGAATTTTTTAAAAAATGATGAGGTGGTTGCCAATAAGGATGCCACATGGACAGTTTTAGGTGAAAGGGTTTCTACTAAAACCCTTTCACCTGAAACCCTTTCTATCAAAACCTTACATATAAATTGAGTCACATTTTAAAGCAACAAAGAGAAAAATTCATATTTTGTAGAATCGGGTGAAAGGGTTTCACCCAAAACTCTATATGCCACATATAGGCCATGTAGTTTCAAGAAAAACTATTTTGAAAGAAACTATTTAGGTCAAAATTGTTTCACTCGAAACTATTTAGTTGGTCGAAAGTGTTACATAGGTTTGTGCTTTTACCCATCAACAACTTGTAACAAATTATATCATTATATCTAGCTATTAATCAAAGAAAACATAAATGAGAAGGGTTAGAAAAATAGAGCCCAAGGTTCCAAGAAGGAACAATGTGCTTCTAGAAGAGTAAACAATCAACTAAAAAAACTCCTCAATCTACAATTACACAATTTAAGAAATAATTGGTGCTATCTTCAAAAGGATATTCAATGTTAGGATATTAAGACCATCATACACCATTTACATGTGTAGTATAAAATTTTAAACACCAAAATTGTGAATATTTGATTGCTTTTTTAATAAATTATTAAAAATAAAGTGTTTGTTAAATTTATAACATAAGGGAAACCCTTGAATATAATATTTCATCTTCCTTGAGTCATCCTATAAAGACGAGAACTAGCAACCCAAAGACCTTGAGAAGACCATAAATCTCCTTTGAAGAGAGGAACCACTCTTGTGATTCCAGATTGTCTATTGTGCAATATTTATCGGCAACATTGTAGTGTTAGAAATTATGACCTCTTCTAGCTTCACTAGGTCAATTTTTGAGAGTTCAATTGAAATTTGAGTTAAATCCTCATACCAATGGGTCTTTAGATAGTGAAAAGTCACCATTTGATCCTTCAATTATTTTCATTTACTTGAAAATCTTTCCAAAGGTTCAATTTGTGAACCCATTTACAACTCCTTTACCTACTAGCCCTACTATAATACTAGTGAACCCATTTTCATGGCAACCTATGATAAATATAGAACAAATCATGGCTGAAAATTCACTTGGCTGGATTGGTGTAAAGAACTCACTCAAGTGTTTTGGCCAATGATGTAACCTCACCCCAAATTTGGATAGGTTCATAATTTTTTTTTAATATAATAGAGGTAGAGCATATAAAGAGTACATATATACATATAAGGATGCTTTAATCCATGATCAAATCCATGAAGATGATACAGCTTGTAATATGGGTATGTGCAGGATCATCATGGAAAAAACAGGCCCTTAAGTGGCAATGAAAATTCAGAGTTAGGCAACTTGATGTAAAAATTTGAATAAGTTATCTATATTATTTCAAAAATATGTAAGAATAGAATATGTAGAAAATTGAATGTAGTTTCTAAACTACTAGATATATTTAAATAAACTAAAAATCTATTTGGTGAAAATTTGAAATTTCAATGCAGTAGTACTTAAATTTCAAGGGAAAAATAAGAAGTAGGTGTCTGTCCGACCACCCTAACCACAATAAAATGATAATATTTTTTTTATAAGATTTTAGATATAAGTAGAGGACTCATGTCTCGATGTGATGCATATTTTTTTGTATTTTTTTTACAAGTAAATAATTAATTATGATTTTTTTATTACAAATTTTAAAAAATATAAAAACTCGTATGTCTGACCACCTTAACTTAGTCAAAAATTTATGAAATTAAATTTTTTTTTAAGTCCTATAGTATGCAAAGCATAGAATGTGACACATGTTTTGGATTCAGAAAATGTTATACGGTTTGAAAGATATAGATGTTTTTCAATCAGCCTATCAATCAGGACTTTAGTTGTAATTCAAATAGAAAATGAATAATAATTATTTATTAAATTCAAAGTAAAGCATAATCTATATTGGTGGAAAGTTGAGAATCTCCTTTTAAAACCCTTTTCATTTCATCAATTTAGGGTAAAAAAAAGTCGTCAGCCACATGGGTGAAGTCTAGAAAAATAAGGTAAGTTGTCAAACACGTTTTTTGTGTTGAATTCTAGGATTGGCATGTCCTAGCCAAATTCCGAAGCAAACCCGAATCTAATCCCTAGGTACTAGGTTTTGTGTCAACATATAGGATATCTGATTTTTTATATATAATTTAAAAAAATTTAATATAGTTTTTAATATATGATTTAAAAAATTACAATATCCAAATCAGATATCCGATTTTTACTATATATAATTTTAAAAATCTAATATATAGTTTTTAATATATGATTTGAAAAATTGCAATAAATAGTTTATAGTTTATTTTAATATATCTAGTTGAGAATATACAATATACAATATATAATATATAATTTATGATAATCTCTTATGGAATTATGTATAATATATAATATATTATATTATTATGTATAATATTATCTATATATTTTAGTTAATGTATAAATATTTATATATATATATTAAGTTAATATATAAAATATTATATAGCTAATTAATATCACTAATATATAAAATATTTAAATATTATCTATTTCCCTCTCTCTCTCTCTCCCTTTCCCTCTCTCCCTCTCCCTCTCTCTCTCTCCTCCTCTACCCCTCTTCCCCTCTCCCTTCCCCCCCTAATTATATCTCCTCTCTCATAACCTTCTTCCCCTCTTCCCCTCTCTCTCTGTCTCTCTCCCTTAGACCCCTCCTAATTATCTCTCTCTCTCTCTCCACAATTCTTCCCCTCTTCCCCTCTGCCTCCCCCTCCTAATTCTCTCTCCCTCTCTCTCTCCCCCTTCTTCCCCTCTCCCTTCCCCCTCCTAATTATCTCTCTCTCTCTCTCTCTCTCTCTCTCTCTCCTTCTTCCCTCTTCTGTCTCCCCTTCCCCTCCTTCTTCTCTCTCCTCTCTTTCCCCTTCTTCCCCTCTTCCCCTCTCCTTCCCCTCTTTGAATTCTCTCTGCCCTTCTTCCCTCTTCCCTCTCCCTTCCCCTCCTACTTCTCTCTCCCTCTCTCTCCCCTTCTTCCCCTCTTCCTCTCTCTCTCTCTCCCTCTCTCTCCCCTTCTTTCCCTTCTTCCCCTCTTCCCCTATCCGATTTGAATGACTTTAAAATGACCTTTTTTGGCTTTATATTAGCTGACCCAAATCGGATATCTGATTTGTTTTACTTTAAGTTAATATATAAAATATTATATAAGTAATTAATATTACTAATATATAAAATATTTAAATACTCTCTTTCTCTCTCTCTCCCCCTCCCTCTCTCTCTCTTCCTCTCCCTTTCCCCCCTCTCTCTCTCTCTTCCTCTTAGATCTTTCCCTCTCTCACTCTCTCCCTCTCCCTCTCCCTTTCCCTCTCTCTCCCCCCTCTCTCTCTCTCTTCTTCTTAGGTCTTTCCCTCTCTCACTCTCTCCCTCTCCCTCTCCCTCTCTCTCCCCCCTCTCTCACTCTCTCCAACTCCCCCCTCTCTCTCTCTCCCTCTCTTTCTTTCCCTATCTCCCTCTCTCTCCTAGTCTCCCTCTCTCCCACTCTCCCAATCTATCTCTCCTTATCTCCCACACTCCCTCTGTCCCTTTGTACCCCTCTCTCTCCCACTCTCTATCTCTTTCTATCTCTCCCACTCTGTATCTCTCTCTGTCCCACAGTCTCTCTCCCTCTCCCTCTATCTATCTCTATCTCTCCCTCTCTCCCTTTATTCCCCTTCTTCCCCTTCTCCTTCTCCCTCCCTCCCTCTCTCTCTCTCTCTCTCCATTTCCCTCCCCCCCCTCTCTCTCTCTCCCTTTCTCTATCTCTTGTCCACCCTCCACCTCCTAATTACTCTTGGATCTATGTGTGCCACAAATGGGATATCCGATTTGTGGCACCAAAATCTTACCACCACAATACATTTTTAAATGTCTTTCAAATATTTCCCGACCCCAAATCGGATATCTGATTTGTAAAACTTAGGCTTGGGCATTTCTATGGAGTAATGTACTGACACCCAACCCAAAAAAAAGTCAACTCAAGATTTTCACATTTTTTGGCAAGTGAAAAATGCTACTTTTTTCATATTGCCACTTTTTGGCCCATCATGATCTTGGACATGCCCATATGTTTCCTTATACTTGTGATGAAGCTACTTATAAGTATTTCTTTCCTTTATTTTTTGGTCAATCAATTTTTGGCATATGATTGAAGAAACTTTTATTAATCATTTTAGACTACCCTTTTGCCTCTATTATGATGCATCATCAATTTTCCACCAATAGGAGATAACCCAACGAACCCTTGAGACTATTTAATATGAGATTCCACATACTATACTCAAGGTTCATGGCTCCTTATAATCCTATAGAAGCTACATCTATTCAATTGTATTTGGTGGCTTATTCCGCTCATTTTCATGTTTTTGAGAGGATGCCTAATTGCAGTTCTTATGTTACCTATTATTCAAGTAATGTCACCCCCATAATTAATTGAACCTTCCTACATGAAAAACCAATTACCTCAAGTTAACATAGATTCCTTTTCAATATTGATCAATGAAATTCCTTTAGCTCTCTTTTTAGCTTCTAAAGGACTCAAACACAAAGATCCTTTATCTCCTTATTTGTTTATCTTAATGGTGAAAGGTTTAGGCCATTTAATTAAGCAATATCAAAGGCAAGGTCATATTCAAGGCTAGTATTGGGTAGGGAATTTAAGCTCCCAATATCATCTTTATTTTGTGGAAGGTATAGCCTTGATGGGGTTACCCAAGATTGAAGAAGTACTAAATTTCAGGAAAGTGTTAGATATTTATTTATCAATGCTAGGTTAATTAATTAATGAATTAAAGTCTAGAGTTTTATTTTTCAACACTCTAGGGTCTATTCAATGGAAAATTGTAAATATTCCTCATTTTTTGATTGGGACTCTACCACTTGAATATATAGGAATCCCTCTTTCTACATGATGCATGAGAAGAGACCAATGGAAGAAAATTCTAGATAGATTTTGTTTGAGAGTTATTCATTGGATATTTCGATGGTTGTCCTTTGTTGGTCAATTTCCACTCCTAAAATTTATCCTCCATTCTTCGTCTCTCTACCAATTTCTAATTTTATCGGAGCTCCTAAATGTTTTCTCAAGGAATTTGATACCCTCTTTTGAAAAATTCTTATGGGCTAGGAATCTTGAAAATTAGAAATAGATTTTGGTAAATTGGGATTTGATTTTCAATCTAAAGGAGGTTGATGGTCTTGGAATTCATAAGTGAAAACTTAATTGCTAGGAATTGGTTGCCAAACTATATTGGAGATGATACAAAAATCAGTCAATAATGGGCGAGGATTCTTAATTCCAAATATCCACGAGTTCTTGATAAAGATATTATGAGGATGGAGATGAGTGGGAAATGATCCTTAATCTGGAATCCTATAAATAAGGGGGCCTTGCTGATAAAAATGGAATGTTCACTTTTGGATAATTGATGAAGTCGATAATTCCTTGTTTTGGAATGATTATTGGGCTAATTACCCCCTCCCCTTGCTTCCTTCCCTCATTTGGAGCCACTACGCAATAGTTTTTGGAGGCTAGTTGGTTTAAGGTGGTTTATTTTAAATACTCCATTCCTCTAGGAAGATACTCAATCCAATAATAGAAGGAGGCTTGGAAATGGCTAGTTGGAGGCTCCCTAGAGGATTGTAATAAGCTAGCTTCAATTCTAGCAGATACCTTGTTCTTCTTTGAGGGATTTATATGTTTTGTCTTTGGGATCATGATTCAAAATGAGCATATTCAATTGGTCTCGAATACCGAGCCCTTGAAGTGTAGATAACATGAAATATGGACTTTCCTCGGTGGAAAAGAATTTGGAATAGGTATGGGAGACCCAAATGTATTTTTTTCTATGGATTTTGATGAACATAATAAATAATTAACTTAGGAATTATATAAGGAAGAGGGGCACCCAAGGTCCTTCCTTATTCTTTCTCTACATAAATGATGAGGAATGCATTAACTATTTTTCTTTCAGTATCCTCTTTCAAAGAAAATATAAAATTTATGGTAGAATATCTAGAACAAAACTATTATTCATGCTACTCCCTTGCCTAATTTTTAGAATAATTTGGGCCAGCCCCCAACCTCCACCTCCTTCCTTCTAGTATCTTGAGATATTGACCCTTCTTTTATTCTTTGGAAGATATGGTTAGAGAAGAATCAACATATTTTTTAGGAGTGTCATAGTAAAGTTAGGAAAGTTTGGTTAAAAGTTAAAAGAATGATCAAAGAGACCATTAAGGATAAATTCAAGTTATATTTCACCTCTTTTAATCTTCAACTACTCAAATTATTGGAGTTGTCTCTCTCTCCCTCTTCTTTGGATGAATCCAACACTAGGGTTTAGGTTTCTAAAAAGGTGAGTAGATTTAGAAAATAGATGTTGCCTCCTATTGATTTTCTTAAAATTAATATTGATACTTCCTCAAGAGGCAATTCAAATGCTACAAGAACTGGTGGTGTTCATAAAGATAATAAGGGTTTAGTGCATTTCCTCTTTTCTTCTTATTTGGGTGTTCGCTTGAAAATAATTTCATGGAAGCTTGGGAAATTCTAAAAGCTCTGGAATTGCTTGTGAAAAGGGATGGAGAAAGATTATTTGTGAAGTTGATTCCATGATCGTGGTTTCTTTGATTAATAAAAGTAACTTCCAAGAGGACTCATGGAAATTGATTATGGTTGCTAATAAAATTCTATATTTGACCACAACTTTTGATTATATATACATTTTTGTATATTCCTAGAGAGTGGAATAGGGTGGTTGATTGTTTGGCTAAATGGGCATCTGAAGGGGATGGTAGCTAGAATGTCATTGATTGGGATGATTTGGACCATGAAAAAGTGCAACAGATTTTCAAAATTATTCATGATGATGAAAAAGTGTATAGGTAGATGCTTGGGTTGGAGATGGGGAGGGATCAAAAGGCCCCTTGTTGTCAATACATGTATTGATTGTTGGTTCTACATGATTCCATGGTGGATCCTCTTTTGTATGTTGTGATGACAATTTCCATCTTGAAATCGTGTTGATGTCTTTGCATTTATGTTTTCCTAAATAAAAGTATATTTTTGCCCCTAGAAAAACCTTCTAACAGTGATAGTTATGAGACTTCATGGGAGTTGGCGAGTAATGATAGTATATTTTTGTTTGTTGGGTGAAAAATAGGAAATCCCTAAATAAATAGATCTAAAATCTCAAACAACACCATAAATCCCATTAGAAAAGGTGTTAATCCAAAAAATGGTAAATTCATTCAAAGACAAAACTAGGAACTTAATTTAAAAAATAATTATATCAAATTCTAGATATATGTGAGAATAGGTGATAAATCAAAATGATGTTAGATATAAAAACCTAAAAAAATAAGAAAACCCTTGGAGGAAGATTAGCTTGTGTAGGGGTTTATGGAGTTCACCTAAACATAAATAAAAAATAAGTTTCCCTAAGCTTAGTTTGGGCTAATCCAATAAGATGCACACACATAAGCCCACATTAACTTAGATTAAACATTTGTAGCTATTGTTGGATAACATAATGCTATATAATTATGAATAGACAAGGAAGAAAAGAGTACTTAGATTTGTGATCAAAGAATGAAGAACACAAACAAAGATTTTGAATATTTTTGGCGTTTTATCAGTAGAAAGAGTGGCATTTCTTTCAAACAAGAGCCTCTAATTATATACTAATCTCTAGTATGTTAGAGGATAGATTCTTGGATCTAGTACAAAATTGCAATGATAAATTTGTCCTCTACTTACAAACTTGTCCTAGCCTAATCTTGGACTTCATACTTTTTCTTTTTTAATCTTCATTGGTCTACCTTGTTTCTTCTTAACTTGTGGGATATGTGGTATTAAAAATTACCCGTGATAGGCTATTGTATGCTCAAAGTTATGAGGTTAATATGTTTCAATCAACTCCTTGATAATAGATCAAGATAAAAAATAATAGACAAAGAAATAAAATATAAATTTACAACTCATATGTGGAGTGAACCAAATCCAAATGTTGCACTATTGATTGCTTTGTCAATAAGTTTTGCCAATAAGTATTTAGTTAGCTCTAAGTTGATACTTAAGAGAAACATTCAATACATGTTTGATTTACTAGTAGTTGGTTGTGATAAGTCAACATAGAGTTGTTGTATTTCTATCTCCAATAACTTTTTCATGTCTATTTAATTGTAATTGTACGAATAATATTATTAATTTGATAATATGTTTACATAACTAACTATTTTATATAATCTCCTATAAAATACAATCATCACATTCATACATTTCCATGTTATAATAAACAAATATTAAACATTGAATAAATATATCTTTCCTAATATTAATAAAAAATCTCTTACATACATATAATTTATTCTTATATTCATAACCACACTTAAAATTCTTGTCAAATGACAACACAACTATTTATAACCCTATTCTCACATAATAATTCCAAAAAATCTATAAATATAGGGAATACTTGCCCAATATAACTACAAATTGGGGCATATTAACCATTTGATGGTAACGTAAGTAGCTATATACAGGACTATATTAGGTCAGGGGATCGGCGGGAAGGAGACAATGAAGCAGCTGGAGGGGCGAGTAGCCATCGTAACAGGCGCTTCTCGTGGCATTGGATCCGAAATAGCTCATCGTCTGGCCTCGCTCGGGGCTAAAATCGTCATCAACTTCGTCCGAAACAAAGATCAAGCAGAAGGAGTCTCCTCAGCCATTAACACAGCCCACGGTCACGGCACGGCCATCGCAGTACAGGCAGACGTCTCCAAGCAATTAGAGGTTACACAGCTATTCGACAAGGCGGAGGATATCTTCGGCCGCGTTCACATTTTGGTAAACAACGCAGGCATAATCGATTCGTCCTGTTCTTCTATAGCTGAATGCACCCTTGAACTATGGGAGACGGCTTTCAATGTGAACTGCAAAGGCCCCTTTTTGACGTGCAAGGAGGCCGCCAAGAGGCTCGTGAGGGGTGGAGGCGGCCGGATTATAAACATGTCGGGAACCCTGGTGCTCACTGTCGCTCCGGGGTTTGGGGCTTACGCGGCTAGCAAGGCTGCGGTGGAGACATTTACTCAGATCCTGGCCAGGGAGCTCAGGGGCACCAAAATCACCGCCAATTGTGTAGCCCCCGGTCCTATTGCCACCGATATGTTTTACAGTGTGAGGAGCGAGGAGTCCGTGAAGACCATTGCGGCGGCACCTCCGCTGGAAAGGCTGGGAGAGTGTAAGGACGTGGCTTCTGTAATCGGCTTCTTGGCTTCCGATGAGGGCGAGTGGATAAACGGCCAAATCGTCAGGGTTAATGGCGGCTTTGCTTGATATATCAAATATCTACCTAGATGAGTTCCATTTTTCTTTTTGTTTTCCTTTGAAATGCAAATCACGATTTGAAACCCTAACAAATTAAAAAAAACTCGTGGTGTTAGGCGTTTATTCGACGAGAAGCTATTCGTGGCAGAACACAGGCCATAAATTGCTCGATAATTCGGCAGGTTGTTTCTCGTGTAATTTACCGATAAAGTTTTTCAGAATATAATGGTGGTTACCATTATCGAAAGGATGAGAAGCGTATAACTTGCTAGTGTCTACTCAGCGAACTTATCCATATTTTTTTAATTGGAATAAGAAAAAAATTTACATCAGAAACTTATCCATATTTTTTTTATTGAAATAAGAAAAAAAATTACATCAGCAACTGAACTTAGAACAAAGCATGAGCAGCTAAAACTTTACATAAAAACAGAGAAAATAATGTAGCATTTGGATCTCTTAAAACTAAATTGAGCATATTTTCTTGCTTATGATTTCTCTATTTAACGTAGCATTTGGATCTCTTAAAGCTAAATTGAGCATATTTTCTTGCTTGCGATTTCTCTATTTAACGTAGCATTTGGATCTCTTAAAACTAAATTGAGCATATTTTCTTGCTTGCGATTTCTCTATTTAGAACATTTTTATATATGTAATCAAAATATTTATGATCACTGTTGTAGAATCTATATATATTTTTATTATCGTAAGAATGTTTATTTTATATAATATTTTATTTTTTATTTAATTATAAATAAGTTATTAATTAGTAAATTCATTTGGATCTCTTAAAACTAAATTGAGCATATTTTCTTGCTTGCGATTTCTCTATTTAGAACATTTTTATATATGTAATCAAAATATTTATGATCACTGTTGTAGAATCTATATATATTTTTATTATCGTAAGAATGTTTATTTTATATAATATTTTATTTTTTATTTAATTATAAATAAGTTATTAATTAGTAAATTAATTTTATTAGAAAATTAGAGTAAAATTGACGAGTTTGTCTCATCATAATTTCTATCGAGTAAAATTGATGTAAAAAATGATGGAATTACTACATATTATTTTATAATTAAAATAAAATTTGCAGTTTTTGGAATGTAAAATGAATGTTTAAAATGAAGTAAATGTATAGCATAGAGTAATTATGAACTTAAATTATTTGTATCCAAGTTTGTGTTATCTTTTTAATAGCAACAAGATTACAACAAAGAAAGAAGAAAAGTTGTTGGATAGAAAAAAACTATTTCTATCTAGATCTCATCAACTAAAACATAAATGAGACACTATTTTAGGGTTTTGCATAATTTTTTAAATTTATAAAATTATTTTTATGGTAGTTCATGTATTTTTTGTTTTTCTTCTTTTAAATCTTTTGGAATAAATAATTGGTGCTTATAAGAATTAATATAACAAGATGTTTTGGAATTGGGAAGATTTTTTTTTTATAAATTTGTAAATGTCTAAAATATTAAATCCTTTCTAATTTCTTTTGTGGCTTCATAAAATCGCACAAGGATGGTGTAACAAGATACTAAGATGATGTAGTAAGATAAATAAAAACATGCTGAAACTTTGCTAAGAAATATTTATTTGCAATGACATTTGATAATTTGTAAATGCCTAATATTAACCCTTATCAATTATTTTTCTTGTTTGATCAAGTTGCACAAAGATGATGTAGCAAGATGAAGGAAAATACAATGTTTCATGATTGGATTGGCAAAGTGAAACTTTGCCAACAAATGTTTACTTAAAAAGATATTTTACAATATTTTGAATGCCTAATATTAACCCCTTACCATTACTCAACTTTTTTGATAGGTTCATCCTTGTTGCTACGAGTTTCAAGTTAGCAATATCATTTATCCATTGCTCATTTTAAAGTTGTGCAATATTTTTAAAACATTTCTATTCTTGAATTTGAATTTTTTGGTAAATGAAACAATTATGATAGTTGTATTTGGTGAATGTTGTAATGCCCTTTGGTTTATAAGCATATGCAATGCAAACATATTGGAGTAAAATTGGTAAACAATTCAAATGACCATAACATAGAATGGAAGAATGGAACTATGGATAAATTGGGGAAACACGCATTGTTTGTAAAGATACATAGAAATAAGTATTTATCATCTTCTATTTCATGTGGTGTACACTCCACTTAGTATTCTGAGATTGTTATCGTTGGTTTAGGGTTTAACAATTTGACAATGTTGATTGAAAGTTTTTCATTATTTTATTGCACAAGTAAACTATTGTGATAGACCTATTCTCCTCATCAATATTTTTTGGTGATATGACAATTCCCCATTCCTACCTATCAACATAATCATTGCACCCCACATAGGGCACAATTACTAATTATGAAAGGGAATAATCAAAACCTACATTAATTATTGAGGCTAACTGAATAAATAAACTCAATCATCACATACTTAGATAAATAAGTTATAAGTGATAATTATAGTTATTAAAATATTTATGAAATGTGATTGAATTAAATAAACAAGTTGTGAGTGATAATTGAAATTATTGAAATATTTGTAGAAATTAAATAAATTGAATGTAATATTTAGCTCAATACTAAATGATGTGTTAGATGTGGGGAACCAATTTGTCGATGTTCTATATTTTTAGGATTGACTTGGATGAACGTCTTGGATTCTACAAGATGATTGGTTTCCATCACTTTCACCTATACTTGAGTACAAACCTTATCTCCATAAGTGTAGATATGATCTCCTACGTGAAATTGAATTGGCAAGAGCATGGGTATGAATTGGCCAATTGTGCATTGATGTAATTTTCTCATCTTCATTTCGAAGTCTAAATTAGTGTAAGAGCTAGCAATATTTACAAACACTTTTGGAGAATCAATTAAATTACAAGTCATGTTGATATCCTTAGTAAGATCTTTGGAAAATTGGATTTATATTTTTGATCAAAATGATTTAGGACAATATAAAAACATGTAGTGGACCTAGGATGATGTCATGAGAAAATAGATGCAAAGTAGGTTCTCCTTTAAAACCTGGGATGCTTAGATTATTTTTACATAGAAACACTCTAGATGATTTAAATGAGTAAATAAATGCTCTTGAATACAACAACCAAGCACAGAAATCAACATATTTATGCTAAGTCAGCGTATGATAACTAATGAAGTAGTTGGCAAGGTGATAATTTAAATTTTAAATTTTAAAAATACAATATTTAGATTTGCAACTACAAAAGTGGCCTAGGTCAAATTTGCACTCGTGGATTTGGTGTAGGGTGGAAAAAATTGTGTGGATAAGGAATATAAATCTAGGGGTCAATGATGGAAGGGACTAGGATATGTAATTTCATGCACCAAACGTATCCACAACTATGCTTCTTGTAAGCTAATTATTGTACTTACAATGATATGATCAAAGTGAGTCTAAAATATAAGGAAAAATGACATGGATATGCAATTTTTACCATTATATTTTCCCCCTCTTTGACATTTATATGAAATATCAAGTAGATACATGTCAAATTAAATAAGCAATCAACATATAAAACTAAATATTTTTTAGATAAAAAGGGAGCCAATCCACATAAAGTAACAAATCATTCTTGAACTATTCTTAGTGCTCTATTGAAACTTATAAAAAAGAGAAACATTAGTAATGAGTATTGTTTGCCATGTATTTTGAGATAAGTGTGAATAACAACTTACTTAAAAAATAACTATCCTCGAAAGTAGTAAAATTAAAGAAAAAAGGGTAAGAGATTTTGTGTTAAGGAAAGTGATAAAAATATCCATGTAGTTACGAATATGACAAAGTACAACTAAAAAAATTCCAACTAAGCGAGTGAATGTAAAAGGACTTTGACTATGTAGATGAAGTGATAAAAATCTCCCCTAGACATTGGAATTAATGTGAGCTTTTCACTACAAAATATAACTCACAAAGGAACATTAGTTATATTTATGTCCCCCACAAAGGATACAATGTAATTTGAGGAGAGGAGAAAAACACATAAACATGTGGTAAATAATAGTGAAAGATATCATCATGTAATAAGCATGTAAACATAGAAGTTTGAGATAAGCATCAAGACATGTAATAAATTTACCCCAAATGTAGGCAAATGATAAGCATGCAATACAATAAAATATATCATCATAAGATAAGTACACCTAAGTAGAAGATAATCATCAAGGCATGTATAATAATATTGTTGCTAGAATAGGAAAATAACAAGACAAGTATAGCCATAGGAGCTAGATAAGAATCATGCCAATACATCAAGAATGTGATAAAATAAGAGATATAAAAGGATAAGAATGTAATATCATGAGTAGGAGATATAATTTTGAAAGCACACATAAACAATGTTTGCCCCCGATAGAGGCAAGTGATAATATAAGGATGAACTTAAAGGCTAGATAAAGATTGTAAAAACTAATAATATGTAAAAGATGAAGTTATGACAAAAGTCATAAAACTATGTGAGCATGACAAGGGTTATAATGTGTAAGAGTGAGATCAAGCATTATAAGGATCATCGACATAAAGATAAGAGCATTACAAGGATCATAATGAATAAACATTTAAATATATGGGCACAAAAAGGGTCATAACATGTAATCATAAGAACTAAGCATGATAAGGATCATAGTAAGCATTGGGATCATAATAAAGATAAGCATATTGATCATGACATATAGGTAACATCACAAGCGTGAAACATAGAAAAATTATGAAACATCATAAAATCACGTAGCATAGTGAGCTAAAAAAAGAAAGGTGTAAACCAAGGTACATGAAACATAGACAATCATAAATAAAAAATATAAGAGTAATAAAACATGTATGACATTGTGAAAGATAACAAGGGAACATGTGTAAGCATAGGAGCTAAACATGACACATAAGAAAGTATAGGAGCTAAGCATAGAATTAACATAGGAAATATACCCACTAAGTGGGGAGACAAGGCATAAAACATTATAAATAAGGTGAAATGGTAATAGAAGATGAATAACAAAAAAATCATAAGAGATAAAATACTAATGACATACAAGGTAAATGAATACATTAATAAGGGTCACAACATACATAGCACAATCAAAAGGACAAATTAAAATGATACAAAGAATAAGGAATGAATGACATAAACAAACAACATATGTTAGGTGATCCCACAATAGTATGTCCTAGTTTTTGGATGGGGAAAAAACATGAGCCGAAGGTGCCTAGTATTGTAAAACACCTTTGAATGAAGATGAGTACCTTCAAATGAAATCCTTTTTTCATTTTTTAATGTGTCACATTCAAAATCATTCATATAGGGGATCTTCAGATAAATGTGGGATGAATCTCCTAAAGGATGCCATCCCATTGTTGCTCATAATGTTTCCAAGATTTTTTTGTTTCAAAGAAAGCTTGGACCTTTAAACAAAGTCACTATGGAATAAAATTTTGTAATATTGTAAGCCTTAGTGTAAGCTTTCTAAAAAGTATAATTTGTAATATAAGTTTTATTTAATTATGATATGTTTTCTCCATTTTTTTGTGAACATAGTTTCTTACCCAATATAAGCATCTCTATTCGATGCACACAAACAATGAAAATGTGTATTTTAAAAAATATGCACACTCCATATTGATGTCCATGTTTCAAATAAAAAAGAATTAATTTTAATAAATACAAAAAAAATGTGCACTATGGAAGAAAATCACTCTAAATTATAATAATATGAATTGAAAATAATAATAAATAAAATATACAACATGCAAATATGAAAAAATAAGCATGCACTAGATATCAGTGTTAGTAATCTATGTTTAAGAAATTATGATTTTTTCTTCTTTCTAATAAAATTTACATACATTGTAGAATAAAGTATACAATTTTTTTTATTACAAAATACTTAATAAATGACACAAATTATTTATTAAAATAGAAAAAAATTATAATCTATGCCCAAAATTTAAAAAATCACTAATTCGCATCATCTTTAAATTCTTAAAGATTTGCTTGCTAGTGAGCTCAATTAATGGCTAGTTTTCCTTTTCTGTTTTATGTTTTTATCATTTCTCCTGCTAAGTTTCAAAGACATTCGCAATACCTTATATATATTTTATATGCCTTTCATACAATTTAAAGTAGACTTAAGTATGTGGAAATAGAAATATGTTATGTTGATATATGCTTGTATGAATGCATGAATGTCTATAGAAGTTAGTATGATTATATGTTCAAATAATGATTGTTAATAATGTGGATGCCTTAGGAATGAGACTAACATCTTGCAACAAGAAAGATTGTTAACCCGCATCAACAAGTTTTCCAGCCCGCAACATAAGGACTACAACTGATTGCAGGGGAGAGGTCAAAACAACCAAGGCGTAACACTTTCAGAGGGGAATGAAGGTGATCATTTATTGATCAACTGTGAGTCAACACATCATACTCTTGCTCACCAAATAAGACCACCACGAGGAGGAGTCTATTCTCAATTAGATTGATTTATGATGCAATTGTTCTTAGAAACACATATCTGCCATAGCAGTTAATTGTTAGGCATAGAGTTCTAAATTAGTTTCTCTACTCCTTTTTCATAATTATTGTTTTCTGTTTTAGATTAAGTCCTCTTCCTATCTTTGAGGGAGAGTAGATGATCACTTTATGAGTTTTTTTTCAATCCTAGAAGAATTAAACTCCTCACAAACCCTATATAGTGGGATTTGTTGTTGAGGAGTAAATCTAGTTGCTAGTAGTTGTTCTAGTTATTAGTTGATCGAGTTGATAAGTTA
This sequence comes from Sequoiadendron giganteum, assembly GCA_007115665.2. NCBI lineage: Eukaryota > Viridiplantae > Streptophyta > Pinopsida > Cupressales > Cupressaceae > Sequoiadendron > Sequoiadendron giganteum. The sequence goes on along the minus strand of CM021102.1, from coordinate 139,554,586 downwards.
GTTACTATTTGTAGCAATAGATATGTGTTATTGAATAAGAAATCTTCAAAAAATTCTTGCTGGATTGTATGCAAGAGTTCAAAGTTTATATGCAATAAAGATAATTAGTTGATATCACGAATTGTTGAGTAAGTAAGTAGGTGTTGATAAATTTTGTGGAAGCAAAAACTCAAGCAAGGGTCACTTGAGGTACTACTAATCCACTTCACGTCCTATTGTTAGATTAAATGATGCATTGTTGAAATTAGTTAAGTAGTTTCTAGCTAGATGCATGTGTTGTAATTTATGAATGTCATTCTTTAGTTTTGGATTGAATTTCGTAGCTTCATGTTGGTTTCATAATCCAAAGGAATTAGCTAGGAATTATTTTTTAACAGTTGACAGTTACAGTCTTGAGTGTTAGGTACATGTAGCATAAGGTAACAGTTTATACTTATTTCCCCTATTTTTTGAATTATCAATTCATTTTATTTTCTAGGTTTTGCAGTCTTTTATACATATATAATTGTCTATACTCCATTGATGTAGGATGTGTCTAGAGTCCATGAATGCATATATTGTTCCAACACTATCTAAATTTTACAAGTCCCTAGTTGATAATTAAATGCAACCTCTTTTGAAAGATGATTGGTTTAATTATAAATTCATCCTCTTAGCTGTGTGTATACCTAGTAGCACCAAGTTGATTAGACATTAGAGAGATTCTACACTTACCATAAGTGAAAAAAGGAAAAACTTGGTTAAAATGCTAATTTTAATGTCCTAGTTAGGCCAAAAGGTGGGATACTATTCTAGGATCACCTTTGTAGAGGTCCTTTGTGTCAACATGCACCACTAAATGTTTCTTTGTATCATCCACATAGTAAATAGGAACATGGAAACATAAACCTAAGAAGGGAAATAAAACAATATGGTAAGTAGCAAGGAGGATAGGTAAAGGTATCTAAAAAGTGAAGTTATCTCCCATTACACATGTCCATAATATGACGTGCTTTGATAAAATACAAATAATATATTGACTAAAAATAAAAGGACCCTCATCATGCAAGTCAATATTATCCTCAAGTATCATCTTTTTATCTTTATGACCTTGAATAAATGGTATTCAAGTTTGATGCATCTATAGATATAGAATGCTCATATGTATTATAAAAAGTATATTTTTTTCTTTCCTTTTGGGGTGCAAGCTTAGACATATCCATTGGCCTTATTGGAGGTAAAATAATGAGATTATGCTCCAAAATTTTTGTTAACATATCATGTGCAGGCTCTTCTAATGTAACAAATTCTTTAAAATTTAATGTTTTGATTTGTGCTTAATGATCATCATTAGATACACCCTCATTGTCCCCTTTATCCATTGGAAAAAAGCACTATAAATGCACTAATATATAAAAGAGGATTATTTAATAAATCATGCTCACATTTACATATAGTGGAATATAAATATGCAAATAAAAGATGGGGCATGTAATAGATTTGGCTTTTAAGGAGTGGAAGTAAACCGTTTATAAATACTTTCTTAATTTCATTATATTATAAGGTAGAACTCATGTTAGTGACTATCATTGGAAATCATAATATGAAAATTTTAATTGGATCTTTTTCTCCTTGTTTGTATTGCATCAAGTCAATAACACATTTCTTCGGTTCAATATTGTTATGAAAATATCTCATTAAGGAACTAGAAAAATCCTCAAAGTAAGTGATAAAAGTATAATGAATAAAATCATGTGAATGCATGACCACTTAATCTTGTTGGAAACTTAACAAGTAATTGATCCTCATGAAAATAAGGGATTTATATAAATTGAAAATATAGAAAATTTAGTAATAGGTCACCTCTACAATCACTTTTTGTAAAACATGGTGCCACAAATCCACTTGGTGAAGGATAAATGAAAATTTTATATGCCAAAGGATTCTGTAATATAGCTTTGGTAGGACCTTTTGGTTAAATTCTTTGTTCATAATCATCAACATATTTTTTAAGTTATTCAAACTACTTAGGAGAGAATGTAAAACATCATGCTTTCCTTGTACCATGTCCATATGTGTATTTTTAATAACGGAAGAGGATGGGAAATATATATCATCAACTACTAGCACGCTATTCTCATGTTATTCATCCTTATATATGTATAAACCATGTATTTTTTTAGTAAAGGTATATAAGATTGCAATCCACAATGAATCAAAGATACATTGAATAAGAAAATACAAAAAGACTCAAAGGTGGTTCTCTATTAAAAAATGGTATATCATCATGATACATATAAAAATATATGGGATCCACTAAGGAGTTACCACTACAAGGGAAAGAATAAGAATCTTGAGTAAAATATAGTCTATGGTTGATAGTAAAGTAATATATGAAAGCACAAGATAAATCATGTATGTATAATAGCTATGACATGGACCAAACCATGTTGTTTATCTCTATAAATCAAAATGGCACCAAATGTATCATCATGCATATAATCATAGTATGAAGAAAATAATTATCTAACATGGAACTTTACATCTTCAATACAACTAAATGACTCTATCATAAGTGATGTAGGCGAATGTTCATTATAAACCAATCATCATGAAATGGAGAGACATCCAGATTATCATGAGAAGATAAGGAACTATCACCATGCTCATCACTAAAAAAATCATAAATAGACCATGATTCATGATTTTTCTCATATCAAAATTATAAAAAACATATATTTATGATTTTTCGCCTAATTCTTAAAGCAATGTTTATATTCATTGTCAAATTTTATCGCTTAAATTTTATTATAATTTTTCTAAATTGAGTCTACATCTCTACTATAATGAGATGAGTTAATATGGTCATATGCCTATATTGTCTTTGCACTTAATTCTTAATGTTCAATGGTTGCTTCCTCGTGCTTGTTTCATTTTCTTGTTTTAATTTAATATTTCATGTGCAACATGTTTTCTTTAACATTTAGGTGCAAACACAAAATTGGTTAGATTTCACACAAGGGTTCATCATTTTTTGGATTTTCCAAACTAATTTGGTGGTTTAATATGTGTTTTTATTTTGGATTTACCTCGAAGGATTTCCTATTTATTTTTATTCTTTGAAGTGATTTTAACCTAAACATTCTTTCTTGCTTGGTTAATTTTTTTTGTACTTGGTTTCTAAATTTTGTGCTCCTTGTGGACCTACTAAAACTCTTAACCAAATTTAATATTCATTACCTTTGAGTTTTTGAAGAAGAATTAAGTTTGGAATATAGGTCTCTTTTAGAAGGGGTCAATATAGGATTCGATTATAATTTGAACATAAACCTATCTCTAAGTGACTATAGAATATTATGTAAGTTAGATACAAACATCAACTATAATCTAATATCGAGAATGTGGAAAAGATTAAAAATGAATTTATTGATTGATAAAATAAATAAAATTATAATATATAGAATTTGGGGGAACAAATTAGAAAATAAAGTTTCCCAAAATATTTGAGATAGCAACAAGTGAAAAGTACTGAAATTCATGTGAAGATAAGTTTTAAGTTGAGTGAATTTGACTTGAAAATCAAGTGTGCTCAACTGGATGTGAAATTCTCATTAGACTAAATCTACCTATGTAAACTTAATATATAAAGTTTGATTAAATAATTAGACCAACATTGCACCTATAAGAGAAAATCAATAGAAATGTGAAATTCTTTAGCTTCATGTTGGTTTCATACTCTAAAGGAATTAGCTAGGAATTAGTTTTTAACAATTGACAATTACAGTCTTGAGTATTAGGTACTTGTAGCATAAGGTAATTGTTTATACTTATTTCCCCCATTTTGTGAATTAGCAATTCATTTCATTTTCTAGATTTTGTAGTCTTTTTACATATGCAATTGTCTATACTCCATTGGTGTAGGATATGTCTAGAGTCCTTGAATGCATATATCGTGACAACACTGTTTAAAGTTTACAAGTCCTTGGTTGATAATTAAATGTAGCCTCTTGTGAAAGATGCATTGTTCAATCAGGAATTCATCCTATGAGCTTTGTCTATATATAGTAGCACCAAGTTTATTAAACATTAGAGAGGCTCTACACTTGCCATAAGTGAAAAAGCAAAAAAATGGTTAAAATGCTAATTTCAATGTCCCAGTTAGGCCAAAAGGTGGGATACTATTCTAGGATCACCTTTGTAGAGGTCCCTTGTGTCAAAATTCACCACTAAATGTTTCTTTGTATCATCCACATAGTAAATAGGAACATGGAAACATAAAACTAAGAAGGGAAAGAAAGAAATATGATAAGTAGCAAGGAGGATAGGTGAAGATATCTAACAAGTGAAGTTATAAAAGAGGAATATTTAATAAAGCATGCTCACATTTACATATAATGGAATATAAATATGCAAATAAAAGATGACACTTGTAATACACTTGGATTTTAAGGATCGGAAGTAAACTGTCTATAACTATTTTCTTAATTTCATTATATTATAAGGTAGAACTCATGTTAGTGACTATCATTTGAAATCATAATATGAAAATTTTAATTGGATCTTTTTCTCCTTGTTTGTATTGCATCAGGTCAATAACACATTTCTCGAGTTCAATGTTGTAATGAAATTATTTCATTAAGGCACTAGACAAATCCTCAAAGTAAGTGATAAAAGTACAATGAATAAAACCATGTGAATGTATGACCACTTAATCTTGTTGGAAACATAGAAAATAATTGATCCTCATGAAAATAAGGGATTTATATAAATTGAAAATATAGAAAATTTAATAATAGATCACCTCTACAATCATTTTTTGTAAAACATGGTGCCACAAATCCACTTGAAGAAGGATAAATGAAAATTTTATATGCCAAAGGATTACACAATATAGCATTGGTAGGAACTTTTGGTTAAATTATTTGTTCATACTCATCAACACATTTTTAAGTTGTTCAAACTACTTATGAGAGAATGTAAAACATCATGCTTGACTTGTACCATGTCCATATGTGTATTTTTAATAGGAAAAGAGCATGTGAAATATATATCATCAAATACTAGTACACTATTCTCATGTTGTTATTTATCCTTATATATGTCTAAACCATGTACTTTTATAGTAAAGGTATATAAGATTGCAATCCACAATGACTCAAAGATACATTGAATAAGAAAATACAAAAGGACTCAAAGGTGGTCCTCTATTAAAAAATGGTATATCATCATGATGTATATAAAAATATATGGGATCCACTAAGGAATTACTATGATAAGGGAAAGAATAAGAATCATGAGTAAAATATAGTCCATGGTTGATATTAAAGTAATATATGAAAGCACATGATAAATCATGTATGTATAATAGCTACGACATGAACCAAACCATGTTGTTTATCTCTATAAATCAAAGTGGCACAAAATGTATCATCATGTATATAATCATAGTATGAAGAAAATAATTATCTAACATGGAACTTTACATCTTCAATACAACTAAATGACTCTATCATAAGTACATTAAGAGAATATTCATTATAAACCAATCATCATCAAATGAAAATACATCAAAATTATCATGAGAAGATAAAGAACTATCATCATGCTCATCACTGAAAAAATCATAAATAGGCCATGATTCATGATTTTTCTTATATCAAAATTATAAAAAACATATATATTTTAAAAAAATCTCCTAATTCTTAAAGCCACGTTTATACTCATTGTCAAATTTATCACTTCAATTTTATTCAATTTTTTCTAAATTGAGTCTCCGTATCTACTATAATGAGATGAGTTAATATGGCCATATGCCTATATTGTCTTTGCACTTGATTCTTATTGTTCAATGGTTGCTTCCTCATGCTTGTTTCATTTTCTTGTTTTAATTTATATATTTTATGTGCAACATGTTTTATTTAACATTTATGTGCAAACACGAACTTGATTAGATTTCACACAAGTGTTCATCATATTTTTGGATTTTCCAAACTTATTGGGTGGTTTAATATGCATTTTTATTTTGGATTTTCCTTGAAGGATTTCCTATTTATTTTTATTCTTTGAAATGATTTTGACCTAAACATGCTATAATGTCTTAAAATTACACCCCTTGCAATTTCACATACATTGTTGTATCCAATTTAGTGTCCACTCCCTTAGCACTTGTGTAGGCTCATTTTAGCCCCTGCATCAACCTTTTTCCCTCTCAGGATGCTTAGGACCCTTTTTCAACAACTACCCTCGCACGTTAGCTTTCCATCAAACCTCGTGCTTTTCCCGTTCTCATCATTTTGTAGCGTGATGCGTCTAGACAACTAACACACTGCACCGACATATGTGCGCCATGCTAGTGTCCTATGACATTTTGACGTTCAAACGACCATTTTTGAGTGCCTTGCCACTTGTCAGCTAGTTTTGTCAGTGGTAATGACTTAGGACACCTTGTAACAACTCAAGAAGCTTCTTTTCCCTCATATTCTCTCTTTAAAAGCTATCTTTTCAATCCATTGGGTCTTCTTCTTGGTCTTTCTCTCTTGGATACACTCTTTTATCTTGCTTTCTTTCTTTCTTGCATAGCTCTCTATAGCTTTCTACAACACTCAAGCTCTCACATTCTTACAATGCTCTTTGCAACTCTCTTGGCTCTCGCAACTATTTCTCTCTCTTTGGCTTCCTTAAGCCTTGCAAGTGATATCTTGCTTATCTTGTATCTTTGAGCATCTTGGGATTTATCACATCCCCTATCTATTGCATCTCTATTTTGTGATACAGATTCTCCTCCTTGAGTAGGGTTTACTTTTATTACTCTTGCATCCATTTCATTTCTTCTTATTATTCCTCTCTATCTATTTGGTTGTCCATGAAGGTGGGAACACCGAAACGGGGGTTTGACTGAGGGAAACCCCTAAATAGCCCCAACATTTTCCCCTTGGTCTTATGTGTGTAGGTGTTGAAGATATCTACTTGTTGGAGGCTTCATTTCTTGGGTTGTTGTAAGCATTCTCTATCTCTCCTCTTACTTTATCATTTATGTTTTACTTAGTTTACTTTACTTTATTTCAGTTATGTTATATTCTATTAATTTCTCACATTTTGAAAGTTCTTAACAATTAGAATAATAGTAGTTGCTTTCTATTTTATGTGATACTCTTTGTTTTTAGTCCACATGAGACACCAAAACACCTCTAGGACTATAGAGCACTGCACTGTCGTGCATATTCCGCTCTATCGTCCTGGACCGAAAACTTGCTAGTTTGTCTTGAAAATCATTGTAACCTACTCATTCTGATTCTGAAACTCTTTCTTTGTTCCTTGAGGTAGTTTAGGCCAGTTCGCTCCCTATGATCCTCTTGAGAACGAAGTGTAGAAGTTGAGAAAGCCAACTTCACAGAACCCAGAAATCACCTGCATGCAAATAACCTGTCATGAGAAAGAGATACAAAGAAAAAAGAAAGGGTGCTCTGCAAGCCTCAAGATGAAATGCATTAACTGAATGAATAATTAAAAAAGATCAATCCTTAAGAAAGGAGATCAAAACCTAAAAATAAACCCTAGTGTGGACACTTAATAATTAATAAATAATTAATCATTAATGTGCCTAAGTTTAGCTTAAGTAAATTTAAAGTGATAAGTGACTTAATTAATTAACCAATATGATTAAATTAATTAAGTGAAATAGCTTATTACTCTAACACCCCCCTTAAGATGAACTTAGGAAGTAGCTAAAAACACTAGGAAAAAGATGCATGAAAGTAAATAAGGGTCTTGACAACAAGGCATGATCAGGTACCCGAATACAACCAAATCTCTATAAAGTGGAGTAAAGAAGAAAACCTAGTGGGAAAAAATCCTCTCCAAAAAGAGATGAAAAGAATGATGAAAAAAAACATGAAGGAAGGAAGGCCTCATAGAGACCCCCTAAGGACAAATTACTTCACCCCAAGCATGGTGCACAACTGAAGATAGCGCGGTGATTTCAAAGGTTTAGTGAAGATGTCTACAACCTGATCCTCTATAGGAATGTACTCCAAGATGAGAGAACCATCCTGAATCAACTGCCTGATGAAGTGCATGTGGATCTCAATGTGCTTAGTTAGCTGATGCTCCACTGGGTTGCGGGAAATGTGAATGGCACTCTAATTGTCACACCAAAGAATATTGGGACTATCAAGAGGAAACCCAAACTCTGTCATCAACTGCCGAAGCCATATAATCTCTTGACTAGCTAGCATTGCTGCTCGGTAATCAACCTCTGTAGTTGATAATGCAATAAAAGATTGCTTCTTGCAAGACCATGTGATAGGACTAGAACCAAGGAAAAAAAAAAAATCCATAAGTAGAATTTCGATCATTGACATCACCAGCCCAATCTGAGTCAGTGAATCCAACTATGTGAGGGGATCTTGAAGTTTAGTGAATGCTATAATGAGTGGTGCCCTGAATGTACCTCAGGATATGTTTGGTTTCTTGCCAATGGCTCTCATGTGGATCATGTGAGAACCTAGAGACAAGGCCAACTACAAAGGAAAGATTAGGACGCAAATGTGTCATGTACAACAAGCTGCCAACCAACTGCCTGTATAAAGTAGACTCTATTGAAGGAGTAGAATAGGTGGAAGACAAAACAACACCTAACTAAAATGGTGTGTGGGCAGGCTTGCAATCAAGCATGCCAAATCTCTATAGCATATCAAGAGCATACTTCTGCTGAAATATGGAAATCTCATCCGAAGACTGAATAGCCTGTAGACCAAGAAAGTAGTGCAGAAGACTAAGATCTGTCATCTCAAACTGCTCCATCAAAGCTCTCTGAACACTCTGAATCATGGAGGATGAGAGCTACCTATAATAATGACATCATCAACATATAGCGCATGAATCAAAAGATCACCCTCTTGACGTTGAATGTACACTGTAGAATCAAAATGACAACGTGTGAAGTGGGAGGAAAGAAAGAAGGAGTCCATCTTCTCATACCAAGCCCGAGGGGCTTGTTTGAGACCATATAATGAACATCAAAGTCTGAAAACCAAATAAGTGTCCTGCATAAATCCCTGAGGCTGCTCCATATAGATCTTCTCATGAAGGTCTCCATGCAAAAAGGCACTCTTCACATCCATCTAAATTTTTTCATCCCTGTGAAGTTGAAAGTGAAAGTACAAAGCGAATATAATTCATCTTGGCGACAGGAGAAAAGGTCTCAAATTAGTCAATACCCTCAACCTGAGAAAACCACTTCGCAACAAGACGTGCCTTATACTTATCAATCGAACCATCAACAACATACTTGGTACGATACACCTAATTGCACCGAACCAACTTTCTTCCCTTATGAAGAGAACAAAGATTCCAAGTATGATTCTTCATTAAAGAAGAATAATCCTCATCCATATAGCCCTATCCCACTCAAGGTGACTTGTCACCTTTGAAAACTTCTGAGGATCATTTGAAATGGCATGACTCAAAAGACTAGAACTAGTTGTCTGTGCACGAGTGCGACGAGAATCCGAAGGATCTCCTGCCAAAGAACCAGCTGCCTCAACAGTAAAGCGGGCCCATTTAGGCAAATGCTGAGTATTTTGTGGTGGTGGGGATGGTGGATCATCATTTGCATCATCCTCAAGAGATAAGAAATCCTCAAGAGATGAAGAGGGAGAATTAGGAAGTGAGGGAGAAGCTGGTGATGGAGAATCCATCTGAGGATAGCGCTCATCAAACTGGACATCATGCCAAAATAAGACCTCTCTGGAATCAGGATCAAACAACCTATACACCTTAACATCCTCATAGTAGCCAAAAAATATGAGTGGTCAGATTTTTCTCTCCATGGCTTTCCGCTGAGCATTAGGAATAAATGCCCAAGCCTCACTACCAAAAACTCAGAATGTAGAAATATCGAGCTTGACATGGGTCCAAGACTTCTCATGAGTCATATGTCATAATTCCTTATGAGGCATTCAATTTTGAATATAATTGGCACAATTGACTGCCTCTGCCTAGAATGAAGAGTCCATAGCTCGTGACTGTATCATACAATTGGCCATCTCCGGTAAGGTTTTGTTCTTTCTCTCAGTGACACCATTTGTTGAGGGGTGTAAGGAACTGTAAACTGATGCTTCAAACCATGCTCAATGCAAAAATATCTAAAAGTCTGATTAAAATACTCCCCCCATTATCGGTGTGAATCCTCTTGATAGGAAGTCTGGATTTCTTCTCCACAAATTCCTTAAAGATATTGAATGAGTCAAAGACATCAAACTTGTTCTTAAGAAGGTACACCTATGTACGTCTGGATAAATCATCAATAAAAGTGAGTACATATCGGGCCCCTGAAAAGGAAAGAGTTGGAAAAGACATGAGGTCACTATATACCAACTCCAAGGGTGCCTTCGCACGTGTGGTTCTACCCATAGGAAAATAATTCCGGTGATGTTTTCCAAGTACTCAACCTCGTCAAACACCATCAGGGCAAGAAATCTGAGGGAGCCCAATCACGAGTGACTGAGTACTCATATGCTATAGATATTTGTAATTGACATAGCCCAAATGCTCATGCCAAATCCTACTCACTGAGTATGCATGTGCTATAAGAGAGGAACCTGAATTATCTAAACTCTCAAATCCATCAAATCTGTATAAGTGAGATGCAGAATCAACAATCCTAGTAGCCACAACCAAATCAGGATCATGAAGGTCTCGAATAACCACATCATGTGGTGAGAACTCAACTATCTTACTAGAGCCAAAATGGAAAATCTGATAAACGGAAATAAGGTTTTTCGAAATGTCAAGAATAACAAATACATCCTAAAGACAACCACCATCCAATGAAACAATACCCGAACCCTTAACTAAAAGGTGTGTTGAGTCACCAACTGCAATATGTGTAGTGCCACTAGGGGCAAGTGCGGTGTCAAACTCCTGTGTGTGTGTCATATGGTGAGAAGCACCATAATCTAGAATCCAAGTGGATCCTAAAGGTAAGGCTCGTGTAGAAAGAGTGCGACCTTTCCTTGTGGGTGGAGAAGGAGCTTGAGGTGAGGTAATATGATGTTGTTGCATGGCCTCCTCTAAAGCCTCTAATCATTTTCAACACCTAGAAATTGGATGTCCTTCCTTGCCACAAAAATTGCAAGGATCACCTGATTTTTTCTTAGTCTTGGAGGAAGACTCACTCGAATTAGAAGATTTTCCCTATTTAGGATTGGACTATGGTTTTGAATCAGACTTTGGAGGTGGATTGGAGGAATTCTCACTGCCATTCTACCTTTGACTTATGTTTCAACTTCTGCTTCCCCTTAGATGCTTGAGCTACCAGTGCTTGGTTCTTAGATCCTGAGAGAGCATCCAACTGTGGTATCTTGGCCTGCTCTCATGTCAACCGATCATAGAACACCTCAAAAGTAGGCATGGTAAAGCGTGCACCCAAGGCATCCATTATAGAATACAATGTAGAGGAATTTTTTAAAAATGAACCTCGAAGCTTAGAGAGAATCAGGTAAATATACTCTTCATCTGTTTTGTTCTTACCACAACCCTGTAACAATGACCTCAATGATTTGAACTTCATCAAGAAATCCTCAATGGTAGGATATGAATCAGGTATTAAATAAGTCAATTCGACCTCAATCTGAAGTGCTTAGAACTGATTAATGGTGCCAAATAGAGTATGAAACTTCAACCACATAGCCTGAGGAGTTGTAAAACCCTCTAGATGGAATATAAGACTATATGAAACATGCAAGGATAACAAACCCATGGCCTCATCCATTATGTTCCTATGCTATAGAACCTCAAAAGGAGGTGTCAACTGAGGTTGAATTTCATCCAAACATGACCATAACTCCTTTGACATGAGAAGTCTGGTCATATGTGCCTTCCAGGTGTGATAATTATGTGGGGTATTTCATTCAACAAAAGAGGAATCCACCATAATGAATGAGTTTTGACATGTGTTTTATGGAGATTTTTCTGGTTTTTTGATGTAGAGTACAAAAATCAAGAAAAAAAGCACCCCCCACAACACAAGAACTCAACCCTAGTACAATTTTAAAGCCAGAAAAGTAGGAAAAAACAAGAAACACTTAGGAATTTATTATGTGTACCTAGTATATTTTCTGATAAAATAAATTGCAGATCTGGAAAGAGCGCAAAAACACCTTTCCAATGCCTATTCGTTTGCGCAAAACGGAGTCTGGACGCAAAAGTTACACCCCCTAGAGTGCAAAAACAATTTTATGACTTTGACTGGAGAAAACGGCATCAAAATAGAAAAAATAGAAAATCAAACCTACACCATTGGATAGTGCCCAGAACTAGCTTTCCGATGCCTATTTTTGCATGTAAATGCGATATCGAATGCAAAAATGGCACCCGATTTCGTGAAAAGGTCCAATTTGGCCAAAAAAAGAGCCCTAGTGGCTGGACAGGTGGCGTCGCTTAGGCTGGTAGCGGTCTAGTGGCGCTCCAGTGGCCATGCAGCAATGCGTCAATGGCGGGTGGGTGGTCGACCGACAGTGGGTGGGAGGTCGATCGATGGAGGTGGAGGCCCAACAGTGGGAGGGTGGCCGCCTGGGCGTTGCCCTCAAAATACACAAGCAACACTTTTTTTAATTTTTCTCTCGAAAAACGTGCCCTGGGCCCTGTACAGCCTCGAGGCAAATTTGTTTTGCCTCCTGCATCAACTGCACCAAATTGGACAAATTTATAGTCATTTCTGGGGTTTTGAGCCCCTACAAACTCAATATCGAGGTCCATTTGGACCCAAAAGGCTTCGATCAAACATGTATGCCCTGGATCAAAAAAGGACAAACCCCAAACCCTTGAAGCTTTGTGAATCCCTCAAAAGATAAACAGGAAGTGACAGGTCTGAAGCTCTGATACCATGTAGAAGTTAAGAAAACCAACTTCACAGAACCCAGAAATCACCTGCATGCAAATAACCTGTCATGAGAAAGAGATACAAAGAAAAAAATAAAGGTGCTCTGCAAGCCTCAAGATGAAATTCATTACCTGAATGAATAATTACAAAAGATCAATCCTTAAGAAAGGAGATCAAAACCTAAAAATAAACCCTAGTGTGCATACTTAATAATTAATTATTAATGTGCCTATGTTTAGCTTAAGTAAATTTAAAGTGATAAGTGACTTAATTAATTAACCAATGTGATTAAATTAATTAAGTGAAATAAATAATTACTCTAAGAGACTCTTAAGCAACGAATCTCCCTTCTCTACACATGCTTCCTTTTTGTACTTGATTTCTAAATTTTGTTCTCCTTGTGGACCTACTAAAACTCTTAACCAAAATTTAATATTCATTACCTTTTGAGTTTTTGAACAAGAATTAAGTTTGGAATATACATCTCTTTTAGAAGGGGTGAATATAGGATTCGATTAGAATTTGAGCATAAACCTATAGCTAAGTGACTATAGAATATTATGTAAGTTATATACAAACATCAACTACAATCTAGTATGAGGATGTGGAAAAGATTAAAATGAATTATTGATTGATAAAATGAATAAAATTATAGTATATAGAATTTGAGAGAACAAATTAGAAAGGAAAGTTTCCCAAAATATTTGAGTTAGCAACAAGTGAAAAGTAATGAAATTAATGTGAAGAGAAGTTTTAAGTCAAGTGAATTTGACTTGAAAATAAAGTGAGCTCAACTTGATGTGAAATGCTCATTAGACTAAATCTACCTAAGTAAATAAAACAAATACCTAAATAAAATTTATATATAAAGTTTGATTAAATATTTAGACCAACACTGCACCTATAAGAGAAAATTCATAGAAATATGAAATGGGTCTTAGAAAAATAAACCATGTTAGGTACCCAATTACATTGTTAAACCCTCAAGGAGATAGAATGAAGAAATCCCAAAAGAGAGAAATAAGAGAGAGATTATGGAGCCCCTTAAAAGATGCCTTCTACAATAGAGATAAAAGGATGATATAGTAAGCTAAAGAAGATTCACACATACCAAAACACATTTCTTCTCTTTAGAAGCATTAAACTCAACGGTGCACATTGAAACTCTTCCTAATATGAAAAAGAGGGAAGAAAATACAAGATTAATGTATGTAGTATTATGCCTCAATTTTAGTTAGAAATGAGTGGTTCTAAGATTGGATTATGTTTCCCAAACCTAACTGAGATTGCAGAAATTAAAATCATGGTATAAATTATAGTATCACATGAGTTTAAAAATATGTAAAGAGAACTGCAAGAAAACCATCATCAAAGGGGAAACTTAAGTTCTCAAAGATTTCCTCTAGGTCTACAAGGTAGGACACACAAAATAGATATTTGAGATTTGCTAAGTACTCATCACAATTAACTAACTCTTGAAAATAATGTAGGTCCTACTAAACTAAATCAATGGAAGCTTCATTAGAGACAACACTAAACTTGATTAAGGTAAGAGATGATGGTGAGGTCTCAATGCATTTTATCAAACTATTCATCCACCAAAATTATGTGCACACTAAATGGTTGAGTATAAACACTAGATAAATTTACAAGTGTAGGCATGATGGAGTCCTTAGTATTAGAGTCAACTAAAGTATTAAGAGCATCATGATAAGTCTTTATGTAATCTTAATGAAAAATATTTTACTAATATTTAAATATTACAATGTATAATGATGATATGGATAGAATCCATCGAGAGGTATAAGACTATCCATAACAAGATCATCTAGGAATGAAGATTCATTAAAGTCTCCATATATTTCCTAAATTCTAATATATAGGTCAAGAGGGAACTCAATGTGAGTGGTGACCATCATGTTGTTAATGTCATCATTATATGGAATGAATCCTAATATTTGATTAGTTTAGTCCTTCCATACAAATTTTTACCAAAATTTAGTTGGTTTAGAAACTATACCATAAAGAATAGGTAAGACTTTTACGTACTTAAAATGCTTTAGAAGTGTGGGTAAGTGCATGGAAATGGTATAGAGAAAGGGGGTCAAAAGTGGCAACTTTTTTCCTAAAATGAGCTAAACTAGAAACTTGGATGAGTAATTTGAGATTTATGCACTCAAAATTAAAGATGCAATAAGAACACGAATTGTAGTACTCTAAATCTAGTTTCTAAACTACTAAAGTTATTTTTTTTAAGTTAAGATTAAGAGGATGAAATTTTGCATTCACACAAAAGTGTTCATGCTATTCCCACTAAAATACAACTTAGTGTGTGGTGTGTGCCCCCTATTTTTTTATTGGATTTAATATATTTAAAAACCTATTGGTACAAATATAATTAAGAGTCGGTACAAAAAATTTTGAATTTTTTAAATTTTTGTATTAAATATTTTTTTCTTGATTTTTCAAAGTGGGTGCATTTTAAAAACTACATCATTGAGCATGCATATTACATAGTTTAACAAAAATAATTAAAAATATATATTTTTTAATGTGTAAAGAGTGAGGCATAGAACAATCCTATATTTTTTTCAAATTTTGATAAGTAGGTCAAAATTTATAAAGAAAAATTAATCCATATGTATATGAGGAATATAAAACATTAATAAAATAAATTAAAAATAAATATGTTAATGTATTTCAGATTTTAAAAATTATAAAGTTAATAATCTAAGATGATATGTGACACTTTGAAGGTAGTTTTATTGAATATTATAATACAATGTGTAAATCTGATGATGTGTAAGTTAAAAAACTCTATGGAAGGCCAAAAACATGTGAAATGGAGGAAAAATAATAGTTTCAGCCTTTAGAATCATTAGCCAAAACTATTCCGAAGAAAAATGGGTGGAAAAAATTTATTTATGAAACACAATCATATTTATAGAAGGTTAAAAGGCTCATTCAATTTTCTATCTCTATCCCTATCTTTCCCTATCTCCCTCTTTCTATCTCTATCTCTCTATCTCTCCCTCTTTGTCCCTTTGTATCTATATGCTTCTCTCTCTATCACTCCCTCTCTCTTATCTATATCTCTCTCTCTATATATCCCTCTCTCTCTCTCTCTCTCCCTTTGTATATATATTGCTCTCTCTCTCTCTCTCTCTCTATATATATATACCCCCTCTCCATTCCTCTGTATTTCTCCTTCTCTCTCTCTCCCTTTCTATCTTTCACTCTCACTCTCTATTTCCCTATCTCTCCCTCTCCCTCTATCTTTATATATATCACTATCTCTATATGATTCTCCCTCTCCCTATCTCTCTCCCTCCCTCTCCCTATATGTATATATATATTACTATCTCTTAAGGGGGTGATCCCACAATACCGTGTCTCACTTTTTTCCTAAGATGGACATTTACATCAATATTTTTAACTGAATTTTCATCTTCTGGCCTATAGCAACTAAACCATTAAGAATTTGAAGATGATGTGAACTAGTGATTTGTGGCAATTTTTGTGTAGATTATATATATACATATATATATATATATATATATATATATATGAAATAAATCATGAATATTTCAACATCTCCTTTAATAACAAGTTTTTGTAAGCAGCGAAAACTCTTAAATTCAGAACATCGACAAAACTTTAAATAATTTCATTTATATTCAAGAGAAAGTCGACACTTCACTCATTAGACATCATAAAATCCATTCGATTGCAAAACAACGACCTAAAATCAATAAATAGACTCAAAATATTTTCAGTTAAATACATACACGTGTCATATTACACGACTTTGATAATTATACAAAAGTAATTGTAATATAAGTTTACAATTTGAGACTTAGGCATTATGTCGCCTTAAGCTCTACAATACATAATTAAAGAATACAATAATACATAAATGAAGAAAACATCCTTTGATCTTCATTCCAATAGCATATCTTCAATAATGAAGATGAGAACAAGGATCAGGCGCTTTTTCCGCCCAACCTCGAAGCTTACACTTCCTCATAATTCCTTAGTCATTCAAAGAATACCCGACCTTGCACGAATCGCTTGGCAAAAAGTAGTCCACAAGCAGAATGGAATCTGGTGTGAGCCTAACATAACTAGTAATACCACAAGCATTTTCATTTTTCTAATTCATTTAAGAAACAAGCAAGTTCGATACTAGGATATGGTAGAGAGTTCATCATTCCATCTATTTCAATGGTCCTTAAGTTACTTGGCCAAGTAAAATGTCATGCACGACAAATAAAAGTAGTTTTGAAAAAGAAAAACTACACTCTCTAATAACCCATATTCGGCACCCGTCCCGGAAGGTAACTTTCCAAACACATGACATGCACATTAATTTATCAAGCATGCATGGTTCCAATCAAATAAATACAATCTTTCACAAACAAATTAACGAAAATCTTGTTTCAAGCAAAAATGGTTTAAATGTTGTTCTTTCATCGTTTTAAACCATAAATAACATTGAATTAATATTTAAATCAAATAAATTAAATAACCAAAAAGAAGGTGTATCTCAAGTATGTAAATTAAATACATATATAAACATGCATAAATGAGCACACGTTCTTTTGTTCTATTTACTCATTTAATTTATTTCCACTTTGAAATAATCCTAATTCGTTTTGTTTTCAAGTAAATCATATTTTTAATTTAATTGATTTATTTTTTGTTTTTCATACTTTCAGAAAATAAATAATTACTTTTTCAAGAACAGAATTAAAATAAATCGTTTCATTTTTGTTTCGAATATTTCGAGTTTTATTTGCAAAATTCACTGGTTTAAAACTTCTATTTTGAAATCACGTTTAAAGTTTAAAAGATATTTTATCAAAATCTTTTTTGTTTTGAATTCTTTCAAATCTAATTTAAAATAATGTTTTTTGTCTAAAATCTATTTCTATTTCTAAATTTCTCCTAAATTTATAAATCAGTTGCTTTTCATTGTTTTCTAATCAAAGTTTTCCTACAATTTTTTGTTTAATGGTCTTTCTGGATAAACACAGTTTGATGTTTAAAAATTTAATCAAAATTCGATGAAACATAGATACTTTTAATAGATTTAAAAACCAGAATAAGAAAATTAACTATTCCATTTGAATTCATTGTATTCATGATTTTGTTTAATAATCTCCAATAGATCCTACCTGGTAATCTGGAAACGATTATTTGTTGCTTCCTCTATCTATTTTCTCTTCCTATTGTTGTTGCTGGGAGGGATGAAGTGAAGCAGATTTCTATTCTTTCTTATCTAATTTATAACCTCTCTCCCTCCATTGGGGAGTAGGAAACATTAAAGATTCTAAATTACTGTCCTCCCTCTGCCTTTCCTATGCACCTTCCTTCTGTACTCTTCCTGCTGCCTTGTCTTCTTCCTTCCATGTCCACCTGTTGCATTTGGAACATCCTTCCTATCTTCCCACTTATTCTCCCTTCCTTCTCCTAACTTCTCCTTGCGCCTTTACCTTCTACATGTGCACCTCTTTACTGAGGTTGGCCGCCCCTTCACCAGTCCTCCTTCTGCCATATGCGTGGGTGGATAGCCTTCTTGGCTGTGCCTTTTTCCCTACTGGCTTCTCCTAATTTTACCTCCTCTTCCCTGGCCACGTATGATGAGTAGGTGAGAGGGGAGCCTTTGGTGGCTGCATGGGAGAGTAGAGTGATGGGGAGATAGCCTTATTGGCCGCGTGTGGAGAGGGGAGAATTCTCCTCCTCTTAGCTACTACGTGGGGAGTAGGACAATCCTTTCCAAAACTCCATACAGTAAAACAACCATCCCTCTTCCTCTGTCTCTTCCAAATTTAAATTAATTCCCTGTCAAAATCAATAATCTGTGTCTTTTTTTTTTCCCGTTCAAACAAAAACGAATTTTTGTTCTTTTTCCAATTTCAAATTTTCTTCTCAGACTCCTTATTTTCTCATGCATTGGTGGAGTTATTCACAAAGCAAGATCCTCTTTATTAGCTTTGATTTCCAGTTCAAATTATCAAACTCCAAGTTTCAAAATTTGATTGCCTTCCAAATTGATTGAAGATATTTTCTTCAATCTGTTCAATTGCTATTTGAATTCAATTTTCAATTTGTACGTAATTTGTTTTTCCAATTTCCCAGTTTTGATATTTGTTTATTTAAAAATTTACATTTATTTTTCTTATTTATCAAATGAGAAAATACCATTACATCGAATAACACAAAATTATATGTTAATAAAAAAAATTGTCATTTAAAGGTCTATTCCATTAATTTGAAAATGAAAGCATTATTATCTTTAAATAATAATAAAATATTAACATAAATAATTTAGTTATTTAAATAAGATCTATTTTCTCACAAAATAATAAAATCGTCATTTAAAGCAACATATTGTTTTTACATTTTGGAGAAATCAATTAAACTTAATTTAAAATTTGCAAGCACAATAATCACAAAGATACATTAAAATAATAACTAACTGTGTGTGTGAGATTACATCATCCTCATAAATGTCTAATGGCTAAAACGACTCTACCTGATCAATGTTCTTGCCTTCATTCGCGTTCACCTGTTACTGCGTTCACTTGCACTCGATTTCTCATCAGCAATGACAAACCCCAAATCTCATAAAATGCATTTCAAATCATTGCAATTGTATTTCAATTTGAATTCCACTTTCAATTTCAATTTCACTTTCACTTTCACTTTCAATTTCAATTTAAATAATCATTTAACATAATAATTAACAATCTCATGATTAATAATTGCATTTAAATAATCGACAAAATCAGTACGTGGCATCCTTCCCCTCTTGGAAGAGACATCGTCTTGATGTCTTATTAATCATTCAATAAGCATAGCATCTCAATCAATAAAACATACTATCTCAATCACAATGCAATAATAACTATCAACATAGTTCTCAAAAACATAAGCATAAACAAATCATAGTAGCATCCACGCTATCAAAGTTCACAACATGTGAATCAAAAAACAGAGTATCAAGTATCTCATGCATTAAGCAAATACTAATCTAAGAAATCAAATGAGGAAAATGATGGTCAATCGTCACAAAATCCTCCCAAGTAGCACTATCCTCATCATACTAGTCCCACTAGACCTTGTACTGAGTACTATCACTGTTAACACTAGTCTATAAGCAACTAAATTAATGACCTCTAGTACATCAAAGGGTCCCACCAATCTCGGAGCCAACTTTGATGATTTCCCAAAATACGTAAGATTTACAAACAGTCATCCTATGCAGTAATCTTGTCTTTTCTAGAACTTGCCCCAAGTGTCCTTACTATCACATAGGGAAATCTCATATGCTTCACACATACTTACTCTCCCAAAGAGCTTTATTCCATAATTACATCCTATATATAATAATAACTATACTTAATGATCGGAATTCATTGGTCCATGAATTTATGCTTAGTATAACCCAAATGGAAGAGGAATGTCAATGTATTGTACACTACATTGTCGGTCCAATCCTTTTCCTTTGTACTTACACTTTTAGACACTCATAAACTGGGTCCATCTGCCACTTACACATTCATTTTTCTTACCATAAAGTAGTTTCCCTTGATTACTTGTCTATCTCGAGCATAACCTTGCTCCTAGACACTTATCAATTTTGATACCGCTCCACACATAAACTTTGTTATTATTTAAGTTTCATCAATCACTTCGATCTATTATTCCTTTTGACATTTATCAAGTCTATGATTATATCCCAACCTTCTTCAGTTTTAATATAGTTTCCTTTCTTTCCATATAATTATCCAAACGTCAATTTTAGAATTTTACAAATCATTCAAGATTTAGTTCACCATTTTACTTATTTGACTAAAATAATATATTGCACATTTATTCAAGTGAATGTCTCCTAGTATGATTTTGGTTTACACAACCCTATCATTTTTTTGCAAATCTGAAATAACCTTTCAGATTTACTCAGCAACTACTTACCCACAATATACTATTTAGGATCAAAATCCTATAAGTCGAGTTTCCAAAACTGTTGGTTTCTTTGATGAGTCCATCCACTAGAACATTATGTTAATTCTACTAATCAAAGACCGATCAATTTGTCTCGTGTTCTACCATTTTCCTTCTAGAATCTCAAGAGAGTTACATGTCCTACCAATAAGGACTTCTGGTCTTCATTTCTTGGCATACTAGACATTACCTTGCTATATTCCGTGCAAATTCTTACTCTATCTTCTTCCAGATAATAGTGGATCCTTATCCGGCAATTCCCTTTATCAATCCGATATCCTAACTCTGACATTATTTTCCTCGTTCCATTCTTGAATCTTCCAAATTTTGGACGCATAGGTTCTTTTATATCCAACAATAGTCTATCCTTTGACTAAGTGATAACCTATTTTGATCTTATGCCATTATTAATTTTCATGTAAAAAGGTTATAGGTTTTGAGGAGATAATTCCCATTTATCTTAGGACATCCATACCGTGGATTTTATTTTGTCCTTGGATTATTTTCAAAGATGCATTTTATCCTTTAACTCAATCTAATTTCCTTGATTTAATCTAATACAAATTTTTGAGTATTAATCCTTGTTCAATCACGTTGATCTCTAGATAATAACAAATTTAATTGCATACCTAATCATCAAGCATAAGCATTCAACTCCATGAATTTATTAATTATAGGACAGACTCAACTTCAATATTTCATTTTGAGCACAAGTAACAATTCTGATGTTATTCTCCGTAAGATTTTCAGCATTTCTTGCTAAGTGAAAATTCTATGATGTTTTGTCATGACAATAGATGCTTCCTTTTGAAAGTGTTTCTCTTCTAATTTAAGAGCTACTTAAAGTAAAGTCTTGTCAATAATATGACTTCCTTTAACTTACTAGGCATCCCTCCTATGCTTCTATCCTTACAGAGTGTCATTAACTCCAATGATATTCAATCGCATGGGCGAATCTTAAACCCAATATTCCCTTCCAATTCTTAGGATGGAATCCTTAATTGTTGACTAGTCCGATTGTTTATAGATTTATCCACTTTATATGGCTATAGTCAAGACCCAATGTACAACTCATTCAAGTTCCATTCCTACTTATAGATGTTAAAGAGTAATTCCAATACGTAATCCAACTTAGTAGGTTTTAGTCTCATCTTAAGGTCTTTCTTTATTGAATGAACTTCTTGTCCCAATTAGGTTATCCTTACCCAAGGTTTCATTCAAGAGTAATGTAGTGATTAAATGATTTAATCATTCTCATTAAGATATTTTGGTGGGGTTCACATAACATCACATCTTACTTTATTTTTCACTTCATCTCAATGGATTAAATAACACACCTTTTTCTCGTCCATAGGTTTCTCAGCATAGTGAGCTTCAATGTCAAGTTGTTTCACGACATGGATATATTTCATATCAAAATAACATCGTTATCTAAATTCTCTATATAAAGTATATAGGAGTATAAAGACACTTCCTTCCAATCACGAGTCTCTTAAATATTTTCTTGTCAATCCCATAAACGATGATTTTCCTTATCATGATCAAGTTATCTGCCTATCCTTTTTTAAGGCATTGATAATAATACCCTTTTGATCTTTAGATCAAATAATCATAAGGTATAAAGGTCATAGTTCTTAACCTTTCCATTTGTCCTTTTTCCTTTGTGGTCATAAAATGTATGACTTAATTGTCCTTATGACTTGCAAAGAAGTCATAACCAAGTTTTGTTGGGTGGGGTATTTACCTTGAGTCAATTCACTCTTTTTCTCCCCCCCCCCTTAGTGTTTTCGTAACTTTCGTTCTTCTTACGTTAAACTTCTTAGAAATTTACTCGCTTCCTTGAAAAGGGTTGTCATTCCTTCTTGTTAACTTTTTATTGCCATATTCTTTCTAATATCCTTTTTAATGGAGGAATATCCATGCTCACAAACCTCTTTTTATTGATGTACTTCTTAACTCGAGGTGTTTCTTTCCTTGCAACTTATAGTGTCCTGACACAAAGAGCCATGTTGTATTCCTATTCCCCTTTGGAACCATTATTCATAAGTTTTTGATTCAAAAAACTTCAATAACCTAAATGATTTCGATTGGAGGAACCTTGCTCATATTATTGATTGTTTCTTCTGACCGTTTTGGTCTTTTCTCAATTCCTCGATACTAACTATTTTCTAACAATATCTTTATCTTAACACAAGAGTTTAATTCAATAGTTCCCCAACCCTTGAGGATACTTCCTTCGTTCATGTCCTACCTTGATCAATCTAAACTGTGCTGACTTTGCATACATATATTCGTAGTGTTTACACTAATCCAAGAGTTCTTGACTCTTTTACAATTGTAGGTTACTACAATTTAGTTTATATCATTCCTACTTATTCTCTTTTTCTTAGAGTCATGTATGTACAGGTTATTCTTCCTAACCTTCCCACATAACTTGATTGCATAATCTTCCGCAATCCTAGGTTTTATCATAAGTTGTTGGTTTAGGAATTCTGATTCCAGGGATGAATCTATAACTAGCCCCAATTTACACAAATTACTAATGCTTACATCTTCCTTTTCACTTCCTTAAGTTCTTTTCTCTTGTCGTTCTGGCACAAGAACTTTTCAACCTTTATCTTCTAATAAGGTTTACACATTATTGTGTAATGAGATCATAGGTTGTAGTGCAGAACCTGGTTGCTCTGATACCAAATGTAAGGAGTGAAAACTCTTAAATTCAGAACATCAACAAAACTTTAAATAATTTCATTTATATTCAAAATAAAGTCGACACTTCACTCATTAGACATCATAAAATCCATTCGATTGCAAAACAACGAATTAAAGTAGATAAATAGATTCATAATATTTCCAATTAAATACATACACATGCCATATTACACGACATTGATAATTATACAAAAGTAATTATAATATAAGTTTACAATTTGAGACTTATGCATTCGTCGCCTTAAGCTCTACAATACATAATTACATAATACAATAATACATAAATGAAGAAAACATCCTTTGATCTTCATTCCAATAACATATCTTCAATAATGAAGATGAGAACAAGGATCAGGGGCTTTTTCTGCCCAACCTCGAAGCTTACGCTTCCCTGGAATTCCTGTCATTCAAAGAATACCCGACCCTACACGAATCGCTTAGCAAAAAGAAGTCGACAAGCAGGATGGAATCTGGTGCGAGCCTAGTGTAACTAGTAATACCACAAGCAATTTCATTTTTCTAATTCATTTAAGAAACAAGAAATTTCGATACTAGGATATGCTAGAGAGTTCATTCATTCCATCTATTTCAATGGTCCTTAAGTTACGTGGCCAAGTAAAATTTCATGCACGACAAATAAAAGCAGTTTTGAAAAAACAAAACTACACTCTCTAATAACCCATATTCGGCACCTGTCTTGGAAGGTAACTTTCCAAACACATGACATGCACATTAATTTATCAACCATGCATGGTTCCAATCAAATAAATATAATCTTTCACAAACAAATTAACGGAAATATTTTTTCAAGAAAAAACGGTTTAAATGTTGTTCTTTCATCGTTTTAAACCATAAATAACATTGAATTATTATTTAAATCGAATAAATTAAATAACCAAAAAGAAGGTGTATCTCAAGTATGTAAATTAATAAATATATAAATAGGCATAAATGAGCACACGTTCTTTCGTTCTATTTACTCATTTAATTTATTTCCACTTTGAAATAATCCTAGTTCATTTTGTTTTCAAGTAAATCATATTTTTAATTTAATTGATTTATTTTTTGTTTTTCATACTTTCAGAAAATAAATAATTACTTTTTCAAGAACAAAATTAAAATAAATCGTTTCATTTTTGTTTCGAATATTTCGTGTTTTATTTGTAAAATTCACTAGTTTAAAACTTCTATTTTGAAACCACGTTTAAAGTTTAAAAGATATTTTATCAAAATCTTTTCTGTTTTAAATTCTTTCAAATCTAATTTAAAATAACGTTTTATGTCTAAAATCTATTTCTATGTCTGAATTTCTCCTAAATTTATAAATCAATTGCTTTTCATTGTTTTCTAATCAAAGTTTTCCTACAATTTTCTGTTCAATGGTCTTTTTGGATAAACACGGTTTGATGTTTAAAAATTTAATCAAAATTCGACGAAATAGAGATACTTTTAATAGATTTAAAAATTAGAATAAGAAAATTAACTATTCCATTTGAATTCATTGTATTCATGATTTTGTTTAATAATCTCCAATAGATCCTACCTGGTAATCTGGAAACAGTTATTCATTGCTTCCTCTGTCTATTTTCTCTTCCTATTGTTGTTGCTGGGAGGGATGAAGTGAAACAGATTTATGTTCTTTCTTATCTAATTTATAACCTCTCTCCCTCCATTGGGGAGTAGGAAACATTAAATATTCTAATTTACCGTCCTCCCTCTGCCTTTCCTGTGCACCTTCCTTCTGTATTCTTCCTACTGCCTTGTCTTCTTCCTTCCCTGTCCACCTATTGCATTTGGCACATCCTTCCTATCTTTCTACTTATTCTCCCTGCCTTCTCCTAACTTCTACCTCCGCCTTTATCTTCTGCATGCACACCTCTTTATTGAGGTTGGTCTCCCCTTCATCAGTCCTCCTTCTCCCATACGCGTGGGTGGATAGCCTTCTTGGTCGTGCCTTTTTCCCTACTGGCTTCTCCTGATTTTACCTCCTCTTCCCTGGCCGCGTATGATGAGTAGGTGAGTGGGGAGCCTTTGGTGGCTGTGTGGGAGAGTAGAGTTTCGGGCATATATCCTTATTGGCCATGTGTGGAGAGTGGGGAGACTTCTCCTCCTCTTAGCTACTACGTGGGGAGTAGGACAGTCCTTTCCAAAACTCCATACAACAAAACAACCATCCCTCTTCCTTTGTCTCTTCCAAATTTAAATTAATTCCCTGTCAAAATCAATAATCTATGTCTTTTTTTTTTCCCTGTTCATACAAAAACGGATTTTTGTTCTCTCTTTCCAATTTCAAAATTTCTTCCCAGACTCTTTATTTTGTCATGCATTGGTGGAGTTATTCACAAAGCAAGATCCTCTTTCTTAGCTTTGATTTCCAGTTCAAATTATCAAACTCCAAGTTTCAGAATTTGATTGCCTTCCAAATTGATTGAAGATATTTTCTTCAATCTGTTCAGCTGCTGTTTGAATTCAATTTTCAATTTGTACGTAATTTATTTTTCCAATTTCTCAGTTTTGATATTTGTTTATTTGAACATTTACATTTATTTTTCTTATTTATCAAATGAGAAAAATACCATTACATCAAATAACACAAAATTATATTTTAATAAAAATAATATTGTCATTTAAAAGTCTATTCCATTAATTTAGTTATTTAAATAAGATCTATTTTCTCACAAAATAATAAAATCGTCATTTAAAGCAACATATTGTTTTCACATTTTGGAAAAAATCAATTAAACTTAATTTAAAATTTGCAAGCACAATAATCACAAAGATACATTAAAATAATAACTAAGTGTGTGTGTGAGATTCCATCATCCTCATAAACGTCTAATGGCTAAAACGACTCTACTTGATCGATGTTTTGGCCTTCATTCACATTCACCTGTTATTGCATTCACTTGCACTCGATTTCTCATCAGCAATGACAAACCCCAAATCTCATAAAAATGCATTTCAAATCATTGCAATTGCATTTCAATTTCAATTTAAATAATCATTTAACATAATAATTAACAATCTCATGATTAATAATTGCATTTAAATAATCGACAAAATCAGTACATGACAATTTTGAACAGAAATCAACATTTTCAAAAAGTAACGTTTGTGTCGTCCAACATAATTTTTTTATAAAGGATAGAATTCCAATTTTTGAAATATAGATTCTCAACATCAATACGGAGGGAACAAATATTTTTTCATAATTTTTGGTTCATAATTTTTTTTAATTAATTTTTGAAGTCACTTTAACTATAATTTGGACATACATTTGTGTCGTCCAACATAGCTTCTTGTGTATATGTTGCAATCCAATTTTATTTTTTTGGTGAGACAAGAACACCAATACAAAGGGAAAGGATATTTTTAATTTTTTTTTACAATGTTTTACTATTTTTTAACCTCTTAGCTTGATGTTAGGAGAAAAACCTATGTTTAGGAAAAATTAAAAATTAAATACATTGATAAAATGAAAACATATCAAAATTATACTTGTTGGAAAACTTGTTTTGAGGGCTACGATCTTGCAAAATATCTTATCAAGTTAAACTCATTTACAGGTCCAACCTAGGGTTTGAAATTGAAATTTCTAATGAGATTTTGATGAAATTGAATTTTTCATTTTTAACACCTTCGAGCGAAGGTACGTTCACTCGAAGGTCCTACCTTCGCTAGAAGGTCCCCATGCAAAAAAAATATTTTATAGAAAAAAACATTATTTTATGGAAACTATCTTTTAGCGAAGGTGTTTAGTTGCATACCTTCACTTGAAGGTACCTTTGATCAAAGGTTTTACTTCGCTTGAAGGTGTGTAAATGAATTTAGCCCGACCACTCCGAAAATATCCCCTTGCCAAAAGTGAGACACAACTTCGTGATTTCACCCAATGTCTCTCTCCCTCCCTCTCTCTCTATCCTCCCTCTATATTTATCTCTATCCATTGCCCTTTCCCTCTCTCCTCCTCTCTCTCCCTTCATCCCTCTGTCTTTCTACCTCTCTCTTCCCCTCCCCCTCTACGTATCCTATCTCTTTCTATCTCTCACACCAATTAATTAGGTTTCTCTCCTCTCTCAATCTTTATCTCTTTATCTCTCTCCCTCTCCCTTTTTATCTTTGTAACTCTCCCTCTCTATCTCTCTATCTCTTTCTATCCCTCTTCCTCTCACATACTCTTTGTCCCTCTCTCTTAAGTTCCCTTTCTATCTCTCTATCTCTCTCCCTCTCTTCCCCTCCCCCTCTCTCCCTTAATTTATCTCCTTTATATCTCTCTATCTTACTCTCTTCCTCTCTCTATATTTCTCTCTCCTCTCTCTCTCCCTCTTCTTTATATCTTTATCTCACCCTCACCCTCTTTCCTTTTCTCTCTCTCTCACTATGTCTTTATATATCTCTTACCCTCTTCCTATATATATCTATATCTCTCCCTCTCTATCTCTATTTTTCTATCCTCTCTTCATACCTCTCTTTCTCTATAGCACCCTCTCTTATATATATATATATCCCCTCTCCCCCACTCTCTCCCTCTCTATTTCTCTCTCCCCTTTCTCATTCTCTATATTTCTCCCTCTCCCTCTCCATCTCTCAATCTCACCCTCATTTTCTTTATTTCTCTTTCACCCTCTATCTCTTTTATCTCTCTCTCACTATCTCTATATGTCTCTCCCTCTCCCTCTCCCTCTCACTATCTCTCCCTTTCTATCTATTTATATCTCTCACTATATTTTATGTATCTCTCCCTCTCTTTCACTAATATCTCCATCTCTTTATCCCCATCCTTTCTCTCCCTTCCCCCCTTCTCTAAGGAAGTTAAGGTAGAGGACAACTTTCTACACTAATCTTAAGACAAGGGTTTTGCAAAAAAAAATTGATCTTTACAAAATTTATAGAAACTAAATAAAAGTACATAAATACCATTCTTACCACAACACAATAATTTATGTGGGGAAATCCATTTCAAGAAAAAATCCACACACTCCAAAAATACCCAATATATTATTCACAAATCAACAAGATTACAATATACTAGCAAAGAAATATTTTAATGAGTATCACCAACCATAGATAATAATATCACCCACAACCTCTATAAGGATCTCACACACAACCTCCATCACAAGGACCTAATATATAGGAGATATAATACATGAAACTGTTAAATGATATTTACTAAACCATGAGCTAAAACCACCCAAAAATGCAGTACTCAACTTATCTCCAATTAAAGATTCCCTATGATGTGTCAAAAAACACACCAACGCATGTAACTCTCCCTTATTGCTCTTTTCTATGTCCAACATAATTTCACATTTTCCAATCTTGGAGACCCAACTTTTGAAGGCACTAGCTTTTGATTTGGGAGGTTGATTGATGAATAATTTGAACTATTGGAAAGATTGTGAAGTGCTCTATCAAGATACAACTCTCTTCATTTGTTACAACTAATTTTGGGCCAAAAAATGACCTCTAAGTGCCTCAAAATTGAATTTGAAACTTTTAAAATGGAAAATTTAATATCTTAAAATCTAGACATGATCTTGGACTGAAACTTTACAAGCATATTTATTTAGAAAATCCGTATGTTTGGGGAAAATTTTGGACCCATCCATGCTCAAATTTAAAATTACTATAAATAGTAACCTTTTGTAATTGCAAGGTTGAGACACATTTTTCCTAACATTCTCCCACTTGTTAAACACCTTATAAGAGAAAAGGGTGTTGGTTTGTGGAGCTTGATCATGCTTTGGTGTTAATATTTTGGCCACTTTGGCAATCACGTTTCCCCCTAAATTAATTAACAGGGGAGTGCAGGGGCGGTGGAGCCCCTCTTTGTGGGGTTTGGGGGAAACGCCCCTAGCAAGGGCTACTAGGAGTAGTCCCCCCCAAGAAAAAATTCCATATATTTTAATAAAGAAATTTGTTAAAAAATTGTTTATAACTACTAGAATAGAGCAATTTTCTTGTTGCAAATTAAAGGTGAAGTGACACAGATGTGAGAAATTGAAAGATCATGCAACAACATGTGGATGGCCAATTGAGTGATCGTGCATTGAGCACACAACAACGTGGGTTATGTAGGAAGACTGTAGGCATTTTTTGATTGCACACACAACTGTGAAATTGTTGCAGGTTAATGTAATTACAACACATTTGTTTTTGCTGAAGATTAATAAAACTTAGATTGTTGTTATGTGAAATTAGCCGAAATTGTGTGAACCACACTAATTTTTTTAATCTCTGTGTACTTTTTTCTTCTATTTCTATTATCTACGTTTGTAATTGGAAATATTAATGACTTCATCTTGCTGAAAATCCCAACAAAGGGAGTATCAGTTCACCATGATTTAACTGCTAGGGATTGAGAGGCCCATAAACTTCAAATACCATTTGAACTTCTTTGTGCTCACAGACTTCATTAAATAATTTGCAACATTCATCAAAGTATCTATGTTAACCATCTTCACTCGACCACCCTCAACTATATCTCTAAAAAAATGATATTGTACATCAATATGCTTGGTATTAGCATGAAATTTCAAGTTCTTAGCTAGGAAAATCATACTCTGAATGTCACAATAAATTATCAAGTATTGCACCTTATTTTATTTTGATATCTAAACATAGTCTCTTAAGCCAAATGGCTTATTTACAAGTGTGATTAGCTCCCATATGCTCAACTTTAATAATGGACAAAGCAACCACAACATGTTGCTTACTCATCTAGCCAATTGCACCACTAAATAAAGAAAACATGTAAGCATTGGTGGATTATATACTATCAACATTATCTACCCAATTTGAATCAACATAACCATGACTATTAAGGGAATGCTCATCTCTAATCAAATTACCATGATACCATGAGGTACCCCACAAATATTTGAAGACTTTTTTAATTTCATCCTAATAAAATCTATAAGGATTAGAAATATATTTGGAAATAACCCCCATTTCTAGGGAAATATATGGTATATTGCAAATCATAACATACATCAAACTTAAGTTGTATCTCTTGGATTAGGGGATCCTCGCTCTGCCTTCCTGCTCTGAAATTTTGAACTCCCTGTGTGCATGGTGGATGTTCCCTTGGGGGTACCCCACAACCCCTATCCCATGTTCCCTCTTGACTCTTCTCAGCTTTCTGCACATGCTTCTCAGCCTTCCTCGGGGGTCTCTCCTCATTTTGAGGAGACTGTTGTGGAACCCATGATTTTTGCTAGTCTGGGGACCAAGGGGTAGAAGAGTGTGCTTCTTAACACTCCCCAAAGTCTTTCTGTGGATTGTACACTTTTTGAGCCCGAATTTGTGGATTCTATTTTCGGTATTGAAATCTCTCTTCTTAATTGTACCATTGACAGAGTAGTTTCAATAATGGAGAACACTGTGTTGGGAAAAAAATTCTCATTCAGGCCAACCATTGATATGGTCCATTGGTGGAAAATTGCTAAGTGGCATTTGAAAGGAAATGTAGAAGTTTCTACTATGGGCAAAGGATTATTTCTCTTCAAATTTATTGCTCCTGAGGATTTGATTTTGATCCTATCTTTGGGTCCATGGGTGTATGATAAGAATATCTTATCTCTCTATCATTGAAAGCCTAGATTTGACCCCACCATTGACCTTAACAAATCTTCCCATTATTGGGTTTGGCTGTCGGGTTTGCCATTGGAATATTGGGACGAGTTGGTGTTTCAATGCATTGGTGATTTTATTGGGTGCTTCATCACTTCTAACATCATCACATGAATGAGTTCCAAATTAGTTTTTGCTTGTTTCTATGTCAATATTGGAATTAATAAAACCCAACCCAACTCTATGACTTTGAGATCTAAGTTTGGGACTTGGTCCCAACAAGTGTGATATGAAAATATTGTTTTTTTCTATTAGAAATGTTCCAAACTAGGTCACCTCATTACTGACTGCAAGTTCTCACTGAAAATCCATGAAAAACCCAATGTTGATGTTACTCCTAATGAAGATACCACTTCTAGCCGCCCTTTCAAAATTGATATTTTAAATATCCTTGAATCCCCTTCCAAAGCTAATCTTGTGGACAATTCTAGTTGGATATGACTTCTCCCTTTGAACCTTCTGATGACCCTTCATTGAATAATATTCCCTTGAAAATCTCACCTAGTGCCCCTATTTCCCTAACCAATTCAGATTCTCTACAAAACTCCTTGGATTCACCAAATATTTTGGTTGCACAAGGCCAGACTAAGGATCTGGAAGAAGGAGAAATACCTAACCTTATTTTAGGTGGTGAATCCTTTGTTGTCTTTGCCAGGTCCATTCTCATAGGAACAATAGGCGACTCTCAGACTAACAACCAGAGGAATGATGTGAATGAATGGTTAACCCCAAAGAAAAAAGGCAAACCAAAGAAGGCAGATGTGGGGGTTGAAACCAAGGTTGACAGACCTTCCGAGAGATAGATTAGGAACAAAGAAACAACAAAGTAAATAGCTATTAGAAAACATAGGATGATGGATGCATCCTAAAAAAAGACTTCTAAATGAAGTTTCTCCTGGAATGTAAGAGGGCTAAATAGTCCTCATAAACAGTTGGCCCTAAAAACTATATTTGGGAGCACAAGATTGAGATTCTTATATTACAATAGGTGAAAAATAAATAAAAATTGAACAGATTGCTAAGAATCTTTGGACCAATGCCCACTTTAGCTTTAGTGATGCTGACGGGGTCTCGGGGGGGCTTGCTGTTATGTGGGACCCAAATAGATTAATTGGTTATGAACTATTCCAATCCAAGAATAGCTTGGGGGTTCATCTCTCCCATGCTAGGTTTTCTTGGATCCTCATCAATATCTATGCCCCCAATGTGAGGAATGCTAGGAAAAGCCTTTGGCTTGAACTTAATGATTGGATTTTGGGTAATAAAGAGGCTCATTGGTTGCTTGTTGTTGACTTCAAGTCCCCCTCTACCCATCTAAGAAGTGCAAGGGACTAATGGATTACACTAATAGTATGGCAGACATGGTAGATTTGTTGAGTATTATTGAGCTTATTGATATAGAATTGCAAGGCCAAGCCTACACTTGGACCAATGAGAGATTGGGGGAACATCTAATACAAGTTAGACCAGACTGGTTCTTGTTTTCACCCAACTGGGTTTCCCTCCATAGCTCTAATTTGGAGGCTCTCCCTCAAACTGTGTCTAATCATAACCCTCTTCCTTTTTGGATGATCACTCTTTTGTTGGTCTATATCCCTTCTGGTATGAGATCATGTGGATTTCCCACCTGGGTTTTTGGGGATGTTTTTCTCCAAAAAAGAGACCTAATAGATAAACTAAAAGAAATCCAAACCAAAATGGAGAATGGGGATGTGTGTGAACGAACCTGTCAAATTGAGAAGGATTGCTGTACTGATTGGGAAAAATTTCTAAAAAGGGAAGAACTATTCTGGAAACAAAAGTCTAGAATACAATGGTTAAAAGAAGGGGACTATAACTCCTTCCACATATTTTCTCTCAAGCACATGAAAAGGAATCAGATAAAGAAGCTTAAGGATGAACATGGGGTGGTATCCAATACTCTTGCCCAGATTGGGCTATTGGCCTCCGAACACTTGTATAATTCCTTCTATGAGCCTACTGTCATTCCCAACTTAGCCTTGGATGATTAGTTGTTGAAAATCATTCTGCCCATCTTAACCAACTTGGATAATGTTACTATTCTCAGGGCTATCACTCCTGAGGAATTCAGGGAGGCATTTTTAAGTATGGGGGCTTTCAAAGCCTCAAGGCCCGATGGCTTCCCTCTTGCCTTCTTCTAGGAATTCTAGGAGATTGTGAGAGAAAATTTTTTCCTTCTTGGTAAGCATTTTTTTAAAACTGGAAATTTTTTGATACAACTAAACCACACCTTTTTATCCCTTATTCCCAAAAATGATGACCCTCAGACCATGGCTGACTTCAAACCTATCAACTTGTGTAATACTATCTATAAAATCTTCTCAAAAATCCTTGTCAACCAGTTGAAACCTCTCCTTGAGAAGATGATTAGCCCCTGCCAAAAAGGCTTTGTCCCTAGTCACCATATTATGAATGCTGCCATTTCCACACATGAAATTTTTCACTCTATATACATATGAAACAATGTAGGTATGAATTTTAAACTTGACATATCTAAATCCTATGATAAGGTCCTATGGAATTTTCTTCTCAAAGTTCTTGCTAGGTTTTGGTTCAATCAATTGGTTGTTAATCTCATTTACGAATGCATTTCTACTATCAAGTATTCTATTCTAGTTAATGGGGTTCCCGATGGATTTTTTAAGGATCGTAAAGGGACTAGACAAGGAAACCCTCTTTCTCCCCATATTTTAATTATGGTTGATGATGTCTTAAGCGTAAAGTTTCTAAAATTCTAAACAATGGTACAATCAAGGGGGTCAAACCTGTTACCTCCTTGTACCCTTCATCTATTCAAAAAATTGTGGATGACATTGTCCTCTTTGGGAAACAATCAATGGTGGAAGCTAGGTAATGGAAGTGTTGTCTCAACAATTATGCTTCCAACTTTTGTCAATGCATAAACTCTAATAAAATCATGATTTACTTCTTCAACAACTCACAAACCCTTCAAGATAAGGTGACTGCTATCCTAGGTTGTAAGAGTGCCACTCTTCCTGTTGTTTATCTTGGGATCCTCTTATGATTAAGGAAGTCACTCCTGACTTTTGGAACTCGATCTTGGAAAGAATGCAGAGGAAATTGGTTGGGTGGAAAGGCTCCATATTGAGTCATGTTAGTAAGTTGAAAATCTTGTTGAGAAATTGGAAAGGCTCCCTAGATATATTGTTGAGAAATTGGAAAGAATCCAAAGGAAATCTCTCTGGTTCGATACAAAGGAAAAGAATAAATTGGCTTTGCTTAGTTGGGATATGGTCTACCTCCCAAAATTGAGTGGTGGAATTGGCATAAGGAAAATCCAAACCACTAATAAAACTCTTTTTGTGAAAGTTGGTTGGGACCTTTTAAGAAACAAGAAGGATTGGTGCACTATACTAAATGCTAAGTACCTCAATAATACCCTCTTATTTGGTGCCTTTTTCATGGCCACCCTCGTGGGTCCTTACTTTGAAAGAATATCTGTAGGGTCAAACTACTGCTATAGTCTATTGTGAGATGGAAACTTGTCAATGGCTGCAAAATTAAGTTCTAGGAGGACCCCCGACTACTTGGAATACCCTTTAATCAATATGATTCCAAGATTTTGATGGCCCCTACTTCTAATAATTTTGGTAATAGCATGGTGGACTATATGACTGGTCATGAAGGCTCTCAAAAGTGAAAGGATTTGGATATTTTTTGTCATCACTCTTTGGAGTTAAGTCACCAAGCTAGATTACTTCAAGACAGTCTGTCTCTAACCAAAATACCCATTTCTACCCAAGATGATTTTTTTCTGGATGAAGGAGAGAAAGATTAATCTCTCACTCAATTCAGCTTACAAACTACTATCTTTGTCAGGAACCCAAGGAAGGATTTGGAAACATATTTGGAATAGGCACCTTACCCCAAAAATAAATTTATTTTGGTGGATTGCGGGTCATAACAAAATTCTTACCCAGGATAATTGAAGGAAAAGGGGATTTCAAATCCCTAACAAATGTATGCTCTGCAAGAATGATGAGGATTTTGTCCCTCAGTTGCTACTCCACTATCCCTTTTCTGAGGTTTGGGATTCAACCCCATAAAAACTTGGGGTCTATTGGACCATGAATGGAGATCTCAAAAGCTTTGTGGAAAACTAGATCTCCCCCTATTATCACCCTTTATCCAAATGGATTTTGAAATAGGTTCCTCCCTTTAACTACTGGTGCTTATGGAAGGAAATGAACAATAGGATTATTTAAAATGTGGAAAAGAGCCCCATGGAGGTCTTTAATATTTTGTTCAAACTGCTCACTGAAAACATATCCCTTTATACTTGGAAACCCTCAAGAAAGCCCCCCTATGCTCTTGAAATCACTATGGAAAAATATTGGAATAGGTCCTTGGACCTCAATTCTTTTGATAACTCAAAAGCTTTGGCTAGGCTGAATACAAAGTGGAAGCCTCACTTGCATGGTTGTCGCAAACTCAATTTTGATGGTGCCACCAAGGGCAATCCTGGCCTTGCAAACATTGGTGGGATCACCAGAGATTTGGATGGAAGAATGGTTTTTGGTTATGTTGGTGGAATAGCGATTCAGTCTTCAATGACAACAAAGACATGGGTTTTTCTTAGTGGGGTCAATTTTTTTGTCTCCATTGGGTTAATGTCTTTGTATATTGAGGGGAACTCCAAATCTGTGATTGATGCCATCACTAATAAAAG
Organism: Sequoiadendron giganteum; assembly: GCA_007115665.2. Taxonomy (NCBI): domain Eukaryota; kingdom Viridiplantae; phylum Streptophyta; class Pinopsida; order Cupressales; family Cupressaceae; genus Sequoiadendron; species Sequoiadendron giganteum. The sequence continues at coordinate 139,518,656 of CM021102.1, read as the reverse complement.
CTTTCAGGGATGGAATATTGGGGATATTATGGTCGATATTTAGTTCATTCTAACTAAACTTGAAAGAAAGAAACTTACTCACATTTTCAGAGAAGGCAATAAATTTTCTGAATCTTTAGCCAATATTGGATCTTCTTGGAACTCTTCAAGATGTTAGAGGAATCTAGAAGCCCTTCCCACAAATGTGCCAAGATTGATCCTTGATGATCAATTTTTTTACCATTAATGATGAGTGTTGACACACCTCGCTTCTGTTGGATTGTTCTTCCAATTACTAACATCCTTGGTATGTTGTGGTGGAATAATAATGATGACATGGACAAGAACCTATGGATGACAAGGATGCAATAAGACTTGTACCCTTTGCCTAGCCGGGCTTCCACTTGAATCAGTATGGTTACAAGTCATGTGTATGAGGCTTATCATGTTATTTATTATCTTTTAATTAATTTGAATAGGTGGGTGACTGATCAGATTTCTCACCCCTCCAAACTAATTTTTAATTATTACCTTATAGTAATGAATTTTGGGTTCATGATGGCTAATTTCTCAACCTCAATGTACTCTATCACTCTCCAGACTTGCTCTGCCGGATTGGGCTTCTTGGAAAAGACTACTCGTAAGTGGGAAGATCCAATCTTCTTAATTGGGTTGGGTATGAAGATCCTTTGGGATTTTCTATCCTAAGAAAAGTTTTCCTTATACTAGGCTCTTGTGAGGAGTTTCTTCAAGACACTCTGTTGTCGCACATTTGTGTTGAAGGGGGCTTGGCCCCTCTGATGCAATGCCTAAAAGGTCACGATGAGAAAATCTCTGCTTAGTTCACCAATAGCTAGTGCAACTGAAGGGTGATTGTTGGAGGCATTTTGTTTTAAGTGAGTGAAGATGTTATAGCCCAAGCCAATAGGATTTCTTGCACCAGGCAGAAACTCAAAAACACATGAAGGTGTAGGATATGGACAATATGCAACAATTCTTTAAGGAGAATGAGTAGCCTTTGAAACTTCATGCTAGCTACAATAGGAGTAACCTCCCTACTCCTTGGGACCAAGTTTTCCTTGTCCTAATGAAATGCATTACTTTAGAAGGTCATTTCAAATACTATTATTTTTACCACATGCCTCTTCTTAATCATTTTTGTCATCAACTCCTCATTAGCTTTTTTTTATTTTTTATTTTTCCCTGTTATCATCTCTTGAAAGATCTATTAAAGAGACCTCAGATCTTGCTGCGAAAAATCCAAACAAACCCCCTCATTCACTAGGGGCTCATTCTCCACCTGTATCAGTTCCATTTAGGCTTATGCCCCCCGAACCCTTTGAATCTACTCTGATGAAACCCTCCCCTACTGCTATCATTGGTTTGAAGAGGAAGCTTTGCCTCCCTCCCAACCAGTCCCTTATGGAAACAAAACCCAAACAACCCACCAAAAAATAAAAGGGGAGAAGATCAAACTAATGTTGCTGCTGGAATATGCAAATTAAAAAACACTCCTACAAAGAAAGGAGAAAACCGACTGGTAAGGCCAAATATGAGAAAAGAAAGAAAACGGGCATTAATTTCTATGTGAAAGTACCCACCATTGAAAATAAGGAGGGAAACAATGACACCATAGATTTTGAGGAGGAAATTTTTTTGAACATGAGTAGGGATACTAGTGTGGAACCTGTCAGCGTCAGGCGTTCTAACCAACTGGAAAAACAAAAACCTAGAGTCCACATTGATGAAATTTCTAGCAATTTTGAACAAGACAATGAGTGCATGAACAACAAGCATAAAACCATGGAGGAAAATGAGGAGTATACTAAGGGACCGAGTCATTTTTCATAACTTAATATGATGATATGGGAGGAGCCCACTTTGGACTCCTCCAATCATTAGGTTTTGGAAGAGGAGACTAAGCTACTAAAAGCTGCTAAGGAGGAAGACTGTTGCATAGACGGTTGTCGTTGCACCAAAAGATCGACTTATTAATGCCTGATACAACCACTAGAGTTAATAAATCCTCAGGAAGCAGTCAAGCCATGTCCCAAAAACAAGAATTGTGCTACATAGCACAAGGAGGCCAAGGGTGCACACCTGCAATAATCCCCCAACACAAGCGAGGGGTTCGAACCTATGACCTAGGCTCTGATTCCAATTATTGCACAGATGGTTGTCGTTGCACCAAAAGATCAACCTGTTAATGCCTGATACAACCACTAGAGTAAATGAATCCACGAGAGGTGGTTAAGCCATGTCACAAACCCAAGCTTTTCACTGCACAACACAAGGAGACCAAGGGTGCACACCTTGCAACATAGGACTACAAAGGATCGCAAGCCCGCGTTTGTACCTTGGAGAGAAAACTCAATAGACTAACCTGCTTCACCATAAAGGTCATCCACCACTCAACAGTCACTCTCTCTAGTGTGCTAAAGGGGGAAGTTAAGAAGAATGTGACTGAGGTTGATCCGTGTACTAGTCAGGCCAGTGGTGAGTTTATAAATTCCTCATGGAGGGATGAGAGAACTTAGCTAGGTGATGGTGTGGGTCTTATCTATTCTCTGAGGTTTTTTCTTTTTCTTTTGTTGTGACTACGTATTGTTTGTCTGTTTTTACTTGGTTTTATTTTGATACTATGAACAGATGAACTATGGATCGTAGGTATTTTTTGTGTAAAGGGTACTGCACCCTGTAAATGCAACTTATAATATCAAAAACATACATCAAACTTGTGACTACACTCTAGTAAGGTACTCTTCTGATGTCTTCCATCTTTGATGGGAATGTTGGACAATGTGAAGAAGATAACTTCATTGGAAAAATATAAGAGAAAGCACACAATGGTCTACAATCTTGCATGTTAAACCTCTATAAAAATTAATTGACTAACTAACTCTGGTCAAGCCATAGTTTTTATTCACTCTATCTCTTCTAATTTCCATCCCAAGAATGTGTTTAGCTACACCAAATCTTTCATTTCAAATTTAGCCACAATTTGAGACTTTAGTTTTTGAACTTATTCCTTTCCCTTTACCAATAAATGACAAATCAACATCATTTAATGCAATAAATAGGAAACAATCATAATTAAATTTATAATAATACAATGATTTAATTTACAACACTCATATCTAGAACTCAACATGTTGGAGTAGCCAGGATCTTCTTGTAAGCTCAAAACAATCCATAAATAAGAATAAATATAAAATAAGGAAATTTAATAAGCATGCAATTTGTTGTAAAATGTACAAATGAGCGTTGTTTATCAAGGAAAGGATGGTGAGAAGGTAGGAGTCAAAATTTGACTACCCCTCCCAGTATGAAATAAGTGTAGGACTCTATGGAAAATTTTTGGGACACTTGGTGAGTCTACATGAGGTGAGACAAAAGTCTAGATAACCTCTAGGTGAGCTTAAGTGTAGAATGGATAGGAATCTACTAAGTAGGCTAAAAGATAACTAGTTTGGTAATACCACTTTTCATACTAATACCACCCTTCACGATACTTAGGGAGTGAGCTAAAAATTGAAAATATAAGTCTTGGTAATAAGGCCTGATAAGGTACTCATGAACCATAAGGATCTTTCCCAAATAGAGAGAAAGGAGAAAACCCAATGGAAACGAAAATTCTTTCCAAAAGAGAGAAAGAGAAGGATAAGACCTAAAAATATGTCCCATTGAGATAGGAACATGATGATGAACCCCTAGAGCATGTCAAAGTTGATAACTCTACTGAAGATTAATTGGTGTCTACTAGAACCAATGGACCTCCAAAAAATTGCATGAGTAAACATATAGAACACTACTCAACCATGAATACATAGATGGATCAAATGCAATTAAACTCTGTGAAGTTGAAGATGCAAATAGTACTATGAATTTAGAGTATGATCAACAAATGCATAAGTTACTTATAGTACACTACTAAAATGTTCATCATGATGCTCTACATAAGTACTTGAATCTCACAAAATATGATCCATTGAAATAATCCCCACATAAGAGAGACAAAGATAGGTTGTCTATGAGATCCCCCAAAAATAGAAGGTTCCTCCACTACTCCATTGAAACCAAGGAAGAATTAGCATAACACTGTGATGATTCCCCCCCTTAAAGTTGACAAGGAAGAGGTATAGGAAGACCAACTGAAATCGAACACAAAGGTATGTATAGGAATTTAGATCCAACATCAAGTCCAAAAAGATGTACAAGAAACTGAAAAAATGGTGTGCATCAAGGCACACATGCTTGAGGTGATAGTCACAAGGATCCATTATTGTGATGGAAAATCAAGGCACTACACAACCCCCCATTACTCTTTATAATACAATGTAAGTACAAAATTCCTTCTCTAAGGAACACACTTTCAATTGCTGTGGCACTTTATATGAATGCATGTACAAAGTTATTTGTTGTTTTGAGTTCTTACAAGTTTATTCCATCAAGTGGACAATGAAAACATATATTAAGTATGCCTTTCAAACCTCAAGAAAATGAAAAAAAAATTGAAACAACCTATTATTCAAAGCCTGACCCCCGTGAAATAATACAGTGATATGGTACTTTATTTTAGTGCATTATAAATTCCACAAAGTGGATTTGATGTACAAAACCTCAAAAGATACATACTCAAAATTTAAAATTTTGAAACATATTCCTGAGAAATTTTCATCACCACTACAAAGAGTTCAAAAAATCATGTACGTTAAAAAAAAGACCCAAAAAGGAGTCTGTATGAGCCCAAATAAGCCCCATGAAGTTCCAAAAATAGGAACTATTCAGGGTGTCCTCTTAGAATCTAAATTTTTAGGAAAATTTGTACATCATGTTGTAAAAAAAATCATACCATTAGATAGAGGACGAAAAATGTGTAGAATGAAAAAACAACACTCAAAAAGATGTCCATAATATGCCTAAGAATGAGGCTCCTGAAGTTGAGCCAAAAATTAAAACAGGCCAATGGTGAAGGGACAAACTTGGGGTTGAAAACTGATAACGTCAACAATGAAATATTCTAAAATTCCACCAAAATATTCCTCATGGCTAGAATATTCCATAATTTCACCAAAATATTCCTCATGACTGGAATATTCCAAAATTCCACTAGAATATTCCTCATGGCCACAATATTCCAAAACCATTTTTTAATTTTTGAAAAACCACTCAAAAATTCCAAAACCACCCTTCAAAAGCCAAACAATCGCTAATCTTGGGCGCAGGTGGTTTTGATTGTGTAGTGTTGCCATCAACAAGTTACTACATATGCTAACTTTTGATGTCAATAAGGTATTGTGCACGCTAACTGCTGACATCATCACCACACAATACTATACCCTATGAAAAACAAAAAAATATTAAAATTTTTCCTACACAGAGGTTCTTCTAGCACAAATTTTGAGATAAATGCAAAGGAATCAAGCCATATAGGTCGAGGTAGCTTGTTGATGCAGTACAGTGGTGTGACTGTATATTCGTATGAATTTTTCATATAGGCATCTATGGACGGGCCTCCAACACCTCAAGATTTCATCTGTCGTAAACATGCGTGTTATATACAAAAAATTGTCTCTTATCCCTTCTAAGCACAACTGTGATGTTCATTTTTCTCCAAGAGGAATTGTTTAAAATTTGATATTCATGAATCTCATTAATTTAAGAGAAAGGGATTGGAGTTGCAAGGTTTCTCTAATACCATGTTGGAGCAGCCAAGATCTGCTTGCAAACTCAAAATAATCCACAAATGAGAATATGCAAAATGAGAAAATTTCATAATCATGTGATGTGTTGTAAAATGTACAAATGAGCCTTGCTTATAAAGGCAAGGATGAAGAGGTGAGAAGGTAGGATTCAAACTTTGACTACCCCTCCAAGTATGAAACAAGTGTAGGACTTTATGGACAAGTGTTGAGACACTTGGTGAGTCTACATGAGGTGAGACAAAAGTCTAGATAACCTATAAGTGAGCTTAAATTTAGTGTGAATAGGACTCTACCAAGTAGGCTAAAAGATAACTAGTTTGATAATAACTCTTTTCACACTTTTTTATAATTAAGGGGTAAATGCTTTTGACTTGAAGCTATGAACGAGTGGGGTCACAAATGGGGGACCTCATCCCCAATTTAATCATTCAACAATTACACCCCTAGTGGGGTTTGAACCTTGATGGAAAGAACAACACCACAACAACTTAACCATAATACCATGCCACTATTGGCAATAACTCTTTTCACACTAACACGACCCATATGTATCAAATTTTTGGTACCACATCCTATAACTCTATTTTTGAGGCCATACAAATATTTATTCAATTTATAAACCAAATTAATTTTAATTTTCACCACATAGTTTTCTAGCCGTGCCATATAAATATCCTCCTCCAAATAATCATGAATCAAAGCCATTTCCACATCCATTTGCTCAACCTCTAGATCATAAGCAACAACAATAAAAAGAAAGAATCTAAGGGATACAATTTTTGAAATAAAAGAAATTATCTCACCATAATCAACACCCTCAACCTAAGAATAACCTTTTACAACCAACTGTGCTTTGTACTTCTTAATACCTTTGAATTTGAACCAATCTCTTTCTTGAACACCCATTTACAACCAACATTTTTTTCATCCTTTAGGAAATGATACTATATCACATATATCATTCTTTTTCAAAGCTATTGTTTCTTCATCTATATAAATCTTCTAGGATTATACATCATTCAAACTTAATGCCTCTTCTATATATTTGGGTTCATCCATGATATTATATAAAGAAAAAATATATCTCCAGTCATCAGGGGAATACCTTTTAAGCAGTTGTCTACACTTTGTAGACCTTCAAACAAGCTAAGTTGGAGGTTATTCCTTTTCTTCTAAATATTCAAAGCTAGACAAGATCTCCTCAACTTCTTGCCTATCTAGGGGCTTTAATTCAACTTTCTTAGGTGTAGAAGGATGTTGAATCACATCTTTTTATTCATGATATTATGGTTTTAATGTAACATAAGAAGGCTTAGTTTATTTAAAAATCAAACTTCTACCATATATTGACTTATGTGCAATAGGATCTCAAACTTGTATCCTTTCACACCATAATTGTACCCGATGAAGATACATTTCACAACTTTGTTCTATAAATGTGTTCACTTCTCCTTTGACACATATGCATGTCTTGCAACCAAAAATTCTAAGATGTCTTAGTGAAGATTTGTGACCCGACCATGCCTCCATATGAATTTTATCAACAAGAGCTAATGTAGGACAACTTCAACACAAAAACATTATTCTAGACCAACACCACTAAACATACTCCCAGCCTTCGCCATTAGTGCCCTATTTATTCTTTATGCAACATGATTATGTTATGGCGAATATAAAGTTGTCTTTTATCTCTGAATGCCACAATATTTGTAGAATCTATCAAAAGCATTAGAGAAAATATCACCTCCATTGTCATTCTTTAAACATTTTATTTTATTTCTAGTCTACAACTCAACCATTGCTTTAAATTCTTTAAATTGACTGACAACGCCAAATTTACTCTTTAAAAAATATACCCATGTCCCACTATAATCATCAATAAATAAAACATAATATGTGGATTTTCCAATGGAGGGAATGTCTATAGGACCAAACACATCAAAATGAATAAGATCTAATACACCACAATATTTATAATAATTCAAGTAAAACTAAACATGGTTTTGTTTTCCATAAATATAATGCTCATAGAAATCAAACTCAAGATTCCAATCAATCAACCCTTCAACAAGGTTTTTATTTTGCAAGGTTCTTAGATCATTTTCTCCAATGTGGCCAAGTCTTTGGTACCATAACATATTCTTCTTTGCAAGTAATTTTGACTCGGAAGAAAGACCCTTTGGTATCCAAAAGGCATGACCATTTGTTGAAGATGAAACAATCACCTTTTCCAATGAAGTGACCACAAACTTTCTTTTCATAGAATTACTATTGTACTCAACAATATATGTGTCAAACTTATAAAATATGCAAAATTTGATACCTCTAATGATCACCATAACACCTCTAACCATCTTGCATCCTACATTAAAAAAGACTATATGGACACATCTATTAATTTTCTCACAAATGATAAATTTTATGCTGATATATAGATATGCAACACACCATTAATATTTTTTATTATATCATTAAGAAACTTGATTCTAAATTTACGATGACCAATAATATTTAAATAATAATCACCACTCAAGTACACCTTACACCCATAAAGTTTCATATTCATAAAATCAATCTCTATTATAGGTCATATGGAAAGATGCAATTGATTCAATTGACCATGCATCATTACTTGCACGAGTGGCCAAAACTGCAATGAACTCATCACCATCTTCCCTCTCAGACTTGTAACCAGAATCAAGTTTCTTATTTTTCTCCTTCTTTACACTTGATGTAGGAGCATCTTGGATCTAAGGGAAATCCAACATCGACAAAAAAAATTCAATTTTTAGTTACATTTTGTTTTATTCCTTTTGGTTTTTGGGTTGTTGCTTTAAGTGGATTTTTAAAGTCAATTTGGGAAATTGAGGGCATCACTTTGTAGAAGATCTTAATGGGTATTTGTAATTCAAAATGGGAAAAAAATGGCTAGGTTATGAATTTGTAGGTTTTTGGTCTACTACCAACTTTGAGGGTTTTTGGTATGCTATTGAATTTGTGAACTTTTGAACTATTACTAGCTTGTGAGACTTTGATGTTGAATTGGATATGTTTTTCTTCTTGCAACCGATTCAAATGGACTTATCCACATTTACAAGAAACTCATGACTAACTAACTTTGTGGGAACATCTTGTCTACCTAATTTTTTTGGGAAATTCACACCCAACTAGAGTTTGCGAGTATCTACTGGCCAAGTGGATTTGTGTAAACTCTCTTGAACCAACCAAATCCTCTAATCTAAAGGTTTAGTTCAATAAGCAAAAAAATATTGCACAAATGACAACATTATATATTTGTGACATCAATAGGTACATATTATGGATTATCCCAATTGAACCTACCAATGGAACCCATTCCAAAATTATTTTTTGGATGGATACTAAACCTCCACAAGTTCACAAAAAATGATGTCTTAAATGTACAAAATGCGGGAATTTGTAATTGAATCAGACTTATAAACAAGTCTTGTTTAGATGAACTTTTAACTCTTGTAAACAAGAATTTTCTATCCAAAATGGATATTTGAGACTCCCAACAACCATCAAGTTATGTGGAATTTCCTGTTTGAATTGATCATTTGTAGAACTTTCCCTTGCTACTATATTTTTCAATTTTGTAATAATTCAATTTTTGTAACCACTAGGATTTGATTTGGTACAACTTCCTAATTGGTTGAAGGATAAATAAAGATCAATACACACATGAGAGGTTAGCCATTAGAGGAGGAGATGGTTCACCATTAGAGAAAGGGTAATAGAAAGAGAGAAAATCTAGATAAAGAAGGATCCATATGAGGATGTATAGGGGTTAATGCCTAGCAAGAAAAGAGGATCATCAAGAAATACTTGTAATATAATGGTTATTGAAAGCTTAGTCAAGTGAATGAGTGAATAAATTTGAAGCATATTGTGTTCTGTGATTGAAAATGATTATAATTTTATAATTTAAACCCTATGAATATCATTTTCCATATTTGTACTTATATTCTGGTTGAGAGTTTTGTTGTGTTGGCTATGTGATTAGGTCACTTGATAAGGGCTTGTAGTCATGATTATAATAGACATTAATGGATATTTAGATCTCCTCTTGAACTTGGAGTTATCTTGCGTATAAGAAGTCAAAAATGACATTTTAGGAAGAAAAAAAATTAAACCAATTTTCATGCAAGGTGCTTGCGGAACCACTTAAAACCCTAACCAAATTTAGCAATAAGGCCAAAGTCTCCACCAAAATAGGAAAATAAACTAACATATAGAAATATACCAAAACCATTGCTAAATATAGAAATAGCCTACAAAAGTAAAAAAAAAAATATATCAATTTGGAGACATATCAACTTTAAAGACCTACTATCAAGTTTAGAAGTTTCTACTATATTAGAGGAATCTACTCAGAAGGAAAGCCGCAAAATATAGCAACAAAAATGAAAAAGCTATTATTTCCATCTGGAGGGATTGTGAAACAAATGGTAGATATACCTACTAAGTTGGGGGCATGTAAGGGTATTGATTTTGATAAATATCATGAAGGCAGTAGAAGTTCAAATTGTATAAGAAAGGAGCCATGTATGTTGCAAGTATGAGCAGATTGGTGCTGTCATTGATGTCAACAAGCTTGTATTGTCATTGGTGTCAATTGTATAAGGAGGAATAAGATCATTATTGGGGGAGATTGTTGTGAGATTATGTTGGTGTTATCCATGCTTTGATTAGTTGCATTATGTTGTCATTAGTAAGCTACTATTGTCAATCTCTAGTGTTGCTTTGATAAGATTTTTTCTATGGATATATGGTTGAGTTTATATGTTGCGGTTGGCTTAGTGGTGATGAGGATGTTTCTCTAATGCTTGGTTTTCAAGTGCTTTTGAGAAAATTTGATAAAAAGAGGAAACAGTGAGTTATAATGTTATTCTGGGTTACAAAATAGTGTTCTGGTGTTGCTCCGCATTTATTCTAGGTTGAATATCTTCCTGTGTGTTTCAAATATGATGATCACAGGTGTCCATAGGTGTTATATTCAAAATTTGGTGTGCTGGATCATTGTACAAAAGAATTTGTGTTCACCAATGTGTGAAATGTGTATTGCCGAGGTATCTGAGAGAAATGTTTTTGCTTCACGTTTCTTTGCAGTTTGGTTTTAGTTCTTGTGGATTTAAAGGTGTGTTGATGGTGTTGGTATCTTTCTACAATCAAGGTTGTTTGAGGTTTAGTGCTTCAAAAGTCAATTTCTTAAGTAATAGTGTATGGCAAAGTTGTTTGAGTGTACTAGGTATGTACATTTCTTAGGTGAAAGTTGTTGTGACGGAGTTTGTTGGATTTCAAGGTGTTTATCAAATATTCCAAGTTATATTTAGGTGACATTTGTTGTCCGTGAGGTGTTGTTGAATCAAAGTAAGTGTATACTTAAAATTTTAATAGTGTTTACATCGGTAACGATTGACCTTGGTGTTTACACTAATTGTGGTGGATATTTATTATTTGTAGAAGTATGTTGTAGCGTGGTGCTATAGATTTGGGTCCCAATTAAAGAATGGTGTCGTCTGCTTTCACTTATATCCACCATGGAAGTTTTTTAGTGCCAACCTAATTTGAATTTGCACGATTGATGTACATAGCCGACCTTGGAGAATGGTTTCAAGGTTGAAGATGGTATAAATAAGAGTTGAGTTGTTGAGGGATGAAGAGATAACCAAGAGAGATGTGAATGATGTGAATTGCTAATTGTTAGAGTGTGAATTTGGAAATTCCAGTGCGAGCCTTCATGTGTTATATGTAGTGAGCAACAGGTGTATAATTCTTTAGTCAAGCTATGAATATGTTGATGATATTGGGGTGGATTTCTCTATGTAACATTCTTCTCTATCTTCTTTTCTATTTTGGTAGTGAGCCTTTCTCTTTCTTTGGGCAGTGAGCCCTATTGTATTTGATGTTGATATTACTTTATATTGTGAGCTAATCCTCACCATGGATTTTCCCATCTTGGGTTTTCCACGTAAATTTAGTGTTCTCTTGTGTATGGTGTTGATTTGTTTTAGTTTTTTTTATTTTCCTTTCATGCTAAATCATTACAAAAGATTAAGGGTTAATTGTATTAATGTGGATCTAAATGTGTATGTAGGTTTTGATGTTTTAAAATACAACTGATTCACCCCCCTCTCAAAGCAAGGTATGCTCTCTTAAATAGCCTTACTAATTCTGAATTAGTGAAAGTGATGAGTATGGAAACTACTAAAGCAATTTGGGATAAGTTAGAAAGAATTTATGAAGGAGATGATAAGGTCAAAGAAGCTAAGAGGAAAAATCTGAAGATCATGTTTGAGAACCTAAGGATGTCTAAAGAAGAAAATGTTACAAACTATATGCAAAGGGTAGATGAGGTTGTCAGCTCCATCAGAGGTCTTAGTGGTGAACTCAAAGAGCCAGAAGTGGTAAAGAAAATTCTTAGAACTCTTGCTAAATCCTATAGTCATAAAGTGTCTTCTATTAAAGAATTTGAAAATTTGAGTCAATGTATTAGAGATCAGTTGTATGGCTCTTTAACCACTTTTGAGATGAGAGAATTTGAAACAAATAGTGGTGCAAAAGCTCAGACTCCTTTTAAGGCTAGGAAACTAGAGGAGATCAAGGAATCAGATTAGAAGGATTTTGATGATATAGAAGCTAATTTTGCAAGTTGAATGAAGAAGGGTATTGGTAAGTACAATGGTAAGTTGCCTTTCAAATGTTTCAGTTGTGGAAAGATAGGTCACTATGCTTCAAGATGTACAAATAAAGCTTTGAATAACAAAAATAAGCAGAACAAAGGTAAGATGATCAAGAAAAGTTATTATGTTAGACAAGATGCAAGTATTTCTGATGATGAATCTAATTATGGAGATGATGATGATGAATGCTTGTTCATGGATTTAAAAGATGAATTTTTTTCTACTAACTCTAAGAGATGTGTGAAGGAAAACCCTCCGGAGAAAAAGGAAAAGATTAAAGGTACTTCGGTATCTACTTTTCATGCTAGATATGAGAAGAACTACTCGATCATTGACAATGGATGCTATAATCACATGACTGGTGACAAGATCAAGTTTATTAATCTTGAAAAATATGATGGAGGATGTGTTAGATTTGGTGATGATACATCTGCTAAGATATGTGAAAAAGGTTCTATCAGTTTTGATGGAAAGCATAGTACTGATGATGTCAAGTATGTTAAGGGTTTAAGACAACATTTTGAGTGTTGGAAAAATCTGTAGAAAATGATACAATCTTATGTTTTAGGATGATGGATGTGAGATCAGAAAAGGATCCAAAACTATGGTTATTTCTGGAAAAAGAACAAATGGAAATGTTTATCAACTTATGGGTGCTAATGGTCACTGCTTTATGACTTAGATTAATGAAAGTTGGCTATAGCATAGAAGAATATGTCACATCAATTTTGATAGCCTAGTCAGAATAAGATCAGTTCAAGTTGTGAGAGATTTGCCAAAGATTACAAAACCTATCAATGTTGTCTGTAAAGAATGTCAAATTGAAAAGCAAGCAAGAAGAATCTTCAAAGTCAAAGAACAATCTACTACCTGACTATTGGAAATGGTACATATAGATCTTTGTGGTCCTACAAGAGTAAGAATTCTTCAAGGTGATAGGTATTTCATACTTTTAATTGATGATTATTCTAGAATGACATGGGTTACTTTTCTCAAAGAAAAATCAAAAGCTCTAGATAGGCTTAAATCATTCAAAGTTATGGTTGAGAATGAAATGGATATGAAAATCAAATGTTTAAAGCTTGACAGAGGTGGAGAGTTTACCTCTAATGAGTTTAACATATTTTGTGAGAATCATGGCACAAAGAAGCACTTGTCTACCCCTAGGACTCCTCAACAAAATGGAGTGGTTGAAATAAAGAATAGGATTGTTTAAGAACCTACAAGAACAATGGTGAAAGAGGAAAATCTACTGGAGAGAAGCAATTCATATTGTTGTTTATATACTTAACAGAGTTCAAGCAAGAGAAAATAGTCCAAACACTCCTTATGACCTATGGTATGGAAGGATTCCTACTATCAAGTTCTTCAGAGTGTTTAGAAAAAATGTTATATTAGAAGAGATGAAGACAACTTAGGAAAGTTTGATGCAAGGTCTGATGAATTGGATATTCTACTAGAAGAAAAACTTACCAATGCTACAACAAGAGATTGAGAAAGATTGTTGAGAGTACATGTGTCAAGGTTGATGAAGATTTATAGAAGAATGCAATAGCGATAGATGGATATGAATCAAATTAGTCTTTTGGTAGAGAAGAAGAAAAATTTGAAGAAAGAGAAGTGCAGATTGAAGAGGAAGAATTTTGGGAAAAAATTCCTAAAACTCTTAAGTATGTGCAGAACAATCACTCTAAAAATCAGATCATTGGAGATAAGAACAAAGGTGTACCGACAAGAAGAAAAGTTGTTAAAGAACAAGTAAATCTATTTTTACTTTTTGAAGTTGAACCTAAAATAGTGATTGAGGCATGCAAAGATGAATATTGGTTCAAAGCTATGGAAGAACTATTGCAAATTGAGAAGAATCAAACTTGGGAACTTGTCTCAAAACTTGCAAACAAAAATGTGATTGGAACTAAGTGGTTATTCAGAAACAAGCTAAATGAGAATGGAGAAGTAATAAGGAACAAGGAAAGGCTTGTGTGTAAAGGCTACTCACAGGTTGAAGGAATAGATTTTGAGGAGACATTTGCTCTGGTGGCAAGAATGGAAGCTATTAGGATGTTTTTAGCCTATGCAACACATAAGGATTCCAATGTTTATCAAAAGGATGTAAAGTTTTATTTATTCAATGGAGAATTGGAAGAAAAGGTATACATAGAACAACCAAAAATATTTCAATTATCATACAAACCGGTTATGATCTGGAGATTGAAGAAGCCATTGTATGGATTGAATCAAGCTCCTAGATCTTGGTATGCAAGGTTGGATAAGTATTTGATACACTAAGGATTCAATAAAGGTACCATAGATATCTCAATCTTTACTTTAAAGTTGAAAAAGGTTAAATCTTGATTGTGGGTGTATATGTTGATGATATAATATTTGAAAGCAATGAAGATATATGCAAGAAGTTTGCAGAAAGAGTTTGAAATGTCTATGTTTAGGGAGATGAATTTTTTCCTTGGATAGAAAATTAATCAGATAGATAAAGGTATTTTCATTTCACAATCAAAGTATGTTAAAGATATGTTGAATAAATTTGGAATGGAAGATTCTAAACCGATGTGCACCCCTATGGTTATTGGTTGCAAGCTGAGAAAGAATGGTGAATCTCCTAAGGTTGATCAAAGAAAGTATCAATGATTCATGGACTACTATATATAATTGCTACTAGACCATATATTATGCATGCAATTTGTCTTGTGGCTAGATTTCAAGAAGATCCTAGAGAGTCACATGTTGCAGCAGTGAAAAGGATATTTAGATTCTTAAAGGGCACTCTGGATCATGGCTTGTGGTATCCAAAAGATACTGATTTTAATATGAGTGCTTACACAAATGCAGATTGGATTGGCTGTGTGGATGACAAGAAAAGTACAAGTGGTGGTGCATTCTTTCTTGGATGTAGATTGGTGTCATGGCTAAACAAGAAATTGTAATGTTGTAAAATTGCACCCCTTGCAATTTCACATACATTCTTGCATCTGCTTTAGTGTCCACTCTCTTAGCACTTGTGTAGGCTCATTTTAGCCTTTGCATAAGCCTTTTTTCTTTCTCAAGATGCTCAACATTGCTTTTCAGCAACTACCCTTGTGTGTCTGCTTTGCGTTAAACCTTGTGCTTTTCCCGCTTGTGTCATTTTGTAGTGTGATGTGTTTGGACACTAGCGTGTTGCGCAAGCGTCCGCGCGCTGTGCTAGCATCCTACGATGTTTTAATGTTCAAATGACCACTTTCATGCATGTTTTTCACTTGTCATCCTGTTTTGTCAGTGGTAACGGCTCGGGATGCCTTGTAACCTCCCGAGAAGCTTCTTTTTGCTTCTTTTCTCCGTTTAAATGTTATCTTTTCAATCACATGGCTTCTTCTAACTTCTTCTAGCTTCTCTCTAGCTTTGGCTCTATCCTTCTACTCCCCAACTCTTGCTTGCACATCTCCATACAACTTGCTTTAGCAACCTCAAGCTCTCACAACACCCTTTGTATCTCTCACAACCCTCTCTCTCATCCTTGCTTTTTTGGCTTCCTTAAGCCTTGCAACTCTATCTCCCTTACCTTGTGCTTGTAAGCATCATGGGATTTCACATATCACCTATCCATTGCATCTCTATATTTTGTGATACGGGTTCTCCTCCTGGAGTGGGGATTGCTTTTATCACCTATACTTCGTGATACAAGTTTTCCTCCTCGAGTGGGGATTGCTTTTATCACTCATACTTGGTGGTGTGGGTTCTAAACTTGAAGCGGGTTTTTCTTTCATCACACGCTTTATTCATTTCCGTTCATTTCTCTCTATCTATCTGGCTTTCCATGGAGGTGGGAACACCAAAACGGGGGTTTGACTAAGCCAAACCCCTATATAGCCCCAACACTTTCTCCTAATCTTACACATGCAAGTGTTGAAGATATCTACTAGCTGGAGGCTTCATTACTTGTGCAGTTGTAAGCACTTTCTTTCTTCTCCTTATCTTTGTCATTTCTACTTCACTCTATTTTAGTTATGTTATATTTTGTTGCTTTCTCATGTTCCAAGATTTCTTAGCAATCAAAGTAGAAGTGTTCACTTTGTCATTTTCTATGATAAACTCGTTTTCTGGTCCATACGGATGCCAACGTGCCAGAGAGATGCTAGCGTGTTGCACTATCATCCTAGACCCATGTTGTCATCCTTTGGTCGAGAGCCCATCAATCTGTCCAAAAATTCTTCAAGACTTGCTCTTTTTGACTCTAGAACTCTTGTGTTTGTCCCTTGAGGTAGTTTAGGGCAGTTCTCTTTGTGAGGCTCTCTGAATGAAGAGAACCTGTGAGCCGCGAATCCCCCTTCTCTACATTTTGGTGAACCCAACGTGAACCACAATATTTTTCAAGAAAACTAGGAATTTATTTACCCCAAATTGGTGGGGTCATAATTTTTGACTCGGTGCTCAGAATTCCAAAACTTTTACACCATTAGAAAGGTCTCTAAGAGGACTGATTCGGTCCCTAAAATATTGTGCCTTCGATAAATGAATTTTAGGGATTAACACAAGTTTCAACCTCGAATTTCACTCTAAAGACCTTCGAAAATACAAATTACTAGAACCTAGAAAATACTAAAAAAATCCAAAAATATGGATTTTCGATTTTTCTTAGTTCTATCATCAACTGACTTATTTATTCATTATTTATCATATTTAGCTTACTATATTCAAAATGGATTTAATATCTTCTTTTATTAGTTCAGTATCTGATTTTATTCAAAGTGTTAATGATGTTCTATTTCATGCATGTGATAGTGACTTGGCTTTGCCTATGTCACTTTGTATCTTTGATCCTTCTCATGAGATTCCTCTTGCTTTGAAAGATATCTTGTTGCAAGAAGATGAAATCATTGATAACTTTCTTAATGTTACTCTACCTTCTATTGATTCAAATGCACTCTCTTTTAGAGACGTTGCATTAGCGAATGATGAATATCCTTCCACATTTGATCCTCCTTGGATTGATGTTGAGAACGTTTCTTCAAATAATTGTTCCACTACTTGTGATGATTCTGTAAATGTAATCTATGTCTCTGCTGCCCCTCAAAGGCCTAAGAGACTGGCCATTTACCTAACTCCAAATAGTCCTTCTCCTAAAAGGGTTTATTCTATTAATGGTGTTCCATTTTATAGTGATTCTCATGATCTTTGTAAGGTTCCCTCTTATAGAGTGGTAGCCCATACCAATGATACTATAAAGAATAAACAAAATATTGATCAACCCACTTCTTTACCACCTTATCAACTAAGCCTTGCTCAAGCACCTAAACCTACAACTAAAGCACCCAGTGATTATGATCTTGCCAAGCAACCTCAAGTTACTCCAACTAAAATCACATTGTCAAAATTGCTTCAATCTACTCCAATTTATCATGGTATGCTTCAAGAAGCCTTGCAAAATATATTATTTCCTTCCACTAGGCCGATAGATGTTGATACATTGATAGCTCATATTCGTACGGATTCATCGAATATTACATTCTATCCATAGAAACTCTCACCTTCGAAAGTACAGAAGCAAGCAGATCCTTTAATGATTATAGCCAACATTAATAATATTGGCATTAGATGTACTCTCATTGACATCAGCTCGAACCTCAATGTATGTAGCGTTGATCTATTACCTAAAAGTAATATTGATTCATCTTCTCTTAATGCTTCTTTTGTTGTTATTTGTGGGTTCGATAATGTTGGTCGATAAGCCCTAGGCATGATAGGCTTGCCTTTGAGGTTGGGACCAATTAACGTACCCACCCTTGTATATGTTATGTCAGAAAAGTTACCTTATAACCTTCTTGGTAGATCGTGGATTCATGCTATGGGTGCAGTCTCGTCTACCTTGCATAAAGCTATTAAGTTCATTTACAATAATCAAGTAGTCACAATCAAGGCTGACCCTGATGCTATGCACTTATGTGAGATAGCAGTTGTCGGCCAGGCTTCGATTGTGCCTACTCTTATTCCTTAAATGTCTTCTAATGTGTCGATGTTTACTCCAACATTACCTACTACAAAGGATAATCTTGAGATAGATGTCCCTGAAGAAGATCCCGCTGAAGAAAGAAATATTAAGTCTGCTCCTACATCTTCTCAAAAGAATGCATGTCTTGGTGATGATTGGGGTTCTCTAGACTTTATGGAATCCTTCATTGGAAAACATAAAGTCAACTTGATCCACTTAAGCCTTCCAATAACATTATCCAAGCCTGCTATCAAAGATGATTATTCTTTTGTATCACGGGGTAATGTGAATGCAAATTGTAATGCTCTTTATGGAGATCCTCCTTTGTTGTCTTCTATCTTTGTGCCTTCTTCTTGTGAGCATTCTAGCTCTTCTCCACAAGAGAAAGGGTTACTTCCTACTCCTCATACTTTTTCTGAGCATGAGTGTATTTTTTTGAGGCTTCTAAAAGCCTGCTTAATTACTCTTCCTTCTCCTACATGTAGGAAATTTCACAAACATGATAAAGAAAAACATTCTTTTTGTGCATACCATCAAGTGCCTGGCCATTCCACTAGTGAATGTAAGGCCTTGAAGAATAAAGTAAAACAACTTTGTGATTCAAGTGTCATCACTCATTTATTTGTTGATGCACCTGCCTCTTCTTCAAATGACAAGTTCAATATTGAGGTCCACCTCTATCCTGTATGTTCCAAGTATCTTGCATGGTTCTCCTCCCTTGTATATTGAGGGCAGTGATAACTTGTTCTGGAGATGTGCATCCTTCTAAGGACCCCCTCTCTTATCTCATGTCTTTCAATTGGAACATCCCCTTGAGTGGGCCCCTTGCTATCTTGAAGGGTTCCTGAGGGAACCACTTTGACAACTTTTATCGCAAGTGAATTCTACGACGTCTAGCTTGGGGGCAGCTTGACTAGACCTCACTTTTCAAATAGTGCATCCCTTGAGTGGACCCCTTTTCTTTTGAAGGGTTCCCAAGGGATCTCTTTGAAAGATTTCAAATTATGGACAGTTTGTGTGACTTTTGCTTGCTTGCTCGCGTGGCTTTTTGTTTTCTGACATGTTTTATCTGCGAATTAACATGTTGCTTCACAAGTGCACATGTGAAGCCACTTTCCAATCCAACTCTGCAGAGTCCCCTTCATTTGGGATTCCTTCATGAGAGAGAACTTGGGGGTTGCCTTCTTGTAGGTCTGCAGGCCTATAAGGCGCTTACTTCGCTGGGCTTCCTTCATGAGAGAGAACTTGGGGGTTGCCTCCTTGCAGGTCTGTGGGCATGTGAGACGCTTACATCCTGTGAGATTTTTCCATTGTTGGTCTGAGGGCCTTTGATGTACTTTGTGTAATTTCCTAGCTCTACAAAGCTATGGAGTCCTTTTGTTCGAAACTCCCTAGGGAGAGTACCTGTGGAGCCATCTCTTTTGGAATTTTCATTCATTCCTCTCTCTAAATTTCTCTTCTCTCTTCTCTTCTCTTTTGTGTATACCGGATCGAAGATCTACATCTTCTTCATCTTGAGTATATTTTCTTTCTCTCTTCGATATTGGTTGCTTCCCTGACCTTTGGGTGCATTCTTTTCTTGAAGCAATCAATCCTTACATTCTTCTCCCCGTTTTAGAATTTTTCTGTGTTATTTTTTAATTTGGGGACAACGCATAGTACTGAGACAACCTTTTACATCGCGGTCTCTTTCACTTTGCTGACTCTAATCCTTTAGTTTTTTGTGTGCTAACATTGTTGTCTAGTGCAGGTTTCTCTTGTCTAATGCATTTGTTTTGCAGGTCTTCAGCCTTAGGGCAAGCTTCTTTGATTCAAATATTTATCTGCTTCCTCTATAGTAACCTTTTGGAATTATGATGTTATTTATGTTTACTAGATTTCCCTTAGCGTGCATATTGGTGTAGATTCATATGTCTGCTAAAGTGGGGGGAAAATGTAATGTCGTAAAATTGCACCCCTTATAATTTTACATACATTCTTTGCATCTAATTTAGTGTCCACTCCCTTAGCACTTGTGTAGACTCATTTTAGCCCTTACATAAGCCTTTTTGCCTTCTCACGATGCTCAACACTGCTTTTTAGCAACTACCCTTGTGTGTCTGCTTTGTGTTAAACCTTGTGCTTTTCTCATTTGTGTCATTTTGTAGAGTGATGTGTCTGGATACTAGCATGTCACGCAAACGTCCACGCATCGCACTAGCATCCTGTGATGTTTTAACGTTCAAATGACCACTTTCGTGCATGTTTGCCACTTGTCATCCTGTTTTGTTGGTGGTAATGGCTCGGGATGCCTTGTAACCGCCCAGGAAGCTTCTTTTTGCTTCTTTTCTCCCTTTAAATGCCATCTTTTCAATTCCATTGCTTCTTCTAACTTCTAGCTTCTCTATTGATTCGAGCTTCTCTCTAGCTTTGGCTCTAGCCTTCTACTCCCCAGCTCTTGCTTGCAAAGCTCCATACAAATTTCTTTAGTAGCCTCAGGCTCTTAAGCTCTCACAACACCCTTTGTAGCTCTTATAGCCCTCTCTCTTGGCCCTTCTCATTTTGGCTTTCTTAAGCCTTGCAACTCTATCTCCCTTACCTTGTGCTTGTAAGCATTTTGGGATTTCAAATATCCCCTATCCATTGCATCTCTATATTTTGTGATACGGGTTCTCCTCCTCGAGTGGGGATTGCTTTTATCACCTATACTTTGTGATACAGGTTTTCCTCCTCGAGCAGGGATTGCTTTTATCACTCATACTAGGCGGTGGAAGTTCTACTCCTGAAGCGGATTTTGCTTTCACCACACACTTTATTCATTTCGGTTCATTTCTCTCTATCTATCTAGCTGTCTGTGGAGCTGGGAACACCAAAACGGGGGTTTGATTGAGGCAATCCCCTATACAACCCCAATAGTTTTTTTAGATCTTACACATGCAGGTGTTGAAGATATCCTGTAGCTGGAGGTTTCATTACTTGGGTTGTTGCAAGCGCTTTATTTATTCTCCTTATCTTTGTCATTTCTACTTCACTCTATTTTAGTTTTGTTATATTTTGTTGCTTTCTCACATTCTAGAATTTCTTAGCAATCAGAGTAGAAGTGGCCACTTAGTCATTTTCTATGATAAACTTTCTTTTTGGTCCATACAGACACCAATGCGTCGTTTTGTTGTCCCAAACCCGTGTTGTCGTCCTTTGGTTGTGAGTTTGACAATTTGTCCAAATAATCTTCGTGACTTGCACTTTCTGACTCTAGAACTCTCGTGTTTGTCAATTAAGGTAGTTTAGGGCAGTTCGCTCTGTGAGACTCTTTGAATGAAGAGAAATCGTGAGCCGCGAATCCCCCTTCTCTATAGAAACAAGATTTAGTGTCTTTATTTACTGCAGAGGCAAAATATATTGCAACAAAATTTTGCTACACATAAGTGTTATGGATGGGGCAAACATTGAAGGATATCAGAGTAGTGTATGATGAACCAATTTCTACCTTTTGTGACAATACAAGTGCTATCAATATTTCAAAGAATCTAGTAATGCATTCAAGGATAAAACATATCTCAATCCAGTATCACTTTCTAGGAGAGAAGGTTGTAGAAAATGAAGCTAAGCTTGACTATATGCCTGCAAAGGATCAGGTTGCTAATATATTCACTAAGGTTCTTCCTAAGGATACATTTGAGTATCTCTGGGAGAAGTTGGGGGTCATTGCCTCTCCTTCTTTGAACTAGATGAATAAGGAGATGCATTAGTCCAATGGATTTCAAGATCCATTCTTTTGTATGGACTGATGCTGGAGGCTACCTCTTAGGGGGAGTGGGTAGTGACATTTTTGGTTGTTGCAATTATCGAGATTATACTGAGCATTGAAGGAAAGAAGGTTGCAAAGAAATTGTGAAAAGGACAAATGATGTCAAAAGGGGAAACATCAGTGATACAAATAATTTGTCCTTTGCCATTGATGTCAAAGGGGGAGAGAGTCATGTGAAAAATAAGATAGTTAAGGGAGAGAATAATGTGGAAAATATATGTTGAAAGGGGGAGTGAGTAATGAGAAAAGAGAAAAGGAAATACGTATGGAGCAGAGATGTTGTGTCTTTGATGGTTTTTCACATCATGTGTTTCTATCAATGACAAAGGGGGAGATTGTTGCAAGTATGAGCAAATTGGTGTTGTCATTAATATAAAAAAGTTTGTGTTGTCATTGGTGTCAATTGTATAAGGAGGAAGAAGATCATTATTTGAGGAGATTGTTGTGAGAGTATGTTGATGTTATCCATGCTTTGATTAGTTGCATTATGTTGTCATTAGTAAGCTTTTGTTGTCAAGCTCTAGTGTTGCTTTGGTAAGCTTCTATCTATGGATATATGGTTGAGTTGCTATGTTGCATTTGGCTTAATGGTGATGAGGAAGTACTGAAGGTAATGAGTACATGTCTCTGATGCTTGGTTTTCAAGTTCTTTTGAGAAATTTTGATAAAAAGAGGAAACTATGTGTTGTAATGTTGTTATGGATTGCAAAGTAGTGTTCTAGTGTTGATCTGCATTTCTTCTAGGTTGAAGATATACCTATATGTTTTGAATATGATAATCAGAGGTGTTTAGATGTGTTAAATTTAGAATTTGGTGTGCTAGATCATTGTACAAAAGAAGTTGTGTTCACCAGTGTGTAAACTGTGTATTGTTGAGGTATCTGGGATAAATGTTTTTGCTCCACATTTCTCTGCAATTTGGTTTTAGGTCTTACGGATCTATAGGTGTGTTGATGGTGTCGGTATCTTTAATTAGTAAAGGTTGTTTGAGGTTTAGTCCTTCGAAAGTTAGTTTCTTAAGTAACATTATATAGCAATGTTGTTTGAGTGTACTGGGTGTGTATGTTTCTTAGGTGAAAGTTGTTGTGAAGGAGTTTGTTGGATTTCAAGGTGTTTATGGAATATTCCAAGTTATGTTCAGGTGACATTTTTTTGTCTACGATGTGTTTTTAAATCAAAGGAAGTGTATAATTAAAATTTTAATGGTGTTTACATGGGTACCGATTGATCTTGGTGTTTACACTAATTATAGTGGATATTTATTATTTGTAGAAGTATGTTGTAGCGTGGTGTTATAGTTTTGGGTCCCACTTAAGGAATGGTGTGGTCCACTTTCACTTCTATTTTCCATGGAATTATTTTAGTGCCAATCTAATTTGAATTTGCATGGTTGATGTGCATAGCCAATCTTGGAGAATGGATTCAAGGTTGAAGATGGTATAAATAAGAGTTGAGTTGTTCAGGGATCAAGATATAGATAAGAGAGATGTGAATTGTAGAGTGTTAAGAGTACAAATTTGAAAGTCGAGCGTGAGCCTTCATGTGTTAGTTTGTTGGATGCAGTGAGAAAAAGGTATCTACAATTCTTTAGTCAAGATGCAAAGATGATGATATTATGGTGGATTTATTTGTTGCATTGACATGGATTTCTCTATGTAACATTCTTTTCTATTTTCTTTTATATTTTGGCAGCGAGCCTTTCTCTTTCTTTGGGTAGTGCGCCTTATTGTATTTTGTGTTGATATTACTTTATATTGTGAGCTAATCCTCATCGTGATTTTTCCCATCTTGGGTTTTCCATGCAAATCTGGTGTTCTCTTGTGTAGGGTGTTGATTTATTTCAGTTTCAGTTATTTTTCCCTTTCATGCTAAATCATTACAACAGATTAAGGGTTAATTGTATTAATGTGGATCTAAATGTGTATGGGGGTTTTGAATTTTTAAGGTACAACTGATTCACCCCCCTCTCAATTGTCTTGTGCATTCAACAATGTAGGCTCAAGAAAGGAGAATATGAGTTGTATAATTCCTTTCATGTTTAAAATTTGTCTCTTCCTATGATCCTATGGTAATCCTCAACAAAGACTACAAAAGAAAAATAATAATCATACAATGTGATCCTAATACATTCATGCCAATAGGATCTTTGGCCTAAGAACAAATAGATAATTCTATTGATTCATGGTTATACAAAGATGAAGCAAAGTTTGTACCTAGATATTTGAAACATAATTACCCTAAACCATTGCACATATGAGAAAACATGAATTAAAAGGGTAAAGGTATAGGCCTACATGAGCAAGGTATTCTTGAACTGATCCAAGTATAAGATTTTGTTCACCATAATGGGTGAGGATATATGCCACTTAGTGAGGAAACTAAGGTACCCCATTCAAATTTTGTGAGTGTAGAGGAAACCTTTGATGATATTGAAAATTTTACTAGATGAACCCTAATCACCTCTTTCAAACATATAGATACCACCAATATCTTCCATGAAACTTTGATTTGCATCATTGATTTAACCCTTCAATATCTTGAATTAATCAAATTGGGAACAACAAGATCTCATGTCTTTGGACATGTTTCAAAATGATGAGGGAGTTGTCAAATTCTCCGGACTTTGTGATGGTATTCCACTAAGATATCATAAAAAGGATTTTAAATCAACCTTGATGCCATTTCCTATTTTGGGGAATAAGAAGAGTTCCTTAGTCATAAAAAATCAAATAAGAAAAATCAAAATCCCTTAGTGAAAACTTCTCTAACGCACTATAAAATGTAGAAAAGTAAAAAATAAAGATGGATCTATTAATCAAAACCTCTCTGAGGTGTCAGTATGTGAGGAACTCAACCTTCCCCCATAAGTTCCATAATGGTAAGAGCACTTGGCAATATTTTTTGAAAACAAAAAATACATAAACTTGGGGACAAAAGATAATAAAAAAATCACTTATATAGTTTCATTTCTAGCTTCTAAAGAGGAATAGAGAATCTCATCAATCCTAACTTACCTACATTGAAACCCTCTCTTATGGTTCACCATATTATGGTTTATCTTATTGCTAAGTTGGTGAAGTAGAAATTGTGTAAAATGCATCCTAGAATTGCCTTTCTAGTCAAGGAAGAACTACATAAAATTTTACAAGTTAAATTCATACACCGAATAAAGTATCCTAAATGGATATTCAAAGTGTTCCTTGTCAGTAAAAAAACCAAAAGGAATATAATTTTGTAATTTTTTTAGAGATCTCAATAAATCCTATCAAAAAGATGATTTTCCTCTTCCTAATATCGACATAATTATTAATTGATAAGTAGCAGGTATTTTCCACAGTATCAAATTGTGAAATTTCTATCATGATTTGACAGTGTAGTTTTACGATTCAAACTCATTGACCCATGTTTCATGAGTAGTGGTTCACAAGAACTCATGTTTTATAGTGAATTGGCTTAACCTAAGGAAAAAACTCTATGGTTAACCACACTTAAGTTGGAGTAGCACTGAGATGGGTGATCTCTTGGGAAGGCCCAATGCTTCATCTTTGTGAGCATCACCTAGACGTAATGAATGCTAAGTGGACCATTAAAGATCAACACAAAAATAATTTAATTATTTTTTGGGGTATTTTTGCTATCAAGTGATGCTTTTTGGGTCAAAAATATAGGGGGCTACTTATCTGAGGGTAATGACAGTTATATTTTATCACATTCTCCATGACATTATGGATGACTAAGTAGATTATATATTGGGAAAATTAAAACAAAGAGTAGAACATCCTTATTTATTTGAACATATATTTGATCAATCAAAAAATTATATTATGTATCTTATCCCAAAAAATATTCTTTTGGAATAACATTATGAAAACTCATGGGCTTCATTGTTTCTTGACAAGGTATAGAGGTTGATTTTACTAAGATTGTAGTTATCATGAACATCCCACCTCCTCATAAATTAAAGTAAAATCATAATATCCAAGGAAATTTATATGACATTAGAATGTTTGTAGCAAAAATTATTGATAAATGGCAATCGTTCTCCCATCTTATCAAGAAGAATAGTGATTTCAATGGGATCGTTGAATTGCTAATTTTTTCAATAGAATCAAGGAAAATATTATACCACCACTAGTTATTGTTGGCAACATGAGCATGTTGGTATATGGTGTTTTCATAGATTGCAACCCATTGCAGAAATACAAAAGTGTTGTTCTGGAGAAGACCAAGTGTTTTGAAGAATCAACTAAGTTCCAATGTGTATATTCAATGATCAGAGGAACAATTTTGTGGTCCACATTACTCCGATATGTAGAATATTGTCATGCGGTTTTGAGGTGTTCATAGTATGTGTTGGACTTGTCTAAATCCAAGGTTTTTGGGTTTGATGTCTTTCACGATTGAAGATATTGTTGATAGTATGTCGGGCTCAGTAATCGTAGTGTTATAGGTGCAGATGCATGTTGGAATGCTTTGTATTCCATCGCATATGAATATTATGATGTGCAGTTTTGAGGAAGTGTTAGAAGGTGTCAGATGTGTATATACTACAAGTGGCAAGTGATTTGGTGATCCACGTGTTGAGTTGTGAATGAACAATTAGTTCATTCAGTTGTTGCTTCAAGAACAATGTCGACCTAAAATTTTTGGGGTCGTGCAAAGTTGAGTTATGTATAGAGCGAAATCATGGGAGTGATTATAGTTCATGCCAACCTATTTTTGAGTGATACACATTTGTGTTCCCTTTGCAAAGCATGCGTGTTGGAGTTTTGTGCTGATAGGTTTTTGTGTTGCACGTCTTATCTAATTAGGCCGGCTTAATTGATGTTTTGGTTGGTTATAATATATATAAAAGGTTGATTTAGTGTTGTGCATATGTATGATGTGAATGTAGTGTGTTGGATGTAATTAGAAAGGTGTGTGATATTTGATGTAGTGTGAAGTGTGAAAGGTGATAGTGGTGAAGTATAAAGTGTGTAAAGTCAATTTTTTGAGCTTAAATATAATCGCATCTTCGGAATGTTGCAGATGCATTATTAGCAGTTCATCCTTGGTAGTGAGCCACCCTTTCTTATAAATCTTTCTATTCTAGGCAGTGAGCCTCTGATAGTGAGTCATTCTTTCTAGACAGTGAGTCAACCATTTTGTAAATCCATTGTAACTAGTTTTAATCTATTATGAGCTAATCCTCACCGTGGTTTTTCCTTTTCAGGGGATTTCCTCGTAAATCTCGTGTTCTTGTGTTTATTGATGTCATGCATGATTTAATTGTTCCTTTCCATTTCTATAAGTTTGATGAGATGATTTGAATGGATGTTTAAGTTAATTAAATTAATGAATTTCAATGATACTGATTCACCCCCCTCGGTATTTTGAGTGTTCAACAATTGGTATCAGAGTTTGGTTCCTTCAATTGGATTAACCATTGAGGTAGATCTTGGAGGTTAAACACATGGAAATTAGGAGATATCCCATTCCTTTGAAAGAGATCATCCTTGAAGGGTTTACTGAAGAAGACTATAAAGTTGATATGGAAGGAGAACCCAAATCAACCCTTGACAATTTGGATAAAGCAAAATGTGAGAATAGAGATCTGAAAGAAGATATTAAGCAAGCAGATGAGTGCATCAATAAGTTGAAAGAGAAAATCAAGAAAGTTAAAGAGAGACTCAAGGAAACAAATGAGCAACTCAAACAATGGAATGATATAATCACTAATCTGAAAGTACAAGTTGAAAAAGGAAAAATATTTGAAGACTGCCTAAATGCCAAACTGAAAGACAAGTCTGTAGAATATTCAAAGCTTGAAGAAGAATTTGTCTCTAAGGAAATATCTAGAGAAAACAAAGATTCAAGAAGACAAATTCAAGAAAGGCTTCACCTTGCTTGATGATATACTTTCCAGTCAAGAAGATTCAAAGGACAAAGAAGGATTAGGGTTTAAAATAGGAGAAAGTTCAAAGGTAAATCAAACTTCAAACAATGTTGAAAATAAGAATGATGAACAAAGGAAGACTAGAGATAAGAAAAGCAATATCAGACAGGTCTGAAACTAGAAGAAAGATTTCAAAAGGCCTCCTATTAGACAACCATCTACACAAAGCTATTCATCTTTTAATGGTTACTATTATTCTTGCAATAAATTTGGACATAGAGTAGTAGAGTGTAAAAGAAAAATGAAGGGACACCACATCACTTATCTCCTAGTTATTAAATGATAAACTCACTTTATTATCCTAAGAAAGCTTAATAAAGGTGTAGGAAAAGATTACGACTAAGGGAAAATAAATTAACCGAGTAGGAAAATAAAAACCTACACCAACACCCCCCTTTAAGCGTAGCTTAGTTGGATGTAAAATATGATGGATCTCGACAAATGAAGCCATGTTAGGTACCCATGTACATATAAAATTCCCCCAAAGAAGAAGAAGCCCCATCCCACAAGAAGGAAGTACGCCTCCCCATAATAGAGAGAGAAATGAAGTAGAAGGACAAAGAAGCCTCCTCCCCCGCCCCCCCAAGAGATCCAATGGTAGATGCCTGAAACTAAATGTAGAAGATGGTCCATGATCACCAAACAAAATTCCTCCTCTTAGGAAGAAACAAAACCAAAGGCATATGCAAGTTCTCTCCCCACTTTTGAAGGGAATGTGTAGAAAGAAAACTCAAGATGTATGGAGTCTCTGAACTTGGCTCAAATGTCCCCATGTCGATGTTGAAGGCTCCCACAGTCAAATCAGGCATTCTAGGCCACATTGTTGAAAATGAAAACATAAAATCTCCTAGAGACTGATGTAGAACACCATCCAAAGATTGGAGTATCTCCTCTGAAGATGTCTCCAAATTTGGATCCAAAGCATCCACACTCATATAAAACTGTAAGGAATGATCATGTAGAGAATGAACAAAAGGGTCAAAGTGTTCCCTCACAAAAACTGAAGAAGAATCAAATTCATCAAAGAGAAGATGAATACAATCACTAGTGTCTCCCAAATCTGCAATATGTGTCTCCATAAACAAGTCTAAAATACCTATCAAGAGATCATCCCAAGTTGAATATGAAAGATAATGTGTGTCCTACTACAAAGAATCATTGGAAGATTTCAAAGAAGCAACACTAGAATTTGAAGTAGCAACAATAGATGAAAGAGATAGAATGCAAGGTTCAAGAACTGGATCACTTGTGAGAACACTCAACTTCAAGTAACCAAAATTCTCCTCAAAATCAAAATCCACCCTAGAAGTATGATCATCATTCAAAGGATCAAAGCCATCATCAAGAACAAAATCTGGAAAGGAACACAACTGAGATGCATGATCAAGTACCCCAATAGCAATTATCTCCTTGCTCTCCAAATATTTGATAAGAACTAAATCAGGAGTAAATTCTATAATCTTTCTTGCTCCACTATGAGCAACTTGATAGATGGAAAGAAGATTATTGGATAAATGAGGTACACACAATACATCATTGAAAGTGTCATCCCCTATATCAATAGATCCCCTCCCAATTACATTTATATATATATTGTTACCCATCAAAATAGGTGGCATAACACAAAGCTCAAAAAGAAGAGAAAATTGATTGTGAAGAATCTATATGATGAGAACCTCCTGAATCTAGAAGTCATCTCCCTAATCTAATACTCGTAGAAGCCCAAAGAGCTTTTCCTTTATCTGCATAGCCTCTTTCCTTTTTCTTAGTAGATTCTTGGTTTGATGAAGATGGAGATTTGGTGACCCCTTTATTACTCTTCTCAAAAAGTTGTATGAGGTGATCAATCTGTTTCTTCATATATTTGTGTTCATCATGAACAAGTTTCTTACAATAAGAAAATTTTACCTTGTCCTTCTTAGATTTTCCTTGATTTGAAGAAGGTTTATTGTCTAAATTAGAAGCAGATGAAGATACATCTGCAAAATTATCTCCTTGATTCTTTTTTTTCTTACTTTGTTTGCCATTATCTTTCAGATCTTTAGTGCCTTGATTTGCAACCAAAGCATGAGACTTGAAGATTTGATAGTGCCCATTTGAACCAACTTGTCATGTTCTTTTATGAGTCCATTAGCAAACACATCAAGAGGTGTTTTGTAGGAAGCTCCTAAGGCAGTTTCCCTATAAATAATCATGTGTAGGGTTGGCAAGGAAAGATGTTAGGGAAGGGAAATATAGGTTCTCACAATGTAAGTACACCACCATAAGTTCGAAGGAATTATCTTGGTTGGATGTGCCTCTTGGGGGCAAGGGGGGTATGAGCATGCCCTTGGGCTTAATTATGATGAATAGTGTATAACTTTTCACGATGTAAGTACACCACCCTAAGCTGGATGAAATTGTCTTGGTTGGATGTTTCTGCTACTTGGGGCAAAGGGGGGTATGAGCATGCCCTTGGGCTTAATCGTGACGAATAGTATTTTTGGCGCCTTATCATGCATTTGTCTCCAATCCCTACCATGATTGGTCATTGGAAAAAAGTCTATAGATTGGATTCAAGTTTAAGTTGTTATTCATTATTTCATAAATTTTATGATGAAGTTATGCATGTGGATGCCAAGGTTTAGTGGGAGCATGGAATGGAAGAAGAAATGGACTCCTTGCTGAAAAATCAAAATTGGGAATTATGCAAGTTGTCTACAGGTAAAAAGGCTTTACCAAACAAATGGGTTTATAGGCTGAAAGAGGAATATGGAGGCAAGAAAATATTTAAAGCAAGCTAGTTGTAAAGGGATTTTCCCAAAAAAATGGCATTGATTTTGATGAGATTTTTTTTCTGGTTGTTAAAATGACTTCTATTCATACTGTTTTAAGTATTGTGGTTGTTGAAGATTTACATTTGGAACAACTAGATTTTAAAACTACCTTTCTCCATGGTGATTTGGAGGAGGAAATATATATGGAACAACCACAAGGATTTCAGGTCAAAGGTAAGGAGAATTTGGTGTGCAAATTGAAGAAAACTTTATATGGCTTGAAGCAAGTACCTCGGTAATGGTATATTAAATTTGATAGTTTTATGGCTGAGCATGGGTACAACCGGTGTAATTCAAACCATTGTGCTTATTTTAAGAGGTTAGATGATGATAGCTACATTATTTTATGTTTATATGTTGATGATATGCTTGTAAAAAGGTCTAACATGGATCACAAAAAGGAGTTAAAATAACAATTAACAAATTCATTTGCTATGAAGTATTTGGGAGAAACAAAACAAATCCTTGGTATGAAGATTACTAGAGATAGGAAAAATAGAAAACTGTTTTTATCTTAGGCTGATAATGTTGTGAAGGTGTTGCAGAGATTTCATATGGAGAATGCAAAAGCTTCCAGCCCACCTTTGCCCAGTCATATCAAATTGACTAAGGATATGTGTCCAAAGACACAAGAGGAGGAACAAAAAATGTCCAAGGTACCATATGCTTTAGCTGCAGGCAGTTTAATGTACGCCATGGTATGCATGAGACCGGATATTGCACATGTCATAGGAGTTGTTAGTAGGTATATGAGTCATATTGGAGTTGAGCATTAGAATGCATTAAAATGGATTCTTAGGTACTTGAGAGGTACATCCAATAATTTTTTATGTTTTGTGGGCTCTAATACTGATTTGAAAGACTATGTTGACTCTGATTTGGCAACGGTTATTGATATCAGACAAAGTACCACAGGTTATGTATTTACAGTGGGTGGGACAACAATGAGTTGCATTTCTCGGTTGCAAAAGGTGGTTGCTTTATCCACCATAGAGGCAGAGTATGTAGCTGCAACAAAGGCGACAAAGGAGATGATATGGCTACAACTTTTCATGGAAGAATTGGACAAACAACAGGCTAAAATTTCTTTACTTACAAATAGCCAAAGTGTTATAAATCTTGCAAAGAATTCTACCTTGCACTAAAAAACAAAATACATATAACTGAGATATCATTTCATTCGATCGATGTTGGAGGATGGACAAGTGAAGTTGAAAAAGATACACACAAATGAAAATCTAGCAGATATGTTTACGAAGGTGGTGACAAGGAAGAAGTTGAGCACGTCTTCAACTACAGTTGGTCTAAACAGAGTAGCAGGGTCCAAGGTGCTTATTTCCAATGGGAGTTGCAGGGGCAATGGTGTTATGATCAGTCCCCAAGTGGGAGATGGTATGGTGTGGAGTTTGACCAATCTTCAATTGGGAGATTGTTGTGTTATGGAGACCAATTAGACTCAAATGCTAAAAATATTCACCATTAATTTTTTTATTAAATAATTGCTACTTTATTGCACTCTTGTATGAATGGTTAAAATAATTAGTAACCTCCCAAAAGAAAGGAGTTATTGGTTGCATGAGTTACTACATGCATGGGAAGGTATTTTCCACATGTTTTTGGGGTTATTTATGGTTGTTGGGTGTGAGAAATGAAAGTAGAAAGTCATTGAGCAATGGCTGAAAAAATGTAAGAAGTGTCATGGGTACACATAGCATAGATTGTGTAAAAATCAACAGTTGAAAAACATGAAAAAAAGTTGCTGCAAGTTGCTACAAGTCTTTGCATGTTATTGTAAAGGTTATTTGTTGGGAGATTAATATAATTTGGACCCTCTGTTGGTGGATGTAGCCCGAATTTGGGTGAACCAGATTAAATCTTGGTGTTCTTCTTTTGCTGTTCATAATTTCCGGGTTTTATAAATCTGCTGCGTTTTCATATTTTTCTGCATTTAATTGATAACTTATTGCCTCCAATCCCTAACAAATCCGTTTGAAGGTGGTATGCTGAGAAAAAAATTAATTTAGTGTTGAGCTTCTTCCACAAAGTCCTCTAGAAGTAGCCAACAAACTTGGTATCCCTATCTAAAACTGTGCTCTTTGGAATTCCATGAAGCCTCACAACTTCCTTGAAAAATAAATCTGTAACATTTATTGCATCATTAGTCTTATGACAAGGGATAAAATATGTCATTTTAGAGAATCTATCTACCACAACAAAGATAGAAACATTTCCTCTTTGTGTACTTGCTAAGCCAAGAAAAAAATCCATACTTATGTCATCTCATGGCTTCTCTGGTACTAGTAGTGGCTGATACAAAACCAAGGTTTTGACTCACTCCCTTTGCTACTTGACACACCCTACAACCTTGCACATATTTTCTTACATCTTGCTGCAATTGAGGCCAATAATACTTTTCTCCAACAAGTGCAATGGTCTTATCAAAACCAACATGTCTTGTAAGTCCATCACTATGTTTCTCCTCAATTAAATTTAACCTCATGGAACTTCTAGGAATACACAATTGGTTACCTTTGAACAACATACTATATTGGATTAACTAATCCTACCATTTGATTCTATTTTTTGCAATGGGTTCTTTGCAAGACTTTCATGCCTCTCCAAAATCTAATTCTCCTTCATACATATTCTTGAGTTCATCAAAACCCACAACTTCAACCTGCATTTCAATCAACAAACCTTGCCTTCTACTCAAAACATTATCAACTCCGTTAGACTTCCCACTCCTATGTTTCAAAACAAATGTGTAAGTTTGTAAAAACTCAACCCATTTTATGTGCCTTTGACTAAACTTCCCTTGAATACTTAAGTATTGGAGTTCTTGATGATCAACATATGAAACAAATTATTTTGGCATAAGATAATATCTCCATTTCTTAAATGCTTGAATGATTGCATAAAACTCTTGATCATAAACTTAATACTTTTTCTTAGCATCATTTAAATTCTCACTAAAATATGCAATAGGCTTACCTTCTTGGCTCAAAAAAGCTTCAATAGCATTACCACTTGCATCACAATCCACTTAGAACACCTTGTTGAAATTTGGAAGTACTAAAACAGGTTGCATTGTCACTTTACTCTTCAACAAATCAAAGCCCTTAGCTGCCCTTGTAGTCCACTTGAATTCCTTCTTATCACCCCTAATAGTTTTAATTAGTGGTGCACATATGTTACTAAAACCTTTGATGAAATTTCTATAAAAACTTGCTAACCCATGAAATAATCTTACCTCTATTACACTCCTTGGTGTTGACCATTCTAGAATAGCTCTCACCTTTTTTGGGTCCATCTTGATGCCTTCTCCTGAAACAACAAAGCCTAACTACACCAATTCCCTCTTCACAAAGCTACACTTTTTGAGGTTGATCAAAAAATTTTCATCTCTAAGCTTTTCAAAAAAAATCTGATATGCTTCAAATGCTCCTCCTAGGTTTTAATGAAAATTAAAAATGTCATCTAAATAAACTATCACAAATCTGCCCAAGAACTCTTTCAACACTTCATCCATTAACCTCATAAATGTACTAGGTGCATTGGTTAGCCCAAATGGCATGGCTAACCACTCATACAAAGCTTCTTTCGTCTTCAATGCGGTCTTCCACTCATCTCCTTCACGTATCCTTATCTAGTGATACCCACTCTTCAAATCAATCTTGCTGAAATATGTTGCTCCACTCAAGCAAGACATGATATCATCCATTCTAGGTAATGAAAATTTGTAGTTTATTATGATTTCGTTTATAGCCCTAGAATCCATGGACATTCTCGACTCTTCTCCTTTCTTTGGTGACAAAATGATAGGCACTGCACATGAGCTTAAACTCTCTCTTATCAAACCCTTCTTCAATAAATCAACAACTTATCTATTTACCTCCTCATTCTCTGTAGGTGACATTTAGTAGGCTGCCTTGTTGGGTAAACTCGCCCCTGGTATCAAATCAATCTGATGACTGATTTTTCTCACTGGTGGGAGTCCTTCAGGCACATTATTTGAAACAATCATCTTGAACTCTTGCAGCAAACCAGTAACTTCTATAGGAATTTCATCAACAACTTCACTACTAGCTTTATGAATAATAGCAAAATAAACCTTCTCATGGTTCATGCCATGAAGAAATCTCCTTGCATCAACTAAGCAAACTCTAGCATTACCACAAACTTGAACATTTTCCTCCTTCAAAGGCTTCAACTTATGCTTCACTCTGTCTTTTACAATTGTGTAGGTGTTAGCACACCCATCATGTATGATTTTTTGGTCATATTGCCATGGTCTTCCAAGCAAAATGTGACAAGCATCCATAGGGATGATATCAAATAGAATCTCATCATGATAATTCCCAACCTTAAAATTTGCATTACATTGTTCATTATCTAACATCTTCTGGTTATCTTGCACCTAAGAAATTCGATAAGGTCTTGGGTGTTTTATCCTCTCAAGCTTCAACTTTCTCACCATCTCATCAGACACAAGATTGTCTACACTTTCACTATCTACTATGATGATACACACTTTTCCTTCACACTTGCACCTTGTTTTGAATAACTTATTTCTTTGCATCAGTTCACTGTCTTCAATTAGGAGTGCTCTCTTTGTTATCAAAACCTCTCCATCTTCTGCCTCTTCAAATTGTGAGGAAGGTGCCTCCTCCTCATTGACATTTTCTGCCCTTCTTTGATATTCTTGTCTCCTTGGATTCTCCTTTACTTGTGGTCAATCATAGGCTCGGTGTCCTTCTCCACATTTGAAACAAGTGCCTTTGAATGGGCCTCCACCATAACCACGACCTCTACCTCTACCTCTAAAATTTTGGTCTCTTGAGCTTTGTCCTTCTTCATTTTGCTGCTCTATTGCTTCCCTCTTCATTCTTGGAACTCTTATGCTGATTTTCTTTAGTTTTGTAAGTTCTTCCTCCTACCTTGCCTCCACGACCACTTCCTTTTTGCTTGCTTTCAAACCTCTTGTTCAACCTTTCCTCTATCTTCAATGCTATTTCATAAGCATCTTCCATTGTCACAACTCTTAACCAGTGCCATTTCTTCTTGAATGCTTGATCGCAACCCGTTTATGTATTTTGCAATCTTTTCCTTGGTTACCTATGAATGTCCAGTCCTTATGAGAATTTTATGGAATTCTTTTGTATATTCTTTAACTGTTTTTCCTCCTTCCTTCAAACCTTGCATCCTCTTGAGTAAGTCGAGCTCATAGTCTACAAGAATAAATTATCTTTTTAATTTTTCCACCATTTTATCCCATTTAGTAATATTATCTTTTCCTCTTCTTCCCCTTTCTAATTGAACCTCTCTCCACAATATCGATGCATGTCCTTTCAGTCATGTCTTGGAAAATCTCACTTTATCAAGGTCTTCTATCTCTTCAAATTTGAAATACTCTTCCATATCATTAAGCCAATCTACTAATTCCTCTGGGTTCAGACTTCCATTAAACGTAGGCACATCCATTTTTGGTCTCTTCCCCATTTTTGTTAAATCCTTCAGCAATGGGTCATTTGCAACCGCTGCAAACTTCCTCTCTTTGCTCAATATCTAGTCTAGCATTCTCTATGCTTTCATCTTCGTCATCACTTCTCGGGTCTCTCATTCTTGCAAATCCTCTCCCTATCTCATTTGGTATTGTTTCAACCTGCCTTCTCAAGGATCTAAAATCGTCACCTTTTACAAAATTATCTCCTCTTCCTCTTCCTCTACCTCTACCACAATGGGCTCCTCTCCCATCCATTTTTCTCCAATACCCACAAGCTCAATCCTAGTGCAACTGCCTCTCTTCAACGATCTCTTACACACTCAAGATCTTGCTGCTCTAATACCACAAATGCGAGGTACTCCCCTTTCAAAACTCAAACTCACAACTACAACAAGAAACACTGAACAAGAATGCAAGAGAGAACCAGTCTTTGTTTATTACTGTAGTAAAAAATGACATTGCATTGCTACATTTGCCCTTATATGGGCCATCTTGACTTCACAATCTGTCAATCTTCAAATCGGAGCTAACTCTCCATACTTTGTTCCTTCACCATGAGAAATCAGCAAAATCCTTCATCATTGTTATATCCCTCTCCCTGGTTGTATAGATTCGTTTCAAATTTAAGTTGTTATTGATTATTTCATAAATGTTAATAGTTCATTTATTCTTAAGTTCAATATCTATTGTATAATTTACTATGGAATAATTACTTGTAAAACAATTTTACGTTGTGTAACTATCTCTTAAGGCAAATTCAGGCATATTCCAAGTAGGGGACATTACATCGTTTTGCATTGTGTCACACCACTTCTATCCCTTGCGAACCCTTCCACGAACTCCAACCATTTGGTCAGGTGAAGACTATGGCCTCTCTAGGCATCACACATTTATTTTATAGGAAGCCATCGATAACAACCCCATATTTTATACTAAAGATTTCCATGATTTGCACCACCTCTTCGTTTCACTTTCATAGAAGTTTGCAACCTGTTCTCACACCCTCATTTCTGCATAGGCAAGGAGGATGTTGTCAAATAATGTAGAATCTAGCTTTCTATGCCTCCAACTATATTTGCTCAAAAGTTTCTAAAGCATTTTCAACAAATTTGCTTCATGAGTATCTTGCAACATTTGCATTCCATGAAACCATGTTTATTCTCCTTGCATGTGCTTTTTCCTTTGCCTTCCAAATTGTCACACCCAACCCTTGCTTGTGTCTACAATCTTTTCCTTAGCTTAATTTGCCCAAAGATTGGTTGACCCCTTTCATATGTGTTGTTTGCATTCTTGTCTTACATTTTATCTTCACCTTCCTTCTTGCATGCGTTCTCTCCCTCCTATCCCAAGATTCTTCATCTCTCTCTCCTCATGCCTTATTCTCTACATCTTTTTTTGGTCTCTCTGTTTTCCAACCCAGACTTAATGAGAAACTAAGGGGGTTGCCATGATTTGAAGTTTTCCTTCTACATTTTTCCCATGTTGCCTGCCATCTAGAAGGCTCTTGGAGCTGGAAGGTTGTACCTTGAATCCGAAAGGAAGATGTTGCACACATTCCAACAATCTCCCCCTGAGCGTTACCCGAGGGGATTCAAACCTGCAACCTCGCTTTGATACCACTTGTAGGGAGTTGAGATGGCCATTTTTGCCAAAAGATGCACCTATTCAAGAAACTGCTACCATCCTAGTTAAGGATCAAGGGGAGGCTATTAAACCATGTCACAAATCCCAAAGGGAGATGCTAGACACGTTCCAACAAATGGCACAAACATACCTCCCTTGACCAATGTCCCTCTCCTCTTTAATGATATTTGTCTCCTGAT
The DNA here is from genome assembly GCA_007115665.2 of Sequoiadendron giganteum. Lineage (NCBI taxonomy): Eukaryota > Viridiplantae > Streptophyta > Pinopsida > Cupressales > Cupressaceae > Sequoiadendron > Sequoiadendron giganteum. Next base: position 139,480,421 of record CM021102.1, on the reverse strand, counting down.
TTAATGAATTCCTTGTTGGTCGTGGGCTCCATCAACAATCTTATTTTATTATTTCTCTCACCACACGACGTTGCCATGCGAGATGGCCTTTTTACAGGGATGTGAATGTGTGTCCCCAATTATGTATAGTGTGGTCTATAATTTAAAATATGCATAATCTATATATTTTGTGTGTATACATGAGTGTATATGCAAATTGTGTATACAAAGATGTGTATGATGTGTGAATATGACCAATTGTCTGTATATGCATATACACACTATGCACATCTAAATGTATTGTATGTATATACCACTGTCTATTGAATCTATTTATCTAATCAATAGTACTCCTCTTATGAAGAGATTAAACAAAACTTGTTGGCAGATGGTCAGCACTCCCATCGAGATTCGTGACATGGACTAACCGCCTCTTGTGGATCCATTAACTCTGGCAGTTGTATCGAGCATTAACAGGTCGATCTTCTGGTGCAACGACAACCATGGGGCCAACAATTGGTATCAAAGCCAAAGGTGTTAGGTTCGAATCCCCTCGAGTAACGCTGATGGGGAGATTGTTGGCAGATGGTCAATGCTCCCCTCGGGATTCATGACATGGACTAACCGCCTCCCATGGATCCATTAACTCTAGCAGTTGTATCGGGCATTAATAGGTCGATCTTTTGGTGCAACGATAACCGTGGGGCCAACAATACTCTCAATCACTGTAATTAGAATCAAAGCCATGGAAAATCATCAAAGTAAATGGTTTGAATTCACACATTCTCAATCACTATAATCAGAATAAAAGCCATGGAAAATCATCAAATTATATGGTTTCAATCCATGCTTGATTTACTGTCACTTGGGAGTTCTTCCCTTCATGGTCCTAAACTCTAGAAGATGCTTTTATTATTCTTAGGAGTTCTTCCCGCCATGGTCCTAAACTCTAGAAGATGCTTGATCTGTGTTTTTTGCCACTGCACATCTTTCATAATTATGTTATGCAAGATATGTATACTATTGTTTTTGTGTGTCTACACACACATATATATTTAGATGTGTGTACATGTGCATATACATTTGAATATTCTCAGACACATACATGATAATCTATTGGTTTCCAAAAAATCTAAATTAAAAAGAAGATAAAATCCATAATAATAATATGTACAAACTACAAATAGAGTTAGTGTCGTGCATTTTTTTAAATGATCTTTCAATTGAATATCTATAAATTGGTATTAAAAATCCAATACTATTTAATATAAAAATTAAGTTAGAAATTGACCTCATTAAGCAATAGAGAGGAATCTGAACGGACAAGAACTCGAGATGCCCTAAGGCCCAAAATTTTGTTAATGCCACACAATAGACTAATGCTATGATGTCTTAGGTTGAAACCATGCTAAAAGATGTCCATGCTTATAATTTCATAGTAATTGAGGTCACCACTAAGAATACACATGCAATAATTCCTTCCTTAGGTTTAGTTCATTCTACAAGAAGCACACAATAATTCACAATAAGACTTTAAGACATTAATAATGCTAGCTATGATGCTATTTGTTAGTGTTTTACTTTTCAATTTTTAGTACAACACAAAAAAAAAAAAAATTGTCGTAGAATCACTCTTCAAATTAGAAAGGGAAGCTTCTTGTAAACAAAAACTATGCTAATCTAAACAATATGTACTTGCAATTTAAAATTTATACGCTATTTTCTAGGTGGTTTACCCTCATGCCAAATAAAATTATAGATATATTTTTGGAATCATCTAGGGTAAAAGGCAGACATGCTCTTCAACTCAAGGCAAAAGGCTTTTTCATGATTTTTGACTAAAACAAAACCATATAATTCTACACATTTACATTGTTCTGTTAAAAGTAAAGATTGAACAGTATAAGTATGTAATAACCACCCCAATTTTTTTCAAAAACTTCACCTATTAGTGTTAGCCAAATAGAAATGATAAACAACTGAGTAAGTAACCCTCCACTTTCTAATCACCTAGATCCCAATGAGGGCAAGGTGAGAGCATACGGTGAGAAGGGGATATTTGTGTTAACTAGAAATCAAGCTAATTGAAAGCAAACACCTTCCACTTTCTAATCACCCAATTCCCAAGATGGGCAAGGTGAGAGAATATGGTGGTAAGGCTTACAATAATTGAAATTCTAAGCAAACCACTTCTTCAATGGGGTGAGTAAGCAAACCAAGTGATTAAAGGGAAATCATCTGCTTATTCAACACAAATTACAACAAAACTTAAATAAACACTTGGCGATAAGCTGACCAATCCAAAGAAAAGTCCTTCGCTTGTTCAATAGGCATAACATTAAAGCAAACTAAAACTCAACCACTTACTCAATGGGAGTAGCATGTCAAATAAGGAAGCTCAACCACTTATTCAACGGGAGCACCACTTGTCTAGTGGGGTAAGTAGAAATGTAAATATAAGAGCAATCACCAATGGTATTACAATAAGCTCATTTAGAAAATGGTTCAGAACATCTTATGTTGTTATGATAAAGAAATGATAGAAACATGAAACATAACTCCCCCAAAGATGATACACTGATAATATGAGAACACCCCCACAAAGTATAACAATAATACCTCAATGACAAGACCTCTGAAGGTTGAATAAGCTATTGTTGCAAGTCTAATACAAATAATAGTAGTTTGGAAACACTAATCAACAATCATACAATGAGCATAACTTCACCAAAATTCCATAGAATCACTCCCACAAACTTGCAAAGCCAAATGCTAGGCTAGGCGCCAAGAGTAAGCAAGATAACAACCCCCAAAAAATTAGGATAGTAGCAACAACCTCCAAAACTCCCACAAGCCAAGCTATACAACCTAGCAAGGAGGGTGACCAACAAGATAAAATCAGGTTCTCCACCAAAAAATCCACAAATTTGAGCAAAGGGGCGCCCAAGGTGAAGAAAGTCAGTAATCAAACACCCACAAAATGATCTCCAACCCTTCGAAGTGTGAGAAAATAGGTGGTACGGCTACGGTAGGAAATATGGACCAACAAACTGAAAAACTCCAAAAATCTCTTTAAAAATGCCTCCAAAGACACTCCACACCAAAACATATCTAAAAAACATCATATCAAACAAAAACAGAAAGAGTAAAGGAAGTCATCACCAAAATATGCTCAATGGTAACCCCTACAACAAAGCTACTGCAATATCCAACTAGGGAGTGTCTCGCAACTCCAAAACTGAAGCCAACCTTGTGGGTTTTCATCCTCAAAGCCCAAGGATTCTCTCCCCAATCCGGCAACACATCATTGTCATAAGCTTTGCATAACCAAATGAGAGCAAGTGAGGGGCTATAAAGAGGATTTGACACCCAAAAGTTCAAACACCTTTTCCCTCCAAAAGGGATGCCACCCTTGGGAAGAACAAAATACTTTATTAAAGTTTCACTTAATACCTCCATCTTGGCATCCACTTTAGTCATGCTCCAAATTTTCCTTTTAAAAACAACTGAAGTTGCTAATGCTAGGCGTATGGGGTCCAAGGGGCCTTTTTTACTTTATAATTTCAACTTAAGTTGCAAATATTTTCCTTTTCGAACTCCAAGGATGGTGGCAATGCAAACTGCCAAAAATATCAAGACACCAACAACTGAAATTGCCACTGTTGCCAAAAATAGAAATCCTGCACTGTACATCTGCAAGGACCACTGCCAAAAATAACACTTTCTAAAAATAGCATACTGCTAAAAAAAGTAAGTGTGTCCAAAGACCCCAAACTCAAAATAAGCCTAATCTAAGATGCATCTATGACTTACTAAAATAGTAAATGCTAAAGATAGACATTGCTAAAAGTAGCAATTATTACCCACCAAGGTTCGCAGAAAACCCAAAAAAACCCAAAAAACTCTCTGGCAAACTATTGTAATAGCCCCTTGAAAAGCGGACAAGAATCCTCCAACAATCTTGGAATCCCTTGAAATACCTCTGAATAGCCTACAGAACTCCGAAAATAGGCTAATGGTCACAAAAATTCTTAGGACTGAGAAAGGGACATTACAAAGTACTAAAAGATTGAATAAATTTAGAAATAAGGATAATAACACTTTGATAAGTTCAATTAAAGGGTTGGTGCAAAGAAATAATCTCCAACTTTGAGCGAACCTGCAATGCAAATCTTGCAAACTTACTAAAGTAATTTAAAAAATAATCTTGTAATGACAAGAAAACTTATTTTGTTGTAATATTGTAACGACAAGAAAAGTCGTTTTAATTTGTGAGAAATGTTGTCAAATTTTCTAAACAGCAAGAAAGTGATAGATGTTGCAAGAAAACAAAAAAGTGAGCAGCATTACAATGTTGTAAAAATGTTAAAGTAACTAAATTACAATTTAACTATAATCTAAATCTAATATAATTATCTAATTAATTCAATTACTATCCTACTAAACTGAAATCACAAAAGTAAATTAAAAATCTAGACCTGAAATGAAGTGTCACAAGCCTAGAGCAAAGAAATTGGATATTGTCCTTGGATATGAATGCCTTTCTTCTCCAATTTGTGTGTGCAACCAGCTGAAATTGCCTCCAAAACACGAGAACTTGTTCAAGATTGATGTGATATGACTGAAAATAGCATAAATTAGTTGATTCTGACTACCTAAGGCATGACAGTGATAAGAGCTGGCCCAAAATTTCCGACCTTGAATAAGCTTTGGAAAGGTGTATATATGATGAGGGAGGTGCTATGAAGATTTGGGTTGCATAAGAAACTTTTGCACTTGCACAACCTGTACAAATGATTTCGTTGAAATCGCCAATTTATAATAGGAGGCAGTTTTGTAACTATTGGTTTACAACAAGAGGAATTTTAACCACCATAGCAGTTATGAAACCATGGAGGGGTTTTGTAAAGACCACAACGATTGCATAATCTTTGTGGCAGATATAAGATTGTTGTGGTAGTCTCTTTATCATCATGGCAGTTACATAACCGTTGCATGCAAACAACCATGATTTTGCCCAAATGGTGGGAAATGCAGGAAGAAAGGACCACAAAAAAATGGAAAGACACTAAGGAGATAGAGCAAACAGTGAGAAATGTTGGAAGAGACGTAAGAGGTTTGACTGACAAGATTTTATTAGACACAGAAATTGATTGTCATTTTTCTGTCACTTAAGCTTTTAAAGGAATTTTGTTATCATCAGTCTCAAAATGTTGAATTGTGTATCTTTGTGTACTTCCAGGGTCTGACTCTTGTCAGGATCACTTTTTTATTCTTCATCGGCTTCTAAGTCGCCTGCAACACACTCAAATCAAGTTGAATATTCTGATCGGGGTAATCAAGTGATCCACACTCATTATCATCTTTTTGATGTCTCAAGCTTTTGACCATACAGATGTGGCAATAAAAAAAACTAAAATGGAAAAAGAGATTTGGTCTGGATTCATATTGGAAGGGTTGTGATTTTTTATTTGCATTATGCCTCGAATCAGTTGATCAAAACAAGATTTAAATCTAGTATCAGGTATGTTCCTTGGACTTACCATTTGTTATCTATCAGATGCCAAGGTTCAATATAGTTTGGCTAGATAAGGTGGCTGGGTTTGGAAATATGATAGACAATAAACATGACATCCAAAACAAATTAACTTCTTATTACTCAAAATCTTCAATCAAGCTAGATTTGATAACTTGGTTGCTTCCAAGTTCATATGGCTGAATCAGAATTAGTGGAATTTTCGGGTACATGCCAAGCAATATCAAGTCAGATTTCAAAGCTCCCAATGAAGCAACAAAGTGAGATTCAGTAGAGATATCGGTTCAATTGGGATATTGGCTCCATATTTCAAATTCAATTCCATGAGGTCCCTTATGCCAATCAAGCAATATAAACTAGACGATGGAATTCTCATCTCCACAACCTATCGATTGATAGGTTTTCCATGTTGCTTTCTTGTGTGAGTTCCAAGACCCCCAACTATGTGTGATGTTGTCATGTGCCTAGAATCACAGATCAATAATCAGTTAGAGTACATGAAGACCACAGGTTTCTAACTAGAAGCACACTATATTGATTGAGTGGAAAGACAAAGATCAGATTGCATTCCCTAGATTAATCAAATGTCTATATCTACTTGGAGATAGAGAATGAACTACCAAAGATCTTTTTTAAGCTACTTGCATATTTCAATAAATTGGGAGAAGAAAAATATTCATTTCGTTTTCTGGTCAATCGTATTTTATCAAGTATGGCCCTAAGTTAAATCTGATCAGATTCTTGAGGTGATTCACCATCAAGGGAGGTTTCTTTTCTAAAGGTGATTTAGTTTGCTAGAGAAATTCATTCTCCAAATTCTGAAATTAATATTGGAATGGGAAGGAATGTCAGATTGCAGAGATCATCCATTCTTGGAATGTATAAAAAATAAAAAACAGATTTGATGCCTCAAGACATAATGTATAAAACTGATTTCTGTTCTTAAGTTCAGTAATCGAGATAATTAGAGGAAAACAATCTTGACAGTTTCCTGTAGCAACCTGTATCTTGAGTCAGTTCAGTACTCAAGTACTAGTCTTAGATAGGGAATTATTGAGCAGTTAGACCAGATGACTGATTGTCAATGTATTTATATTGTAAAATTGAAATTTTATAAATGAATATAGAACTTTTCTGTTGTCTTCCACATGTACTCTGAGTGTCTTAGCTGCTTGGTCTAGAAGTCCTTCACTGGACCCCTGGTCCTCGAGTGCATCATAAAAGCAGACATTCGTTCCTCGTTTATTTCTAGGAAGAAAAAGGTTAGAACTGAAATGACTGTCAAAACCTACAGAATCAAATTGCTTGATGATAGATACATAGATGGAGGATAAATAACATTTTAAGGTCTTATATAATAACCCCTACCAAATTTTTCCACAAACTTGTATACACTTCAGCTCAAACTCAGGCATTTTGTCAAACAGTTTGGAAATCATAAAATCAATCAATAAATTTGATTTGAAGGGTTTAGAACAGCTGCAACTATCAATATTGATCACAGGAATAATCACAGACAATTTCCATACATGAAGATAACCATTGACATTTTTACTAACACTTGGCATTCAACAATTTAATTGCTGATAGAAGTTTTTTATGCAAATACACAGCTGAAAGGTAAATTTTAGTTATTATGCAAATACACAGGTGAAAGGTAAAAGCATAGGATTAAAAAAGGAGCTTAATGTTTGTGCCATTTGATTCTGCAGTGTTTGGTTATGAGATTTGGGGAGTTTTGTGCTAAATATCCAAATAGCATTCCAAGTTTGCATTTTGTTTGAGTTTTCTAGTTTTGGAGGTGTGTTGATTGATTGAAAGTTTATGAATTTGTGACGAAGTTTTGCAATATCTATTCTATATTTGAGTATGCCTACAGGAAGCTGCAAAGAAGAAATAAATTATGGATTTGCAGGGCAAATCATAAATTTGTAAGAAAAGATTCTACAGTGTTTATTCAAGAAACAAAAGCCTCACTCAAGCTTATGACTGTTTTTGTGGAGAGGAATTCGTCAAACATCCAATCCTTATATCTTACTTCTCAAGGAGCATTTAGATGAGTTATGTGTTTATGGGATCCAAAAATTATCACAATGCAAGTGCTAGTGGTCCCAAGGGTGTTATGCTCCATCAAATAAAAGATGTTGAAAATCATAAATATTTTTGTTTATATATATGATTTTCTCTTATCCTGATATTCCTGTCATTCTTCGAGGCAATTTCAATACCATCCTTAATTTACAAGAAAAACAAGGAGGCACTTCACACTTGGATTCCAGCTCATCCAATATAGCTAGATACATACAATCTCTTAACTTAGTGAACATTCCAACTAGTAATGGGTTAATGACATGGTCAAATAAAAGACAAGGCCCAGAATGCATCATGGAACATCTAGACCAATTCCTTTTGTCTAAACAACGCTGGTAAAGGAGTATATCCCTAAGGCTCAGATTCTAAACAACATTGATTCTGATCACTAGCTAGTGTGTTTGGAGATGGGTAAATTAGTTCTATGTCATGCCCCTTTCAGGTTCCAGCTGATGTGGCTCCGGCATGAAAATATAGGTCAACTCACTCAGAAAAGGTGGTTGGAAGGAAAACCTAGTTATGGAACACACATGTTCTCCTTTGCTAAACGTTTATATTAGCTAAAGGTCAAATTAAAAAATTGGAACAGGATTCAATTTGCAGACATCAAGGAGAAAAAAGAGCTCCTTGAATAGCTGGAAGAGCTCAATTAGAACCTTAGAACTTCAGAAAATAATGATGGTTTGCTATAAAAAGAACCACTTTTGAAAGCTGCTCTTCAAGAATGGGAAACTAGAGAAGAAATTATGTGGAGGCAAAAATCTAGAATTTAGTGGTTAAAAGAAGGGGATAAAAAATTTGCCTTCTTTTTGAAATCCTTGTTGACTAGAAGAGCTCATAACCACATCAATACTCTAACTACAGAAGATGGGAAGGAGTACTACCAGATTTTTTCAACCTTTCAATGACAACTCACACAACAATTACCCGTTAAGGTTAGCCCAAATCTGAAATCAACTGCAGGAAAGTAACGCTACGCCAAGAATGCACACACAATCTCAAGATGAGAATGGTGTTGACATATGGCGCCGAGGATCTACATTGCTCAAAGAAGTACAATGCTGAAAGTAACAATCAACTCAACCACTTATTCAGCGGGAGGATTGGAAAAGGAAGTTACAATGCTAAAAGTAACCCAACCCAAGAATGTGCACTCAAACCCAAGATGGGTATGGTGCTACCATATGGCATTGGGGATCTTATGCACTTGTGACGACTCAACTGATCAGCAGAATGTAAATGCAATACAATGTAGACTGAGCATAACCAGTCTCTTCCATAGCCATAGGAAAACAATGAAATAAGTATGATGTCCCCTTCTAATTAGGCACTCGGACGTCAGTAGAATAGCCTATCATGTCGACCCTTGTAGGCTAATGGTTCTGGATAGAGGGTCACTTGGACGGGCACTTGGTCGTCAAACTTCAGTGCTGATCTCCGAAGTATGGTGGTAGGGTGAATTGTTGCGTTTGATACCGATGCCTAATTTAATGATATTCACCTTTTATTTCACCATCCTCGACCTAGGGACCACGTGTCTTTAAAATGAAGGGGTCACTTTATATTTTAAAGTTACTATTCATTTCTAAAGTGGAAAAAGTTATAACTTAAGTGAATAGTGCTCACTTTAATGAATAGTGTTTCCTTTGTTAAATTATAAATAACAAGTGAGAAAGTTCGACCCTTCTCATGAGATGATTATTTTGCTTGAAGAAAACTTTGGAGTGAAGCTTGGAGGAAGAAGGAGGCTAGGGTTTCCTAATTTCTTGCAGTGGGTGAGCCTGGTGGGGCTCGGTTCTTCGTTTGGAGCTGCTTGAAGGTGTGAAACACCACCTTAAGGTTGCTGATCTGTTATTTGCTGCTTCTTTTGGAGATCTACGTTGCTGTTTGCAGGTTGTTTTGAGCTTTGTTTTAAGTGGTTTGGGTAGCTGTTGACTCCAATCACGCTAGCACAGGAGTTGCTTACCTTTTTAAGAATTTTGGGGCTGTTTTGAAGATGCTACAGCCAGCCACCCTTTCTTGAGGGTTTCATCAGCACTAAGGAAGAAAAGACGCCTATCTTGTGAGGCTGCAACTTCACCCAAAGGGAGCGCCATTGCCCTAAGAAGCCTTCCAATTCGGATTTTGGTGGGAGAAGTTTGTATTTCAGTGGGTGTGAGCAATTTAGTGGGGTTACTACTGTAGCAAATCACTATTCACAGTGTTGTATGGCTGTAAGTTAAAGTATGGGTTTTGATGTAGTTAGTTTCTAATATGATGTAAGCCATCTATCTTATGTACACTCTTATGTAATGTGGTTGTTGATGCCTTGTCTCGCCGCCCACATTTAAGTTCCATGGTTGAGATTTCAGAGAACTGGAGACATTTGATAACAACAGAGTATGCCAAAGACTCTTGGGCTTCTGGCATCGTTGAGGGTTCGGTTCAAGATAGCAGATATTCAATAGTAAATGATCTTATCATTTACAAAGTAAGGATTTTCCTGACCCCAAGATCAGAAATGAAGAACACAGTATTGAGGGCCTTTCATGATGCACGCATGGCCGGACATCCGGGGTATTTCAAAACTTACAGGCAGGTTCAAGAACGTTTCACTTGGAAAGGACTCAAGTCAGATGTTCTTCAATATGTCAGAGAGTGTCCTGTTTGTTAGCAGAATAAATAGGAGCACACCTATCCTACTGGTTTGCTTCAGCCACTTCCAATTCCTAATAAGAAGTGGGAATGCTTGTCGATGGACTTCATTACGGGCTTGCCGAAAGCCCAGGGTAGAGACTGTATCTATGTAGTTGTTGATCGCCTCACAAAGTACACTCATTTCTTTCCGATAGCAACTACGTATTCAGCTACATAGGTAGCAAAATTGTTTTTTCGTGAGGTGTTCAGGTTGCATGGGCTACCCCAGAACATTGTCAGCGATAAGGATAGTCGATTCTTGAGCCACTTCTGGCAGGAGCTTTTCAGGCTATGTGGGACCGAGCTTACTCCGAGCACTAGCTACCACCCACAGACTGATGGTCAAACTAAGATTGTTAATAAATGGGTGGAAGGATATCTTTGAAACTATATAGCAGGACATCAAAAGGGTTGGGTGAAGTAGATTCATCTTTGTGAGTACTGTTATAATACCACGCACCACATGTCAATTCAGATGTCCCCATTCATGCCATTATATGGGTATGAGGCACCCAACTTTCTTGATTTGTTGCTGAGTGACAGTAGAGTGCCTAGTGTTGGGGATCTTTGACAGGAGAACCAGGATATTATGAGAGCTCTCCGTGAGAACATTCAAAAGGCACTGAATCAGCAAAAGCAGTATGCAGACCAGAGAAGAGTTGAGCGATCTTTTGAGGTTGGGGATATGGTGTATTTGATGCTGCAGCCCTATCGCCAGTCTACTCTCAGGAAGAGTGGTGTGGAGAAACTCAAGCCGCGATATTACGGACCCTTTAGGATCATCAGACGGGTAGGCGAAGTGGCTTATGAGTTGGACTTGCCGGTAGATAGTAGGGTACACAATGTATTTCATGTGTCACGCCTCAAGAAGGCATTGAGACATCGCGTCGTTCCTTCCACAGCTCTACCACCCTTGGATGATGAGGGGAAATTGATTTTGGTACCTGAGGCCATCTTAGAAGTCAGAGAGAGGCAGTTGCAGAGGCGGGTCATCAGGGAATATTTAATCAAATGGAAGGATTTTCCGGTAGAGGATGCTACATGGGAGAGCGAGGACATTTTACAGCATCCAGAGTTGAGATTGCTTGGAGACAAGCAATTTCATGGAGGGCAGACTATGATGTCCCCTTCTAATTAGGCACTCGGACGTCAGTAGATTAGCCTATCATGTCGACCCTCGTAGGCTAATGGTTCTGGATAGAGGGTCACTTGGATGGGCACTTGGTCGTCAAACTATAGTGTTGATCTCCAAAGTATGGTGGCAGGGTGAATTGTTGCATTTGGCATGATACCGGTGCTTAATTTAATGATGTTCACCTTTTATTTCACCATCCTCGGCCTAGGGACCATGTGTCTTTAAAATGAAGGGGTCACTTTATATTTTGAAGTTACTATTCATTTCTAAAGTGGAAAAAGTTATAACTTAAGTGAATAGTGCTCACTTTAATGAATAGTGTTTCCTTTGTTAAATTATAAATAACAAGTGAGAAAGTTCGACCCTTCTCATGAGATGATTATTTTGCTTGAAGAAAACTTGGGAGTGAAGCTTAGAGGAAGAAGGAGGCTAGGTTTTCCTGATTTCTTGCAGTGGGTGAGCCTGGTGGGGCTCGGTTCTTCGTTTGGAGCTGCTTGAGGGTGTGAAACACCAACTTAAGGTTGCTGATCTGTTATTTGTTGCTTCTTTTGGAGATCTACGTTGCTGTTTGCAGGTTGTTTTGAGCTTGGTTTTAAGTGGTTTGAGTAGCCGTTGACTCCAATCATGCTAGCACAGGAGCTGCTTACCTTTTTAAGAATTTTGGGGCTGTTTTGAAGATGCTACAGCCAGCCGCCCTTTCTTGAGGGTTTCATCAACACTAAGGAAGAAAAAATGCCTATCTTGTGAGGCTGCAACTTCACCCAAACGGGGCGCCCTTGCCCTAGGAAGCCTTCCAATTCGGATTTTGGTGGGAGAAGTTTGTATTTCAACGGGTGTGAGTGATTTAGTGGGGTTACTACTGTAGCAAATCACTATTCACAGTGTTGTATGGCTGTAAGTTAAAGTATGGGTTTTGATGTAGTTAATTTCTAATATGATGTAAGCCATCTATCTTATGTACTCTCTTATGTAATGAAGAAACTATATTTCAGTGTTCCACGGGGACGCGTCCCCTCAAAAAAACCACCCATTTCCGAGACGGGGAGACGCCTAGGAAACATCCCTCCGCCGTCCCCTCGTTTCCCCGTCGTCCCCCCATTTCCCCGCCGTCCCCCCAAAGTCTCCTCCTGGGAGACTCCAGGGAAACTCCTGGGAAACTTCTGGGAGACTTTTGGGAAACTTCTGGGAGACTTCTGGGAGATTTCTGGGAGACTTTTGGGAAACTTCTAGGAGACTTCTGGGAAACTTTCAGACGTCCCCTCCACCCAAGGAAACTCCAGGGAAACTTCAAGGAGGCTCCAAGGAAACTTCAAGGAGACTCTAGGGAAACTTCTGGGAGACTTCCAAAGGCATCAGACCATTAGCCTAAAGCCATTTACTATTAGTATTTACCATTTCGTACTCTGTTTTTGAAGTTTGAAGTTTGAACATTGATGATATAGTGATACTTGATTGTAATTATCATTCATGAATCATGATTATGAAACTCAAATTATGAAACATCTAGTTCTTGTTGCATTTTCCAATGTCTATATTTTCATTTTGATTTTCAATGTTCAGTGGTTCACTAGTTCAATGAAATGATATATCATTGCAATGTGTTATTGAGTTTAAAATTTTAAGTGTTTAAGTTTTGTTTCAATGTGTTAACTTTACTTATTCATTAGGCTTCTATAGTTATATAATTATATTGTTATACATCTTTTTATAGCTAGTTTTTCAAGTACTATATGTATTTCAGCGCCACCCCCCCACCGCTGTCCCCCTGCCGTCCCCAAATTTAGGCCCCCTATCTCCCATCTCGGAAACGCGTCCCCCGCCATCCCCCCGTCCCCGTCCCCGTCCCCGAAACTTCGTGGAACTGTGCTATATTTGGACAGTAAATGTGCAATGTACTCAAGTTATTTCAATAGCTTAGTTTATTTGAAGCTTTCATGGTATGCATATGCTCTTTATGTATCATTCTAGTATTTCTAGCAAACTAACTCAAAGCATAAGAGAAAACACAAAGACAAACGAAAAATCAGACCTACAAATTTAGGGAAAATATAATCATCAGAGTGGTGGTTCATCACAATAAGCAAGATAATTAAAATAGCCAATAGTACTACTGCACAACTTTACAATGAGAATGATCCTGCAAATAACACTGTAATTAAGTTCTCCAAATGCTGCAAATGTTTGAAAAACCTCTCCAAACTCTAGAAATCACTCACCACAAGACAACACACTCAAATGACCAACTTCTACAAATCTGATATGGCAAAACAACAACTATCAAATGCAAACCAACAACTAACTAGACCACTAATTTGCTCATAACTCCACCAAAACTTACCCAAATGAATTGAAACCAAATGCATTGACTAACTATGATGATAGCAACCAAGATACAACATTGAAAACCCAACCCAAGTACAGAATTCAATTGTTTTCTCAACTCCCAAGCTCCAGGCAAATGGTACAACCCTCCTAGAGGGGCGAACTCCTCTAGAAAATTCAATTCTTCAAAATAAAATCTGAAATTGCATAGGAAGGGTCGCCTAGGGTGGAGGAAAGGATATCTCAAATGCCCAGAATGAGAATAAAATCACCTAGACTCCAACGAGCAAAAACCTCAATCAGCCATGACTGCAACCAGCAACACAAAATTGTTAAAAACATCTAAAACTCCAACTACAATAACTCATTCTGTCTCTCTGAGCAAGAAACAACCCTCTCTCTCAGTTAGTTTCTATCTCTCAAGCAAGAAACTAAGCCAAGCTAGGGGGTATGCATTCCCCAAAGCACTCACTGACCATTCCGGCAGCATAACTCTGTAGTAGACAAGAGATGAAGAAATGAAGAGCAACTCCTCCTTTTAAAGACTTTGAAAGAAGCTTCTAGAAGATGCGCCCAAAGACCAAGGAGAAAGTTTGAATTTCGGTTGACTCATTTTCCCTCCAGAAGTTGGCGTCCCAAATGTGAATGAAATAATTCATTTTTAAAAAACATAATATCTCCTCAAAGTTGGCGTCCATTTTCCAAGGCATTATTTTTCACTTTAGAAATATTATAATCAATTTTCCTAATGAGGCATCCACCCTTCTCGCCCCTTTTTCAAAACAACTTTAAGTTATGTCATTAGGCCAAGGGGTCAAATTGAAAACATAACATTAATAATATAAAATAACTTATCCCTCCAAATAAAATCACCATAATGCCAAAAAATTCACATTACCAACTGAACTGTCAAAAGAGGAAAGCCAAATGTATTGATGCCAACAGGACCACTGCCAGAAATAGAATTTACTAAACATAGTAAATTCAAAAAGTTGCTCAGATCATCATGCATGCTATACCGTTGCGAAGTTTTCTGAAAACCCAGAAAGAATCCGCAATCCAAACTCCAAGATTCCAAGAGCAAGCCTCAGAAAAAACTAAAACATCCTCTTAGAAGATAGGAAACCCTAATTTCCACTTCCGAGTAGCCTACGGGTCGCCGGAATAGGCTAACGGCCAACTACTAGATCACTGTTGAGAAGGGGACATTACAAATACATACATACATGCATATATTTATATACAAACTATACCCATATTAACCAATTGGTCTCTGCTAAATCTGAACTTAAAATGAAAAAAATAATAATAAAGATAATGACCATTTATCCAAATAGGGTTAGAAACATATTTCTAAGGATAATCTTCAAGTGAAGATGCAGAAATGGGTACAAAATATCCAATTCCTAAGAAAAAATACAAAGAAAAACAATATGAAAATAACATGGCAATGCTTTTAGAGAAAAGCTTGTGAAAACAATCAAAAAATTCTACTCATTTAACTTAAGAACACTTAGCATCCTGCATTCATTTTGTTACGTACAAAAAGTAAAAGGATCATCACAGGAATTTCACATTAATATAGTTAAGTACAAAGCATACATATGTAGAGCATATACCATACCATGTGATTCTTGATTATGTGGATGGCCCTCTCACATTTCCTCCCCAGTGTAATAATATGGATAGCCCTCTCACAGATCACATTTCCTCCTCAGTGTAATAGAGAATAAGTGGTATATGTTTTGATATGACCTAGCTAAAGCAACAACATTTTATACAAACCTAGCAGCAATATCATAACTCGTTTTGGCTGAGAAACACATTTATCAAATGTAGAGATTAAAAATAAAAATATAGACTTCAAAAGGCCAAAATATTTGTGTTATGTGCATAAATTTAAATCAGCCATAAACTTCTAAAGGCCAAAGTGTAGGCATATTTGTTTTCTGGAAGAGTTATATAACCCCTTATAAAGTACTTGTGCATCAAATAGGTATAAATCCCATGGTACTTGTTAATCTTTATTTTGTCCAAGGATTGCCTTTTGAAAAAGAGTTAGGCCAATCAATATTTCACCTGTTTATAATGTCAAAGAAACTCTTCCACTTACCAAGTACTCTATCCAACATCTCACATGCTCCTCTCCTATACTTATGCCAGTTTCTTGTGCAAAAACACCCTCTTGGACATGATAGCCTTGGCATGGGTTCAAAGGAGTCGTGTCCCTGTATACAAAATGATTGCCCTAACAATGCAACTTCATTCCTCGGCTAACATTTGAACTCATATAGCTAATCAATATAATATGAATAAAATCCATGCCAACTCATACACAACATATAGTTACAAGCCATGTTTTATTTACTGTCACTATTGGTCCCCCACAGCCAGTATTCTATAAAATAGAAGAACTGTTGTCAACTGCACTCCATCTAGATTGATTATAACAATTAAGGCTTTATTTACACAACTAAGTCCTAAAATATAGAAGATGCTTGACCTATATTTTCTTCCACTGCCCATCTTTCAAGTATTTTCTGGAAACTTGAACTTTTAGATATTCTTTGTAGCTCAGAAGCACAACCCACACACTGTAAGTATCGGCATACCAATATGTAAATATTCCAGTTATACACACATGTATGTATATATCTAGATTTATATAGTCTATGTACATGTTCATATGTGCCACTGTTTCTATAAAGTGTTTCTATATATATTATTTAAATGCTTATGATCTATGTATTTACAAAAATCTATATATTTTGTATATATATATGTACATGTGTATGTGCAGTTTGTGTATGCAAAAAATGTGCAGTATGTGTACCATTGTGTGTATGACCAACTGCATATTCTCTCGAATCCATTTATCTGATAAATTCTACTAATGTTGTAGAGAGAGCAAAGAAAACTCTGATTACTGCAATCAGAGTAAAAGCCATGGTAAATCAGCATGTGTTTTACCTTTCAAATCTATGCTTGATTTTCTATGTCACTTAGGAATTCTTCACCTCACAGTCCTTAAATCTAGAAGATGCTTGGTTGTGTTTCCTGCCACTTCCCATCTTCCATGTTTTTGCTATACCTGAGGTACAAACCCAGACGATATAGATATTATTATATCCAGACGTGTATAACCTGTTCATACGCATGTTGTGTATATATCAAGATTTATAAATTCTATGTATATTTATACATGTCTAGTCAACTAATTGTGTATTTCATGTATATATTTGATATGTATTTTCTATGTATATACCCAAATATGTTTATTCTGCATGTGTGCATATGTAGATTGTGTATATCACTGCACATATATGATCAATTATGTATATTTGGGTAATATACCAATGTGTATATATAGATATTCATAATTGGATATATATGCATGTGCATATACATCTAGATATTTACAGATGTATACATAATTGGATGGTTTCTTGTTGAAAACTCAAAACTGCCAGACATCCTCTCCAGTCTTGAAGCATATATGAATGTATACACATTTATGCCTGGATCTAGGTTTATTTAGTAAAGTGGAAGTGTAATGTGCATGATTGAATATATCCAAATGTGTATATTCTAGATATATACACGTGTAATATACATGTGTATATACACAAGTTAAACACAACTAGGTATATACACACACAAATATGCATCTGAATATATAGTATATACACACATGCATATAGAAAGAGAGACTGTACAATGTACACAATATTAATAATCATCTATACAAACAGAGTTCATACCATGCTTGTAAAAATAATTTTTAAGATGACGGCGATCCACAAATCAGTATGAAAAATCTAAACAATACTTTAAGAAATCTGTCAGATTAAGATATACAAATGAGTATGAAAAATCTAACTGTATTGAATTGTCAAATTAAGAAAGAAAGTTTATCCACCAAGTGATAGAGAAAGGAGGATTTGATAAGATCTTGGGATGGCTTGATGCCCAATCATGTGTCTATACTCTATATTCCAATTCTGTGTATACCCAAATGTGTATATTCACTATATATCCACATGTAAATAGATAATTATGTGCATCATGTATATATACAAAAACTATACAGAAATAGGTAGTATGCAAGTATATATACTAACTATTCAGAACTGGTTATTTACGCACAAACATACATCTGCATTTACCAAAACATGCATACATAGAGAAGCTAAACACATAATAATCAATTCCCCTGTTAACAGGGATGGAAGAATTAATTTCCCAAACAATAAAGAAGGTATAAAATGGATTCCTACCCCTCAAGATTGGTCAAAACTGAATTTTGGCGAAGCATCAAAGGGAAACCCTAGAGCTTCTGGATCCAGCTGTTTAATAAGAGATAAAAAGGAAAGGTTAATCGGTGTTGCTTCTTAAAAACTCAAAGGAGGGAATGAACAATAAGGCTGCAGCCGGAGCCTTTCACTTAGGATCCTTTTGAAAAATAGTAGGAGCCTTGAAAATATCCAATTCCTCATCTCTCCTCCCTAGATGCCTTAAACTAGCCCCCATTGATATTCAAGAACAATCATTACAAGTAAAATGAAACAACAAATAAGGGAATTCAAAATAAAGAGAAAACATGCCTAGTTACAAATGCCCTCTCCGTTTTGTTTGTGTCTTTGTTTGTTAGGACCTTCACACAGGAAAAAGATAACCCTGCCAAGAAGAGAGAGAGAAAGAGAGAGAACTTGCACTTCTAAAATTGGAAATAATGATAACTGCCCTGTTTGGGGGTGCAACAAATTTTATTATCTGATTTAGAATCTTTAGGAGAGATGACAAGGGGAGTCTTTAGAAGAAAGAGTTGTAATTTCTCCTTCTCTAAATTAGTGGCTAAATGCCTAAATACTCTATGGTCATGACCACGATTTCAATATACAATAAGTGATTTTGAGTGTGTGTCCAAATTCTTCCTTTCTCTATTTCAGTTTGTGTTTTTGTTGCATATGGTATAGTTTTTGTGAGTTTATTATATAGCGATTGCAAGTGTAGGGTATCCCCACAAACAAGCATTGGATCATCTTTGTCAAAACATCTTCAATATGGCCATACTTTAGCCAAATAGAACATTCAAAAAGACTCCACACTCCACCTTGCGCTCTATCTAAGGGGAGATATCCAAATCTTTGTCAAAGCCCTCACCAGAAAAAGTATTACCCTAGAAGTTAAGAATTCTGACAATATTGAAAAGCCAAGGTCCACAATAAGGATAGCTTTTTCCCAAACCACCAAAGGTTGATTTTTGTCAACAAATTGTTGGAGGATGGCCACACTTTGGTAGATTACAATACCTAAGAATTGACTATTCACCTAGTGTTGAATCTCAAAGGTGGTACACAACAAAAACTACAGAACATAAGCAACAAGAAAAAATAGACTATGAAATAGAGTAAGAAAGACTTTTGACACACACTCAAAACTATCTATTGTATATCAAAATCCTAGTTACAACCAATAAGAATTTAAGCATACAGCCATTAATAAAGAAAAGGAAATATGACACCTCTTTTTTTTAGACTCTCCTTGTCCTCTACCCTAAAGACCATAAAACCAAATAATAAAACTTATTCCACCCCCAAATAGGGTAATTAATACGACCTATACTTTTAGGAAAACAAACTCCTAAAAAACCTCAACCAACGAATTGTTTGATTGACAAGTGTACATAAATCAAATTCCAAGGAAAAAACACAAATATAATTTCAATGAAAATGCATGGCCATGCTTAGAGGAACCTCCGAAAAAATTTAAAAAGACTACTCATTAAACATGGGAATAACACAGAAATCATTTGTCTCCATAGCCATTTGGTTACCCACAAAAAATTTACAAAACTTATATCACATAACTTTCACATATTAAAGTGAAGTATGAAGCATACATGTGTAGAACACTGTATACCAGTTGACCACTGCTAATGTGGACAACCCTCTCACTGATTGCATACATTTACTACTAAGTGTGGTAAAACATAAAAGATGTATGTTTTCATATGACCTAATTGAATCAACAACATAATATATAAATCTATCAGAATTATTATAAATTGCTTAAGCTAAACAGATAACTTTTATCAAGTGTAAATATAAATATCATAGACTAAATTTTTTTTAAAAAGGAAAACAAAAACCTATATTGCTAGGCATGCGTGTGTGCACATAAGTTTAGATCAGACACAAACTTCTAAATAATGACAATGAACATGTAGGCATGTGTCTATGTGCACACACACACATAAGTTTAGATTAGCCACAACCTTCTAAAGGGCAACGTGCATGCATACTTGTTTGTGAGCACATTATTTTTAATATTGGCCAGAAGGATTAAATAACTCTTGTATTTTAACCACATATAGAATACATGTGGAGCAAATAGGTACAAAGATCATGGTAGTTGCTTGTTCATATTTATTTTGTTGAAGCAATGGGTTTTCACTAAAAACTGGGACAAACAATATTTTGCTTGCTTATAGTGATAGACAAACCCTTCCACTTGCCAAATATTCCCTCCAATATCTCACACACCCATGACCAATACTTTCGTTAGTTTCATAGACCACTCCCTTAGACATGATAGCCTTGGCATGGATTAAGGTACGTTGCATCCCTGTATACCAATTGATTTCCCTGAGAATGCAACTAATTTATCAAAATGTCACCGTCACTTAAATTCACTTATCCAATAAAAAAAATCCATGCCAACTCATACAAGTCATATGATTATTATCCATGTGTGATTTACTATGTAGTTTTTGGTACCCTACTACCAATATTTAGATGTGTATAATCTATGTAGTACCCAAACCTATACATTTTGCATGTGTAGATAGATAGATTGTGTACAACACTACATGTATACAACCAATTGAATGTACATTGTATATATATATACATAAATTATACAAATTTGAGAATTATAGAAATATGTATATATAGACTATTCACAATTCAATAGATGCACATTAGCATATTGATCTAGGATATTCATATATACAGAAATTTGCATAATAATTAACCAATCTCTTGAAAATCTAAATTAAAAATAAATAAAGCCATATATACAAACAGAGTTAGTGCCATGCATCTTTAATTTATCTTTCAGTTGATTATCTAAAAGTGAGTTTTAAAAATCTAGTAGTATTACTATTCAATCTTATAATAATATAAATCAAAAAGGCAGTGAAATTATCTGAGGATAGAGAAGAACTTGAGAAGATCTTGAGGTTCTTTGAGGCGTAGAAATTTGTTGATGCCAAATGATGATTGCCCAAAAGACCAATAATATGATGTCTTGGAATGAACCCATGTTAAAAGATACCCATGCTTTCGATTTCACAACATTGGGAGCCACCAGGATGAACATGTCTGCAATGATTACTCCTCCTTTATGTTCAGTTTAATCTACATGCAACACACAATAATCACAGTAAGTCTTTAAGACATTGATAATGCTAGCTATGATGCTGCTATCTATCCTTACAAAAGATCATTAGCATCACATAAGAACATACTAGCAAATCTTCATACTGTTTATACTGTTTTAGTCTAATATAATCACTTAACAAAAATACTCTGAATTGCAAAAGAAAATGTCACTAGAAATTCACCAAAATAATGGACCCGTGTAATCAAACTACAAGCAGTACAACAATTCATTATAAGATCACTAAACCAAACTGCCACCTAGATAGCTTTGTCAAAGGCCACTTTTCTAGGTAGTACCCAACAAATGAAATACCATAGATGAAAATTAAATTAGAAAACAAAATATTCTTGTTGGCATTTCAATTTGCACCTCTGGTGTGCGTATTGGAAATAGACAGCTATGCACAGTTAGACTACTCTTCAAATTAGGAGGGGAAGCTTTCTTTGTTGATTATGTGTAAAAAGAAATACTAAACTACTTGCCAATCTTTTTATTCTCAGCTTGAGAGCACAAGGTTTATAAAACTCTTTACGTCATAGCCGAGGTTTTCTCTAGTTTCATAAGTTCAACTACAACTAAACCTACACTAAAGACGCTTCTAACTTCTCAAGTAAATTCAAAGAAAGAGAGTTAGAAGTAAATAGGGAATGATTGATAGACACATAAACTTAAATAAACTCGCCTTCAAAATAGCCTCAAAAACTCATTGTACTTTTGAGATGTATGCTGAAATAAAGATTATGCAAGTTAAACATATAAGACAATAACACTGAAAGATTTCAAGACCATGGATCAAAGCAAGGTAGGCATAAGATTTATTTCCTCAAATTCCAACAGTAATAACACATCTAGGACAATAGATTGTAGCAAAAGTAGGCATAAAATATACGATCAAACCAAATTACACTTAACAAAGCGAATAGATACTAAATAGAAAACTTGCGGGCAAAATAGGCACAACAATTTGTTATCACAACAATGGTTAAGAAAGTAATGAGCAAGGCTGCTCTTATTTATACACAAAGGAGTAAAGAACCCTAAAATCTCCTTGTTTTTAACAATTAGTCTTTCCAACATGCAATCTTTATTTCTAAGTCTAAACAAAAGATAACTATCAGTTAATTGACCTAACACTAAGGAAAACTCCAACTATACAATAGATATTTCCAAAGAATAGATATGCATGAAAAGAGGACTGCAAGTTAAACTCGAAAAAGACATCGAGTTAACTGTTTTTTTAAATTCTATCCTTGGAAAACATTGCATGTCATCAACTGGTAGTTCACTCATTAGTAGCTTGGGATATCATCTCTTCCAGAAAAATGTTAACTGCCTCTTCATCAAGAACAGTGATACTCTTCAGAACAATGTACTGACTTTGAAACATTTCTTCACCATCTGTGATCAGATTTAGAAATTCTTTGATCTTTTCAGTTGCTTCATCAAATTTTGCTAACATGGAAATCATATGATTCATCTTCACGGCAACAGGATCACCATTAAAACTATCACAGATAATGTTTTGAAACTCTGTCTGTACCTCATCGAGATCAAAGTAAGTGCTATCTTCATGTCAATATTGCCAAGGAATTTGTGACACAAACATGATTACGAACTTGAGAGCACTAGAAACCTTTTGTATGTATCTAGCCAACTCTATAGATATTCCTTCGTAGGTTTTTTACTTTGAAGAGGTGTTGTTCTCTTCAAGCAAAAAGCTTCTTCTTGTGTTCTTTTGTAGTGACTAAATTATAAGCCATTCTCAAGTCAGAAACGACTATCCCGTCTCTTGGCTTCCTTTCTACTATGTTTTGCTCTGATTCCTGAATTCCTAAGCGAAGATCATGGGTGTTGTACCTTAATTGGTACATCTATGCAAGTAAAAATTTACCCTTGGTTATGAATTCTTCTACCCAATCTCTCAGATGTTTCCCATATATAACCAACTAACTCAGCTGAATTTGATCTGTAGGTGACCCCAGAATATGCGGAAGCAAAGGAGTGATGTGTGAAGTACCATGAAGTAGATTGGAAATGTACTACCGCAGCTATTGATTCTAAAGCTTGAGGGCTGACTTGTCTTCTCATCCTTGAGCACTCTCTCCTTCAGGTTAACTACTGCAACCTCAAAGAGATTCACGTCTGCATGTCGTGTGCTTCTACCAAGATTGGATATGACCAATGTGATGTCATCAACCTCAACCTCACCAGTGTTATTGTCTTCCAGCGAAGTAGTAATCTCGATGACAACCTCATTGTCAACATTCTTCTCCACATGAACCTGCTTCTTGAGTTTCCTCTCTAATGTGTCTTGGTAGGCATTATCAAACTCTGTGAAGTCCAACTGAAAAGAAGGTTTTCTCCTCTTCCTGCCCAGGAGGTTCTCAAGCCAACATGAAAGGTCTCTACTAACTTCTCTAGGAGAATTGGTTCCAGCTTCATCAACTCTTGATGGATCACTTGGTGTTGAGACGTTGCGAACTGGTGAATCACCTTCTAAATCTATATGGATAGGAGAAGGCCTTGACGATGATTGGGAGAACTGGAGATATAGGCACGACTTCACTTGGAGGTGTTAACTCAACTGGAACTTCTAGTGTATCTGTCGATTGTTCCTATTGATTCTCATTTTGCTTCAAGCTCTTTGTCATTCCACTAACCTTGGCACCTTCAAGAGGATTGCTCATTGCTTTAACTATGGGTTTCAATATAGAAGAGGTAGTTAGTGATGAATGAATCACTAGCAGCTCTGTAACTAGGATGACTACCTTTCATGTCCTCTTGCTACTCAAGAATAGTTTGTTGTTCTTGACAATTCAACTTGTTCTTTCCTCGATTGAGGTGCTATCTTTAGCGTACCAATCAATTGGCCGAAGTGGTTGCTAATCAACCTAATCTTTGGCATATGTGGGAAGTAAGACTTCTCCATCATCATCTGACAAACCCTCCACATCTTTTGATAAGAAATCAGCAACCTGATGAAGAGTAAGTCTACAATAATCATGCTTGAGCACTTCGAACTCATCTTCACAATTAACCCAAATATCTTCAATTGAAGGTTTATGTGAGTGATTTTGACCAAGACGAGCTGCCAAGAGACCCCAACGGTCATATGAATGCCTCTCAATGAGAAACTTGAGATTCAACTTTGACAATTCATTGTTCATCAACTTAGCATGAGCTGCTGATTTACATCTATATATGCTCATCTCAAATGGGAAACTGACGAAAAACTTGCGTCTATTACACAAAAAATGTGCACTTTGTGTACTTGCCTTAGGAACTCCATGAAAACTACCTTATCCGTTGGATATCTAGGTAGCATGTCTAGATCACCTGAAAAGCCATATACTCATATCTAGGAAAAAGTGGGAAATTGGATAAACCAATCAACCCAAACAACCCAATCTGACACGCCAATTTGGCATCTGCTGAAAATCGTATATGCAACTCATAGTCAAAATCTCTCACTGTATGCATCAAGAAAAGATCATTTACTTGCTTGAATGTCACTCTGACTGTGAAAACTCTAACTACAAGTAATGCTCATACACATGCTAAATGCCCAGAGTTCCAATGACATTCAAACCTCTAAACTTGCCTTGAAAGGACATTAGATATATGAGGTATGAAATCATATGGAATTCATGGGCCTTGAAGAGCCCTGTCATTTGGTGGTGAAGAGTATCACTGATCAATGTTGGCCAGTCGTAGTGTTCTCTTTTGTTGACAATTTGAGACATGATGTAGAACATCCAAGGCCGAAACTTATGTGCTTCTACTTGACCTGTGACTCAGTTGAGCAGAGTAATCATGACCACAAATTCATCCTTCAACTCACCAAGTCCAATGTTCTCTAGCAAAGTGTTTCACTTCTCTTTTAGCCACCTTTGTGCAATCCTTTTCTAGCATTGATCCTTTTGTGCATTCCAAGCCTTTTCACATTCTTTAGTTGATACAATGAAGTTATCTGCACACGATGGAATGGAAAAACATTTCTCAATGTCTCTAAGCTTGAGACTGCAAACAATACGCCCATCTGCTAATTGGATTTCTCATGAAGTGCGATTGTAATGCTTGACACAAGCAATCACAAACTCAATGTTTTGCATTGAGATGGGAAAAAAAGCTGCTGCAAGCAACTTGGAATCATCAAGATTCTTGATTGTAACGCTGTTTATCCCTTTCAAAGTGTTAAGATCAACAACTGGATGTACTTGATGCAAGTCGGTGTTAAATATCTTTAAGAAATCATGAAGCAAGACCGATTTGGTCTTGATTTCTATTGGAGAGAACTACATGTCTGAAAACTTGAAGATTGACTGTGAACATGACTATGTTTGAACAAGTTTTGCACAAGAGCTAAAAATAGCTTGCTGATTTTGTAATGTTCCCCTTTTGGCAGTAATCCTGTCAGTGGCTCATTAGCCTATTCCGGAATCCTGTAGGCTCATTGAGGTGTTTCAAAGGGTTCCAGTTTTGGAGGTTTTGTGATCTTTCCTCATTATTTACTATTTATAGTAAATACTATTGTTGGCAGTTTGTTGTTGTCAGCCTTCAGTTCATCACATCTTTGGAAGCAGTATTCTGAACTAAGCCTTGGCCTTTTGGAAATATTATTTTAATGGTTTTCTTCATTAATTGAGCAAATTGTACTAATTCGCAATTACCCCCTTGGCCTAAGGAACTAGCTTCAAGTTGTTTTGAAAGGGGGGCTTTAAGGGTGGCACCACATGAAGAAGTTAAAAGGTTTTCTTTTATTAATTCCTCATTATCTCAAGTGGGGCGTATTTCTGAAGAATGATATTTCTTTTTTGGAAATTGAAAAGGTGTGGCTTTTGGCGTACTTTCTTGGAGGACTTGAACAATCTCCTCTCTTCCTTTAAAAGTGAAGCTTGGCTCCAGCATTTGATCATCCATTATTTTGCTAAAGTTATGCTGTCAAAATGATTTATCATTTTCTACTTCAAGGAATGTTGACCTCCTAGTTCTTCCTTCAATTTCGTGTTTGCAAGACAACACCTAGTTGAATTATTGTTGCTTCTCGTCCAAACTAGCAGATTTGTGTTTCAAGGTGAAAATTTGATGTATTTTCCAATTTTATAGTTGTTGTTTGCATACAGCTGAATATTGTTTTTGCTCATGGTTGAATGCACGAATTTTGTATTGTTCTGGGCATTTGATAATAAGATTCCTAAGGTCTAGGCGACCATCTCCAAGCAATTTCAGATTTTAATTTGGAGTGTGCATTTTTATAATGAAAAATTGCCCCCTCTCAAGGGTCGTACCTTTCATCATTGCATTGGGAAGTGTGCCATTAATAATTGCAGGTGTTCGGAGCTGTTTTCTGTGTCTCAACGGGGGCGCCTATCTCCCAAATGATCTATGCTTTGATTTTACGCACATTGGAGGTACTTTGATTGTGTTGTGAGCAATTTACAAATTTTCTGTAGTTGCTGATATACATTTCCAGAATTACAGTTCACTGATTAGAATTAAAACAATTGTTGTTTTCTATCTTTCTTCTTCTTTTCTCGTTATATTTTGACAGAGAGATAATGTATAACAAGGTGCTTGAATATTGGTGAAATTAGCATTGTAAAATTGCAGCCTTTTCTTTGTACAAGCTGCTAACAGTAGTATTGTTTTCAGTTTATTATTGTTGCTCTATTTAATTAATTTCACACTAAGCACCCCTGGATGGTTTACCGCCAGTGAGGACAATCTATTTGTAACCCCATTCATACCCACTTCAAGTGGAGAATTCCCACGTTTCAGTGGATGCTTGCCGCAACAGAAGAAGTTTAATGTTGTAATATTTTCCCCCCACTGTTTGGTGGTAGAGTGGAAAGTTCATTGGCTGGTTATCCGCCTTGTTGTTATTTCAATTCAGCAGTAGTACTCCACCATATGTTAGCACCTCGCCTGCAAAGGGATCTTGAGTGCACATCCTTGGTGTCGAGTTTAATATTTCTCTTTCAGTAGAATCTTGTACTTGTTGATTCAGTAGATCCTAAGGATTCTGACCATATGCTCGTTTAATGTACGTTTTGGTTATGCTAACCTTAATGGGTGATTGATTCTATTGTAAATGTTTGGTTTAAAAATCGAAAAAATTGAAAGAGAATATTTCAGTAGTATCAGAGCAGAAGTTCCTGCCATCGTGTGTCTAGTAGTCTTTCAGTTGACAGATGAGTGACAGAGCAACCAGATACTTCATCAGAACTCAGGCCAGATCTCAGTTACAGTTTCCGCCAGTGCCAGAAGCAAATACCTTGTTAGAACATTTGAGGGAAACGGGTAAAACAGTTGAGAGAATGTTAGAAGAGTCTCATCTTTCGATGGAGGAAAAAGATGCACGAGCAGAAAAAAAGTTTGGTAACATGTTAGAGATGATGGAACATTTGCTGGATAAATTGGATCAGCAAACTACTCAAAATAATATTCAGCCCCAACCAAATCATGCTGGTGAAACAACAGTAATAGTGGTGTAAATGGAACTTATGTTCCCGGTGGTCATAATGCTTCAGCAATTAATGGAAGGGATAGAACTGTTGGACAGCAAGTTATAAATACAAGAGGATCTTCATCCAAACCTCTCCTCCCTACATTCACTCCAAGAGATGAACAACAGCCTGAAATTGGAGTACCTTTTGCGGATGATGCTAGGCAAGCCTATATGGAGTACATCTCTTTACCCCCTGCTATGAGAGATGCATGGACCTTTGATCAATTCATGAATCAAAGAAGTAGAAGGCATGGTGGAAGGAATGAACAACGTCCTCCCATGAACCATAGGAATGATTTTCAACAAGCATTGGGTAAGATTACTTTGGACCACTTTGATGGGAGTAATAAGTGTGCAGCTAGAGCATGGGTGCAGAAATTAGATAACTATCTCTCACTTAGACCAATGTCAGAGGAAGATGCAATTAAGTTTGCCACATTACACTTGGATGGAGCGGCTCACGAATGATGGATTCATGGTTTGGTTACTCTTGGCCATAACCTCATTCACATCTATGAGGAGTTTACCAATAAATTAATTGAAAGATTTGATACCAGAGATCCTGAGTTGAGTTTTCGAGAATTGGCACAATTGAAACAACACGGATCTTTAGATACCTATGTTTTTTATTTTCAAAGGTTGTCGGTAATGGTGCCTAACATTACTGAAAGAAGACTTGTGGTTCTATTTGCAGAAGGTTTGATGGAGCCTTTGAAAGGATGGGTCAAAGCCTTTGATCCACCATCATTGGATGAAGCAATCAAGAAAGCAAGGAGCATGGAGTTGGCTGCTCCAAGGCTAAATTTTCAGTCTAAACCATTCAAAAAGGATAAGAAGTTCACTCCTAATCAACCCAACAAATATCCACAAAGAATATCTGATGAACTCTGTGATCAGCTTAGAAAAGTGGGAGTTTGTTATACTTGTCGTGAACCTTGGACAAGGGGTCACCGCTGTTATGGGAAAGGTAAAGTTCAACAAATGGAGGGCTATTCTGATTATGGATCAAAATTTGATCAACTTGATCAGCAGTATGAAACAGCAAGTGATGAGGAAGAAGAAGCTCCAGAAGAGGAACCAGAAGTTGGAGATGGTAGTGCTTTTGCCCAACTATCTAGTTTCCAAAAGAACAAATCCTTTCGAGTACATGGAGTGGTTAGATCTCAAAGGATTGTTGCTCTAATTGATACTAGAGCAACTCACAATTTTATTGATGAAGGCCTAGTTACCAAAAGAGGATTGAAGACTATAGTTACCAAAAGAGGATTGAAGACTAAAGACTTTGAAGGATTCAAAGTAATGGTAGCAGATGGCTTTACCATATTGTGCACCAAGAAAATTCCTAATCTCTCTATGCAATTGGGGAATTATGAGGTGAAGGATGACTTCTATGTGGTAGGCATTGGTAATACCGATGTTGTTTTGGGAATATAATGTCTGCGATCTCTTGGAGTGAATCTGCAAACCATGGAATTGAAATTCCAAGCTGATGGGAAGAAGGTGGTTTTGAGAGGCATGTCCAATGGAGGGCCACGGATTGTGTCCTTGAAATGAATGGAGAGGCTGATCCATCATGATCAAGTTGAGTGGGCAGCAGAGTGTATGATCTTACCAACTGATCCGGTTGTAGAGAAAAGACATTACCCATCTGATATACAAGCTCTTCTTTCTAAAAAGAGCAATGTTTTTGGCGACTTACCTTCATGAAGACCACCTGAAAGAGGGTGTCAACATGTGATTGAATTAGAAGAAGGTGCCAAACCTATCATTACTACTCCTTACCGCTACCCAAAGAAGCAGAAGGATGAGATAGAAAAGACTATCAAAGAGCTTCTTGAGGTAGGGTTCATCAAACCAAGCAAAAGCCCATTTGCTTCAGCAGTGGTATTGGTCAAAAAGAAAGATGGTACAATGTGGATGTGTGTTGATTATCATGCATTGAATTAGAAAACCATCAAGAATACATATCCTATTCCTAGGATAGATGAGCTTATTGATGAGCTCCATGGGGCCATGTTCTTTTCAAAGATTGATCTTCGATTTGGTTACCATCAAATCAGAATGAGAGAAGGAGATATTGAGAAAACAACTTTCAGATGTCACTATGGGCACTTTGAGTTCCTTGTCATGCCATTCGGTTTGACTAACACCCCAACAACATTTCAGTCATGTATGAATAAGACCTTCAGGTAGCAGTTGAGGAAGCTTGTGCTTATCTTCTTTGATGACATTCTAGTTTTCAGTAAGTCTTTGGAGGAACACCTTCAGCACTTGGAGGAAGTGCTTAGCATTCTGGAGGCTGAATACATGTTTGCTAAGGAATCTAAATGTGAGTTTGGGATGACTGAGCTTCTCTATCTCGGCCACATTATCAGTTCTAAAGGGGTCAAAGTTGATCCTGAAAAGATTAGAGCCATTGTTGATTGGCCACCTCTGAAAAATCTGACTCACTTGAAGGGATTTTTGGGCTTGTGTGGGTTTTATAGAAGATTTGTCAAGGAGTATTCTCACATGGCAGCACCTCTTACAGATCTCACCAAAAAGGGAGCTTTCCTATGGACAGATAAAGCACAAGGAGTGTTTGATAAGTTCAAACAAATTATGAGTTCATGTCCAGTTTTGGCTTTGCCTGATTTTAAAAAGCCTTTTGAATTACAATGTGATGCTTCAGGAGAAGGAGTTGGAGCTGTTCTTATGCAAGACAAACATCCTATTGTCTTTGAGAGCAGAAAATTGAGAGGAGCAGAAAAATTATACTCGATTTATGACAAAGAGATGCTTGCCATCATGCATGCTTTGTCCAAATTCCGCCAATACTTGGTGGGAAGTAAATTTGTGGTTAAGGCTTATCATAATAGTCTTTAACATTTCATGCGGCAAAAGGATTTGAATGAAAGGCAACAGAAATGGGTAAGCAAGCTTCAAGCTTATGACTTTGATATCAAGTATGTTAAGGGGAAAAACAATGTAGTTGTGGATGCTTTGTCCAGAAGGCCTCAATTGCAGTCACTTTGTGAGATTTCAGCAGATTGGAGAGAGTTGATTGCTGCTGATTATGCGAAAAATCAGTTTACTACCAGCATTATAGAAGGCCATTTGGTTGATGAAAGGTATAACTTGGTTGGTGATTTGATTATGTATAAAGGTAGAATCTTTTTGGTACCCAAATCCAAGCTTAAGAGGAAGATTTTTCAGTCATTATATGATGTTCCTCTTGCTGGTCATTTAAGGTATGTTCAAGACTTACAAGCAGATAAGAGAAAGGTTTTCTTGGAAGGGAAAGAAGGAAGAAGTCATGAACTACATAAGGGAATGTCCTCCATGTCAAAGGAATAAAAATGAACATTCTTTTCCTGTTGGTTTGTTGCAGCCCTTTCCTATTCCAAATCAGAAATGGGAAAGTATTGCTATGGACTTCATCATTGGGTTACCCAAGGTGCAAGGCTGTGATTGCATTTATGTTGTGGTGGATAGATTAACCAAATATGCTCATTTTTACGCTATCACTACTACATTTACAGCAGCTCAAGTAGCTGAGTTATTCTTTAGAGAAGTTTTTCGCTTGCATGGTTTGTTTAAGACCATTGTCAGTGATAGGGACAACAAGTTCCTAAGTGTGTTTTGGCAAGAGATTTTCAGATTGAGTGGTACCGTGCTCAGTCCAAGCACTAGTTATCACCCGCAAACAGATGGGCAATCCGAGATTGTCAATAAGTGGTTACAAGGCTACCTTAGAAATTATGTTTTAGGGCAGCAAAGGGCTTGGGTTAAGTGGCTTCATTTGGGAGAGTTTTGTTACAACTCTTCTTATCACATGTCAACTAAGATGTCTCCTTTTATGACACTCTATGGGTATGATGCTCCTAACTTTGTAGACTTGGTGTTTGGTGATAGTAGAGCCCCAGGCAAGAGATATGCTTCAGCACAATCAAGACATTTTAAAGTCACTAAAAGAAAATCTGCAGCAAGCTCAAAATCAGCAGAAGTTGTACGCTGATCAACAACGTATTGAACGTTCATTTGAGGTAGGAGACATGGTTTATTTGAGACTTCAGCCCTACAGACAGTCTTCTCTCAAAAAGAGTGGTGCAGAAAAATTGAAGCCACGTTTCTATGGTCCATTTAGAGTCACTAAAAGGATTGGTGAAGTGGCATATGAGTTGGAACTTCCAGCGGACAACAAAGTTCACAATGTCTTTCATATTTCCCGCCTCAAGAAGGCACTTGGGCATAATGTGGTAGCTACCTCAAAATTACCTCCTTTAGACAAAAAAGGGCAATTGGTGTTGCTTCCGGAAGAGATCCTTGACAATAGGGAGCGGTCCTTGACAAGGCGAACAATCAAGGAGTATTTGGTAAGATGGAAAAATTTCCCTATTGAAGATGCTACTATGGAAAGTGAACAAATCTTGCAGCATCCAGCTTTGCAGTTGCTTGAGGACAAGCAATTTTGACGGGGGCGGACTGTAATGTTCCCCTTTTGGCAGTAATCCTGTCAGTGGCTCATCATTCTATTCCGAAATCCTGTAGGCTCATTGAGGTGTTTCAAAGGGTTTCAGTTTTGGAGGTTTTGTGATATTTCCTCATTATTTACTATTTATAGTAAATACTATTGTTGACAATTTGTTGTTGTCAGCCTTGAGTTCATCACATCTTTGGAAGAAATATTCTGAACTAAGCCTTGACCTTTTGGAAATATTATTTTAATGGTTTTCTTCATTAATTGAGCAAATTGTGCTAATTCACAATTACCCTCTTGGCCTAAGGAACTAGCTTCAAGTTGTTTTGAAAGGGAGGCTTTAAGGGTGGCATCACATGAAGAAGTTAAAAGGTTTTCTTTTATTAATTCCTCATTATCTCAAGTGGGGCGTATTTTTGAAGAATGATATTTCTTTTTTGGAAATTGAAAAGGTGTGGCTTTTGGCGTACCTTCTTGGAGGACTTGAACAATCTCCTCTCTTCCTTTAAAAGTGAAGCTTGGCTCTAGCATTTGATCATCCATTATTTTGCTAAAGTTATGCTGTCAAAATGATTTATTATTTTCTACTTCGAGGAATGTTGACCTCCTAGTTCTTCCTTCAATTTTGTGTTTGCAAGACAACACCTAGTTGAATTATTGTTGCTTCTCGTCCAGACTAGCAGATTTGTGTTTCAAGGTGAAAATTTGATGTATTTTCCAGTTTTACAGTTTTTGTTTGCATATAGCTGAATATTGTTTTTGCTCATGGTTGAATGTACGAATTTTGTATTGTTCTGGGCATTTGATAATAAGATTCCTAAGGTCTAGGCGACCATCTCCAAGCAATTTCAGATTTTAATTTGGAGTGTGCATTTTTATAATGAAAAATTGCCCCTCTCAAGGGTCGTACCTTTCATCATTGCATTGGGAAGTGTGCCATTAATAAATGCAAGTGTTTGGAGTTGTTTTCCGTGTCTCAATAGGGGTGCCTATCTCCCAAATGATCTATGCTTTGATTTCACGCACATCGGAGGTACTTTGATTGTGTTGTGAGCAATTTACGAATTTTCTGTAGTTGTTGATTTACATTTCCAGAATTACAGTTCGCTGATCAGAATTAAAACACTTGTTGTTTTCTATCTTTCTTCTTTTTTTCTCGTTATATTCTAACAGAGAGATAATGTATAACAAGGTGCTTGAATATTGGTGAAATTGGCATTGTAAAATTGCAGCCTTCTCTTTGTACAAGCTGCTAACAGTAGTCCTGTTTTCAGTTTATTATTGCTGCTCTATTTAATTAATTTCACACTAAGCACCCCTGGATGGTTTACCGCCAGTGAGGACAATCTTCTTGTAGCCCCATTCATACCCACTTCAAGTGGAGAATTCCCACGTTTCAGTGGATGCCTGCTGCAGCAGAAGAAGTTTAATGTTGTAATCTTTTCCCTCCACTGTTTGGTGGTAGAGTGGAAAGTTCATTGGCTGGTTTTCCACCTTTTTGTTATTTCAATTCAGCAGTATTACTCCACCATATGTTAGCACCTCGCCTGCAAAGGGATCTTGAGTGCACATCCT
Organism: Sequoiadendron giganteum; assembly: GCA_007115665.2. Taxonomy (NCBI): domain Eukaryota; kingdom Viridiplantae; phylum Streptophyta; class Pinopsida; order Cupressales; family Cupressaceae; genus Sequoiadendron; species Sequoiadendron giganteum. The sequence continues at coordinate 139,446,694 of CM021102.1, read as the reverse complement.
TGGTGTCGAGTTTAATATTTCTCTTTTAGTAGAATCTTGTACTTGTTGGTTCAGTAGATCCTAGGGATCCTCTAACCATATGCTTGCCCCTCCTCCTTAAGTGGTTTTAGGGCGCATTCTTGGTTAGAGTTCTTTAATGTACGTTTTGGTTATGCTAACCTTAACGAGTGATTGATTCTATTGTAAATGTTTGGTTTAAAAATCGAAAAAATTGAGAGAGAATATTTTAGATTTTTCTTCAGAAAGAGACTGATTTTTCGAAAAAAAAATTGAGATATGGGTTTTGTAAAGAATCTCGTTGTGAAGAGACCCATATCATCAATTTTATAAATCGCTGATTTTTTCAGGAACATGCAAGATCCTCTAAAAAGTGGAAGCAAAGAAGCAAATTTTCCGAAAAAATCTGAGATATGAGTTTTGTAGATATTCATGTGCTGAATAGACCCAGATCGTTCGTTTTTCATAAAATTGAGTTTTTCCTTGAAAAGAAACATCTAGAAAGAGGGAAGCCGTAGAAGCAATTTTTTCAAAAAAGGATGAGGTCTAGCTTTTGTAGAAAATGTCATTCTGAATAGACCCAGATCGTCAGATTTTGAAAAATTTGAGGATTTCTCGAATATGTGTGATTTCCTACAAAATAGGATCCGGAGAAGTAGACAAAAAAATTTCCAATCTTGGAGAAGAATGAAAAAGTAGACCCAGATCGATGAAAGTTGAAAATATTGACCTCCTATTTTTGAAAAGTGATGCCCTAGAAAAATGGATTATGGAAAAGCATTCTTTTGTGCAACTTGAACTCAAATCTATGAAGAACACTAAAAAATATCTTCATTTGAGCCTTCAAATCCTGTTGAGAAGAAAATTTTGTGTTTCTTTCTCTTGAAGCTAACCTGCAATTTGTGAATAATGGACGCCCAAAGCTTCTTTAAATAAAATTTTGAAAGAAAAACAAGCACTTCACTTCAAAAACCCTAAATTTAGAGCCTGCATGCAAAAAATATCTTTGTTTGCATCAACACAGAGAATCCCTAAAAAATAGGGCGGGCAAAGCAAGCATTTATAAAAATGCTTCCAAAAATTTTCTAACTCAAGTTTAACTTGGGCACCTTCCTTGAAATAAGCCGCACATCTTTGGCACTGTCAGAATAATTTTCAAATTTTCAAATTTTGCTTGATGAAATTCCTCCATTTGATCTTTGATTCCGGACGTCTGATAGATCCTATGAACTGGCTGACGGACTCGTTGAAGAGTGTGATCAAATCTAAGAAGGATCTCCCTGAGGCTGCAAACCCTAAAAAGTGGTTGTCAGGGCTTGAAATCTTGGGCACCTTTGGACAACAAGGGCACTTTTGTTTGCCAGACTAAACCATTTTTTAATGATTTACAATTTTTTCAAATTTGTTTCCCGTGCTTCGTTCTCCGTTCGATCTGCAATTGCCAGTGATTGATGAATCTTCTAGTCAAGCTAAGATATTCATTGGAAAGCCTGAAGAAATATGAAAAGATTCACCATTTTTGCAAACCCTAAAAACTACTTTTGAGGGCTCAAAACCCTAGGCACCCCTTGCTGACTGGGGCGCCCATTGTGCCAATTTTATAATTTTCACTTTGTTCTATTGATGCAACACCTTTGTTTGATCCAAGATTCTCGCCATTTGACAGATCCCATGAACTGAATGTTGGACACGTTGGAAGCCTGCTCAAATTTAGAAAGAAACTCTTGGAGGCTGCAAACCCTAAAAAGTGGTTTTGAGTGCTTGAAATGTTGGGTGCCTTTGGCTAGCAAAGGCGCTTTTCTTCACCAGACTTGGCCAAATTTTGAGTTCTCAATTTTTCCTTACTTTCTTCATTTTTTGTTTGATCTGAAATTTTCGACATTTGATAGGTCTCTTGAGTTGGCTGATGAATTCATTGAAAAGCTTGAAGAATTATGAGAAGAATCCCTTTGAGGCTACAAATCCTAAAAACCACTTTTAACTGCCTGAAATCTTGGGCGCCCCTAGATAGCAGGGGCACTTTTTTGCACCCCTGTTAACCATTTTTTGAAGATTTTCAAATTTCTCTTCGCCTTGCGTTCACCACCTTTGACTGTGTTGACCACTTGATTGACTGTGATTGCCTTCATCGTCTCACGTGCATGATAAACGAAAATTGAAAATATTATAAGGCATTGCAACCTAGGCGCCTTCCTTGAAATAATGCGTCTGGGTTTACCAAACTTAGAATAATTTTCACAAATTTGGCTATTTTTAGATTCCCCTCCTCTATTCACCGTTTTTTGAGCATCTTTCATCGTGGATCAATCTATGCAGCATTTGAGACTTTGATTCTGACACCTGGCAGCTTGCCATCCTCCATTGATGACCTTGGAGGTCCTAATTTCCTTTTGAAAAAGAGAAATAGACCCACCAGAGAAAAATTGACTTTTTGACAATTCTAATTGGACCAGCGTGATCGTGATGTAAAATCAACCAATCAAAATCAATTTGAGCCCTTTCTACAAAGATTCTATTTTTAGCCATTTTCCCTAAAAATAGGGGTCAACATGCAAAATTCAAAATTTTCCAAAATTTTGCGAGCATCCTTTTGACAATAAACCTAGAAAAACCCTGTGGTCCATTCATTTTTGAGAAATTTCTAAAAATAGAAAATTGCTATTTTTAGAAATTTTGACCTTTTTTGACTTTTGATGACAATTTTACAAGATTTGACCACTTTTACCAAAATGCCTTAATGAAGCCAAAATTTTAATTTTGGGTACAACATTTGGCTCTGTCTAGGGACCATGTCGGCTACTTACGACATAGGAGAACCAAGAATCTCTGGCCATTTAAGCATAGACTAGTGTCTTATTAGTTGGGCATCAGAGTTAGGATCATTTCTAAACCACCTATCAGTCGAAACTTCCCTAAAATCATCTAAAACAAGACTACCTAATCACCTAAAACATGACAAAAACTTTTCTCCAAAGGAATGAACTGCTTTAGATATTGTTCGTTGTATGGTAGCGGAAAAAGCCTTCCATTCAAGTGCGAGAGAATGTAGGAATTCTACCCTACGAACTCGTGGATCTTAAATGGCCCTAGCCACAAGGAATCAAATTTTCCATGCATTCCCTTGGGCTCATGTCTCTTGTCCCATAATAAGACTTCATCTCCGATCTCAAAGTCTCGTTGATGAGCCTTCTTATCAAAAATATTCTTCACTCAATCTTGATGTTGAGTGATTCTATGTACAGCCTCCACCCTTTCTTCCTCCAACTTCATCAAGTACAGGACATGTTTCTCAATTGGATCTTTGAATTCACCATCTTCCATTGCGGATGCCAACTGCAAAGAGGACAGCTCCAGTGTAATGGGTAGTATAGCCTCCATACCATACATGATCTAATAAAGGGTGGAGTGCCAATGGCTCTCTTAGGAGTAATTTTGTCAGCCAAAAGAGTATCATTAATTTTGTTGTGCCAAGCTCATTGATTAGAATCAGCTAACTTGCGTATGATTGTGACGGTGTTCTTGTTTGATGACTCGGCTTGTCCATTACCCTGAGGGTAATAATCTAATGAGTGTGACAAAGTGATGCCATGATCAAAACAAAATTCTAGTAGCTCGTCTGATGAGAAACTTGTTGCATTGTCCTGTTGGCGTTTCAAATCGCACCTCTGGAATGCATTCTGGAAACGAACAGCTATGTGAAGTAAACTGCTCTTCGAATTAGGAGGGGAAGCTCCCTCTTTTTCTGAGTTGCATAAAGAAAAGTAATCTAAACTTAATTACGCCTATCTTTTTGGTTCAGCTGCGAGAACACAAGGTTATAGAACACTAGATGTTGCGGCTGAGGTTTTCCCTTTAATGAAACTAGACAGCTACAACTTAACCTACGCTTAAAACGTTTCCACCCTCTCAAGTAAACGTAGAGCAAGAGAGTTTGGAAATGGACGAGTTTGATTTTTGACAGAGATACTTAAACAAGCTATTCTTCAACATACGTTTTAAGGCAAGCTGAAAAAGAGATCATAAAAGTATTACGGAAATATGAGACTTTTATTTCAAGGCAGACAATGCACGCTCAAGATTTTATTTACTCATACTTCTAACACAAAACAAATAGACAGAAACTTGAGATATTTATATCAAGGTAGACAAAGCACGCTCAAGATTTTATTTACTCAAGTTTCTGGAACAAGGATTACAACTTCGGGACAACAAGTTGTAGCAACACGCTTGCAACATGCGATCAACCTAATTATAATCAACACAACACATGCACTAAACAAGTATTTGCAGCTAAAGAGGCATGCAAACTTGCTCTTTACACAAAGTGAACAATACTGAATAACAATGAGAAGGTACTATGACACTTATGTCTTGTTATCACAAGCACGGTTAAACTAAAATGAGCAAACAATGCTCTTATTTATACACAAGCAGAGGAGTAGGGAACCCTAAAATCTCCTTGCTTTTACAACTACTACTTGCCAACATGCAAGCTTTATTTCTAAATCTAGAAAAGATAAAACATCTAAAACCTAAGAAAGCATGGAAAAAAGGAAATGCCAACTCATTACATTTGTTTTCCTTCTTCTTCAAAGAATGGATAAGAATGGAGATGAGAATAGAAAGAAAGCATGAGACAAGAATGGAAAGAAAGCTTGGCGAAAGCTTCTAGAAGATTGCCACTTTAAATCTCTCTCACATCCGCCAAAAAGCAAGAAACTGCCTCTCTATCAGGAGTGTTGATACTATCTTTAGATGTATACCGCTTTTCTAAGACCTTCTCCTCTTTTGCAATCAACCTTAGTGAATCTTTGACATCATCAGCTTCTTTATGAGTTCTATTATTGAAAAACATTGCTGCCTCAAAAGGTGACTCATTGATTGATAACTTGGCAGCTCTGCAACTTTGTGCTTTTGGCACTTCTCTTGATTCTCCCACGGAAGAGTTTTGCACAACTTTTTCTGACACTTGTCCTTTCGCTCATACCACTCCCTCTGCACGTTTTTCAACTGAGATGATGACATTTTATGTCCATGATGATATTGAAAAACACCTCCCAACATCATCCATTCAAATAATCATGATACAACCCTTGTTTGGCTCTGAATTTGATGGGAGAGTACTCTATGCTGAAAAACATGAAGATTGATTGTAAACTTGATTATGCTCGGACAAGCTCAACACAAACCCTAAAAATAACTTGTTGATTTTCTTCATCAAACAGATGAATTTTTTGGAAATTTTTCTAAGACATGGGTTTTGTTTAGAATCTCGTTACAAGCAAACCCAGATCGTCTGTTTTTGAAAATCCTGAATGAAGACTGAAAAAGCAGCAAACCCTAATTTTCTTCTAAAAAGCAGAAAAAGCTGGCATCTGGGTATTGTTCATGAGCACATTCTAGATGAACCCATTTGGTTAGATTTTGAAAACCTTGAAGTTTTACTGAAAAAGCAACCACTTGAAGTTTCACTAAAAAAACTGTGATGTGGGTTTTGTCCAAAAGAATATTTGAGATAGACCTAGAAGATTGGAAGTTGTAAAATTTGAAGTTTTCTCTGACATGCAAGATAAAAAGCAGCTGCTGCAACTTTGAGAAAAAATTTCAAAAATTATCCAGAAGATAGAACCAGTATAAACCAGCTCGCTGAAAATTGAAAGTAATGGCCTCCTTCTTCAAATATTTGATGTTCTGATAAGAAAAACATGAAAAAGCAAGCCTTCTTGAGTGCTGATCTGAAAATATTATAAAAAACCAGCAAGTCAAACTCTTGAATCTTGAAGATAAGGGTTTGAAGTTGCTGCTCTATTCCTCCTTGAAGACCACCTGCAAAAATAATGAATAATAAAACACAAAAGTGCTTTAAATAAGCTCTGTCTTGATTAAACAACTTTCTTTTGCCCTAATTCCTCAAAACCCTAATTCAAGATTGTGTAATGAACTTAGACTTTGGTCTTCAATTTCAATTTTGAAATTTCCAAAAATTTGACTAAGGCATGAAAAGTTGGGCGCCTTTTTTGAAGCATGCCATTCTTTTTTCCAGACTTAGTCAACTTTTCACCGTTTTCAACTTTTGCTAATTTTTCAACCCTATTTCAGCTCTGTCTCCTGGCTTCCAGATTGATCCGGCGAATGAACTGAACATTCCATTGCGGAGCCTGGTCGAATTTGACAACATTGTTCTGGAGACGTCATCTGCTAAAAACTTCATTTATCCCTTCGAAATCTCAAGTGCCTATCCTTGAAAAGGCCACCCATTTTCTCCAGAGTTAGTCAATTTCATGATCTTCAATTTTATGCTTGTCTTCTGACCCTCAGATGAATTTGTTATTCTGAGTGTTGTGTTGATCAGAATGATTGGCTGACGGATTCACTGGACAGCTAGGATGATTCTGGAAGGGGTCCTTTGGATACCTCGTCTTCGGAAATTGACTTCTGGTGGCTCAAAACCCTAGGCGCCCTTCTTGAAGTATGGCGCCCATAGCTTCCAGAGTTAGTTTTTTTATTTATTGATCTTCAAACTTTGCTTCCAACTCTATCTTTTCTCTCACTTTTCCTCCTCTACTCGTGTTGCGACATTTGATGACTGCCTCCTCCGACGGACATGCTGATGATTGTGTTGGACAACTTGATCAAATCTGACGAAGTCACGTTGGAGATGCCTTCAGCGAATTCTATCATTAAACCTCTTAAAATCTTGGGCGCCCTTCTTCTCCAAGGGCGCCCATGTCTACCAGTGTTAGAATATTTTCATCCTTTTTCACTTCAGAGTTCTAAACACCTCTCATCATGGCCCCTGTTTGATCTGACTTTGCCGGAAACTGAGTGATCTGACGAGCTGAGGAAGACATCCACTGCGAAGCTGATGAGAATCTGAACAATGTTGCCTGGGAGAGCCAATCCTAACTTCATCATCTGACCTTCCAAAAAGATGGGCGCCCTTCTTGTCCAAGGGCACCCATGTTGAGCAGACTTAGAAACTTTTATGCAAATTTCAAATTTTGCCTCGTTTGACGGGTTTGCCTTGGTCTCGACTGCCGGATGCAAAAAATTTCTAAGGCATGGGAGTATGGGCACCCTTCTTGACTGGAGGCGCTTGGATTCACCAGAGTTAGACAAATTTTTGCATTTTTCAACTTTTTCAAATTCTTCACTCCTTTCTCCATTTTTTGCGCACGTTTATCATTGACAGCTTCTACTTGATGCTTGAACATCTAATTCTGACACCTAGCAACTGATTGACCTCCATTGATGACCTTGGATCTCCGAAAGAACTTCTGAAAAAGCAGAATAGACCCAATAGAGTAAAACTGATCTTTTTGTGATTCTGACTGCACCAGTCTGATGAGGAAGTATTTTAAGCCAATCAAAATCAATCTTGACCCTAGAAGCCAAACTTTCTATTTTTAGAAATTTTCACAAGTATCCATTTCGTAAGAAACCCAGAAAAACCCAGAAAAAGTTTCTATTTTTAGAAAATTGCTAAAAATAGAAATTTTCCTAAAATTTAGGGATGAAAAACTGAAATCTTGGTATTGTTGATTTGGTCACTTTGAGCCGACCCAGATTGTTAGATTTTGAAAATTACAAGTTTTTGACCCTCATGCAAGACATGCAAACCCCCATTTTGACCTTTTATGACAAATTTAATAGTATTTTGACTCAATTCTTCAAAATGCCTAAGTGTAGCGAAAATTTTAATTTTGGGGTACAACATGTCCGTCACAATTTTACGTGGTACCCCTAAGCGTGAAATAATATTTTCCTTCAAAAAGTCACACACAACTTTCAAGGTAGCCTGCTTGGTAGGATTAGCCTCAACCCATTTTGTGAAATAATTTGTGGTTGTAAGGATATAAACATGCCCTTTACTAGAACGTGGATTGATAGGACTTACAAAATCTAAACCCCATTTCTGAAATGGAGCATCAATGATAATTGGCCTAAGTGGAATGGCTACCAATTTAAGTTTTCCAACAAACTACTAACACATTTGACATCTATGCACCCAATCATATGCATCGCAAAACATAATCGGCCAGAAGAACTGTGCTCGCAGGATTCTAAATGTTGTAATCCTTGATGAAAAGTGGCCACCGCATGCTTCACTGTGAAATGCTTCCAAAAAATGTCGTCATTGGTCTTTGTTGATGCATAACAAAAATGTTCCATCAATCCCTCACTTGTACAGAACATTTTTTATAAGCACATAATTTTGTGCTTTCAATTTCAATGTTCTCTTCTGCTGTTTGTCCATGTGATTTGGACATTCACCATAAGTTAAATAGTACCATATGTCAGTATACCATTCATCTACAGAATCAACCAATAGGACCATGGGCAGATCCTCTTTAATTTCAGTTTTTAAGTTTACCATCAACAACCTAGTGCTTTTGATCACCATCCTCTGCTATCAACTAACAAAGACCTCTCCCACGAACGAGTTTGGTCGGCTTGATCTCCAAGTCATATTTTTGAACCTTTTTGATCTAGTTACCTCTCTTCGTGCCCATCTCTTGTTGAGTTAACACACTTTTAACTGTTGGATCGGTAACATATATCGTTGTGTGGGAGTTCAAGATATAAAACCTGAAATTCTTCACAGCTCTAACAATTGCATATGCGTTCTTCTCAATCTGAGAATAGCGAGACTCGTGCCCTTGAAACTGTTGCTCATGAAAGCATTTGGAGACTCAGTTTCTTCATTCAATTTATGTGTCACTATGGAAGACAAAGCATGTTTCAACGCGTAATAATAAAGGAAAAATTCCTTATCAAATTTAGGATAGGCCAGCAATGGTTCTTGACTAATGGCTTCTTTTATTTTGATGAACGCCTTCTTACCTTCTTCAGTCCACTTGAAAGTGGACGATTTTTTCATCATAGTAGATATATCTTTTGTCAGCTCTGAGAAGTAGAGTACAAATCTTCGTATGAAATTCACTTTACCAAAGGAGTGTACCCCAATTTTTCTTGTTGGGAGAGACAAGTTTCTGATGGAATCAACCTGACTAGGGTCAATTCGAGTCCCTTCCTTGGAGACAATGTGGCCAAGCAATTTTCCTTTTGTCACCACAAAGATAGACTTTTTACGATTCAAGGAAATCTTATGATACCTGTACCTTTCAAACACTTTCACTAAGTGTGAAAAATGATCTCCCCGCTTCTTTGAGAAAGTGTTGAGATCATCAAGATTGACGACAATTACTTTATTCTTTAAATCCCCAAATGCCAAATCCATGGCTCTTTGAAATGTAGCACCGACGTTGATTAGGCCAAAGGGCATCCTTTCATAGGAAAACGTACCCCAGGGGGTAGTGAATGTCGTCTTGATCTGATCCTCTTCTGCCACTACAATCTGATTGTACCCGATAAAACCATCAAGTAATGACAACATCTCAAAACAGATGACCGTCTGCAAGGTATGTTCCATGATTGGCAAGGGATAATTATCCTTGAGGGATGATTGGTTTAAGTTCCTGAAATCTACGCAAATTCTGATTTCTCCATTCTTTTTACGTACAAGAACTATGTTCGACAGCCAAGTGGAATGATGAATTGGAAAAATGATCTTAGCATCCATTTTCTTCTGAATTTCCGCATAGATTGTATCTTGAATTCGCAGATTATGGTGTCTTTGCTTCTGTTTGAAAGGTTTAGCATCAATTTTCAGGGGAATTGTATGAGACAATTCTCTGGGTGTGAAGACCTTCAAATCTTCGTATGACCAGGCAAAAACATCTCGATATTGCTTGAACAAAGAGATAAACCTTTCACTTTCTTTTGTAGTACAACACCTGCCCAAATTAACAAGTCGGGGCTTGTCTTTAGTACCAATGTTTACTTGATAATGTTCAACAAAGGTCTTATCACCTGAGTTCCTTTGATCTTGGACATATCTGTCATGCCTGTCAAATATATTCTCCAAGGACACCAACCCTTAGTAATTTGATTGCCTTTCAACTAGATGATACCTGATTTCGTTGCTTCAGAATCTTTTGTTATTGATTCTCTGAAGGGACAAGCACTGCCTTCAAAGAATAGTCCTTTAAAATTGTCTTCCATGCCAAGAAATTCTTCAATAAATAGTTGCAGAAGTTCCTCATATTTTTTGATGATATATTGATATACAACAAAACATGGGAGGAGGACCTGAAGCATCTTGATGAGGTGTTGGGTATTATGGAGGCACAATCATTGTATGCCAAGGCCTCCAAATGTGAGTTTTGAATGAAGGAGATATTGTACTTGGGTCATATCATCAGTGCACAAGGAGTTCAGGTGCATCAGGAAAAGATCCAAGCGATCTTAGATTGGCCACCACCGAGGACACTCATGGAGCTATGAGGATTTTTGTGGCCTATGCAACTATTACAAGAGGTTCGTCAAGGGATTTTTGCAGCTTGGGGAACCTCTCGCTGACCTCACCAAGAAGGGTGCCTTTAGATGGACTGGCGAGGCTTAGCGAGCCTTTGACAAACTTGAGAAGGCCATAAGTACCTGTCCAGTTCTTCCATTAGTAGATTTCACCCAACCCTTTGTGATGGAATGTGATACATCAAGAGAGTGGATTGGTGCAGTGTTAATGCAGAATAGGCATCACATTGCCTATGAGAGCAAGAAGCTCTGAGATGCTAAGAGGTTGTATTCTATATATGACAAGGAAATGCTAGCCATAATGCATGCATTTGCGAATATAGTAACCCCCTCTAATATGAAGTTTTTTTTTTGTTTTTAATTGTTTTCTGATTTTTTTGGTATTTTGCCAAAAATGCAGGAAATATAGATATTTGCAAAATAAGCAAACTCTAAACAAATGCATGAAATAAATAACTCAAATTTGATTATTGTTTTAGGAATTGCATTAGAATCATAGAATCATACCCGAATTACAAAATATGCAATATTGCAGATCTGAAAGTGTTTTGACCAGCAAATGGAAACTCATAAATCTAGATGCCACTTCCAAATACCTCCAAAATCCACCTCAAAATTGCTGCACAAATATTTGTCTGCCCTAGATGCCGACTTTGATGGTGGTTTCACGACAAATACTAGGCATTTCACCCTAGGAACTCTCACGCCCAATCTGCAGGTTGTACGACCTGCTATGATTCTCACATGCCAGTTGATGGTATTGTAATCAACAACCAAGAACATCAGCAATCACCAAAATCTGTATGATCTTCTCCTAAATGTCCGATTTAAAATCGATCTTTTGAATTCAATGATGCTCAATGATAACCTCTGAATGAGATTATTCAATCTAGTGCCCTTGGGTGATCTTTCACACCTGCAAACACTGCTCTTTTTGATGGATTTTGTCCTTAGAAAAGAGGAAACTCTCAACCTACAAACCCTTGCTCGGTCTTCAAATTTGCACAACTATCAATGAATAATGAAAAAAACATTACTTTTTTCTTTTTATACTTCTCTCAATTCCCATGTCCCCACTTGGCCAACTAAACTTTTAAATTATATTTTCTTTTGTTGGCATTTAATAACATTTTTTTTTTCTAATAATATTTCATAAAGTAACATTAAAATACAATTACTTTATTAAATGCCACATACCACCACTTAACTCCTTATAACATGTAATGTCTCCATTTCAGCCATACGCTCTTTTGTGTTCGATAGCCTATTTCTGGTAGCCCGTAGGCTAGTTTGAAGCTGAAATTAGGGTTTCCACTTTCAAAGGAGGTTCTGAGGGCTTGCATGCGAGAATCTTTGATGCATGTATGGTGGGGCTTTCTGGGCTTTCGAAGAGCTTCAGGATGAGCTAACATGCATGAAAAGATATTGACTTGCATTTTTGGGCTGATTCCTTGGCAGTTTTGGAGGCTTGCATGTTGGTGTTTTGTAGTTTGGATTTTGGATTCCTTCTAGGTTTTTAGAGAGCTTTGCGGTGACGTGACATGCAACTGCAACGTAGGACTTTTTTGGACTTATTATTTTTAGTAAGTACGATGGCTGCTCGGATTGTGGTTAAAATGAGTTTGGAACAACTTGCTATTTTTAGCAGTATGCTATTTTTAGTAAGTTCTATTTTTAGCGCTGCTATTTTTAGTAAGTTCTATTTTTAGCGGTGCTATTTTCAGCAAGGTTTCTGCAGTTCAGTTCAATAGCTATATCTGGCAGGTCAATTTGAACAGTTTGGTCTCCAACACCCTTGGTGCTATTTTTGGTAGTGTTTCAACAACTTGGTATTATGTCTATTTCTGGCAGGGCAGTATATTTAGTTGGTCTCCAGCATTTGAGGTGATTATTTTGGTAGGTTTGATATTTGGTGAAAATAACATTTTTAAGTGGAATATTTGGCTAAGGCTTGGAGGACAAATTATTTGAAGAGGTAATTAAATTATATTTTAATATATCTTAATTGGATGCCTAGCCTCGAGGAGATAAATACATTTTAAAATGTATTTTGCATTTGACAATATGGGACGCCCAAGTTAATGTTTTAATTGCAATTTAAATAAGTCATCTCTCTTGGACGCCTTATGGAGGAGACATAAGTGATTATTATTAATATATATTTCACTTATACCTTGGATGCCTAACTTTGAATATTATTTATATTTTGATAAATTGAACTGCTTTCGTGAAGGGGACAACTTGGAATAAGGTGAAATGAAATGCATATTGCAAATTACTAAAGATGAAATTGAATTTCATGTTGGGCGCCCTAAAGAGAGGGAAATGGAAATTCGAATTTGGAGACAAAAGGCTATAAATAAGAGTGTTGGGCTCTTTGTTCTTGATCCATGAAGAAATTATATTGTTATGCTGCCGAAATGGTGAGTGGTTTGCTTCGAGGAATGCTTACCTCCTAGTACTTACTCTTGGTTTCGTGCTTGAAAGATAGCATCTAGTTGAGTTTTCAGTGACTGCTTCTCATTTAGACTAGCAGATTGAGCTTCACAATTGGTGATTTGAGGGTTTTTTTCAATTTGAGTTTGCTGGTTTTGGTGCAGCTGAAATAGTTTTTTAATCATATCTCATTGTACAAATTTTTATTGGTTCTAGGTAGTTGCTAGTTCTTTTTGATGGCTCTGGGTGCCCCTTGAGCAAGTTTTCAGATTTTTCTATTGAGTCTTCTATTTTATCTTGCAGGTCGACTTCTCTCATGGTTGGTCTTCTAATTCCCATGATTGTGGAAGAGACTGGTCTTTCTCCAGTCTTTCTTTACTGCACTTCTCTTTATGTATTGTCCGTTGAAAAGTGGAAGGGTTCGGCAAGCCACCCATTTACTTATTGTACTTGCATTGTAATCATCATACTGCTGATTGGTTGAGCCGTCATCTTGCTCCCGCTGAAATACTCGATCAAGTTGCATACACAATTTGAAGACTAACGATCCCCAACACCATATGCACACACCTTGCCCAACATTGGGATACTGGTGTACATTCTTGGTGTAGGGTTACATTTCAGCAGTTGGTTTATGATTTCCCTAACGTTAACGGGTGAAATTAATGTGTTAAATTTGAAAAAATTGTTGGGGAACCTTAAAGTGGTATCAAAGCCAAAGTTTATGCCATCCTGTTGGGAGAATAGAAAAAATTAGTGTTGCCACAATGGATTTCATTAGATATGCCAAACAATTCAAGAGGCAATGTGAAGATGAGGCTTCCATACTCCATGAGAAATATTAGAATATGATAGATGAGTTTAAGAACGATGTTTCTTTTGACTGCTACTTGAATTGTGTGTTGATTATGAAACCTGGAAAATTGGATGTGGTCAACTACATCAAGAGAAAGATTAAAAGAGAAGTACAACATGCCTTGGCTGAAGGATCAAGGAAGGTAGAAGCAGAAGTGCCTGTTGGTGGTTTATAGTCCACAAATGAGCAAGTTGAAGAGAAAAATCAGTCAACTAGTATTGAAGAAGGCACAAGCATGATGCACATGTCACCTCAAAATGATCATGAGTTTGATGAAGATACTCTGATAGTTGAAGAGTGTATGGTAGAGCCTCAAAATACACCCTTAGTCTTGCATGAGATAGGAAGTGATGAAGATCAGCTAGTAAAACGAACATAACTGCAGTCTTGAGTCCTAATGAGGATTCATCCAATGGAGGTCTTGAGACTAAGGGCTACACAGAAGATGTTGGTAGAACTATTGTGTGCGATGAGTTCGTTGAAGAAGGGCACGATGAAGGAAATATTAGTCTGGGAGACGAAGGAGACGAATCCAGTGAGTTCTTGCATGGTCATGTTGAAGATGTGATGATGAAGGATTTTTCTCTTGTTGCTGTCCCAACATCCCAAGAAGTTCCACATGAAGAAATCAGCACCTCACCCATTCAAGATGGTTCCATTGAAGATGAAGATGATGAAGTTTTCAAAACAACTTGCTTAGATGATACTTTGCTTCATTACAATGATGGTGTCAAGGTTGGTCTTGGGTTTGAGCATCAAACTAAGCCCTTGGAGAGAGGTGTCTATGAAGATATCAGTTTAAGTGAGTTGGGTGGTGACTTATTCAAAAATTCAACACTCCAAGAGAAGCATGAAGAGCTCTTTCCTTTTGATCAATACAATCAACCTCTTGCCACTTGGGATCCAGGTGTGAAGGCACCTAGCATTGAAAAGGAACCTGTATGGGATGAATTTCCCTTTGATCTGGATGATGAAATGGAACTTGATAAGGACTCTATAACAACAAACAATGGTGACAATATGCTTGAGTTTGGGGCTGCCTTCATGTTTGACCAAAGTGACATTGAGGTGGAAGCAGAGCTTGAGGACCATGTGGCTCTAGAAAATGCAAAGTTTGAAGGTGTTTCTAAACACAAATCTGATTTATCAATGCATGAAGTTGATGGCAAGCAAAGGCACGAAGAATTTGAGGATTCTAATCCTAATTATGACATTGAGCATTCTTGAAATATTCTCTCTCAAAATTTTCTTGTTTTTTATTGAACATTTACAATTGAATCAATCACCTGTTAAGGTTAGCATAACCCAAAACGTACATGAAAGAACTCTAACCAAGAATGCCCCCTAAAACCACTTAAGGAGGAGGGGCGAGCATATGGTCAGAGGATCCCTAGGATCTACTGAATCAAAGAGTACAAGATTACACTGAAAGAGAGATATTAAACTCGACACCAAGAATGTGCACTCGAGATCCTTTGACAGGTGAGGTGCTAACATATGGTGGAGTACTACTGCTGAATTGAAATAAAACAAGGCAGATAACCAGCCAAAGAAATTCCCCCACTACCACCAAACAGTGGGGGGAAAAGATTACAAAATTAATACTTCTTCTGTTGCGGCAGACATCCACTGAAGAGTGGGGATTCACCACTTGAAAGTGGGCATGAAAGAGATTACAAATCATATTATCCACACTGGCGGTATACCATCCAGGGGTGCTTAATGTGAAACTAATTAAATAATGCAGCAATGTTGAAAACTGAAACAGTACTACTGTTAACAGTTTGTACAAATAAGAAGGCTGCAAATTACAATGTTTTTCACCAATTTTCAAGCATCAAGTTATAAATTGTTTCCATGTCTAAAAATAATGAGAAAAGAAGAAGAAAGATGGAAACAACAAATGATTTAATTCTGTTTCAGCAAACTGTAATTTTGGAAATGTCAAATCAGCAACTACAAAAAATTATCAAATGCTCACAACTCAACCAAATTACCTCTGAATTGCATGATTCCAAGTGCATTGATCAACTAGAAGATAGGCACCCCTGTTGAGATGAAGAAACAACCTCAAAACACCCACTATTATTTATGGCACAATTCCCAATGCAAGTTGAAATGTACGGCCCTCCTTGAGGGGTGATTTTGACATATAAAATCAAAGGCTCCAAACTAAAATCTGCAAACTGGTAGGAAGGGCCACCCCAAGCATAGAAATAGATTGCTTCAATGCCCAAAAGCAAATTAAATTCATACAAAAAGCTGTATATAAAAATCTCCTTCAGCCAAACAATAACCAGCAACTTGAAAACTGGAAATATCTCACCAAAACTCCACAGTAATGCTCAATATGTACTTCTGGATGAAGCACACTCTCAATCCATCATCTAGGGAACCATAGTTTCAGGCCTGAAGAGTGGAATAGAATTGCTAAGCTTTCCCATAGCTGGATTCTGGATTTCAAACCAGCAACATAACTTTGCTTTCCAAAACATAACATAATCAGCTCTCCACAATGCAGCAATATATAAGTTTCAATGGGCAAATGAAACACTTTGAATTCCAAGAAGTTGAATCACTTCAACTTCCCAAGGGACACCACCTTCAACCATTCACTTTATTGTGAAATAATAAAACATTATTTCCCTTCCCTTTAGGCGTCCATTTTACTTTGCAACAATAAAACATTTAATAAATCATTAAATGCTCAACATGACCCCTTAATGTCCCCTCTTTAAAACAACATGAAGTTATTACTCCTACGCATGGGGGTACAACTTAAAAACATGAAATTGACTAAGTATAACACTTAGTCCAAGGAGATGACCAAAACCAATGCCAATACTGAAACTAAAGGATTACCACAAATAGCATGATGACTTGAGTTGAACTGCAGATGATGATACTGCCAAAATTAGACTTACTAAAAATAGCCACTGCCAAAAATAGTAAATTCACTTCAACTCAATAGAAAGCCAAACTGATCGGCCACACTGAATTGCAAAAGATTGAGTTGTTGCTAGAGTGATACCACTATAAATATACTTACCAAAAATAGCATATTGCTATAAATAGTAAGTTTGCCAAAACCACATTTCTATGCCAAATGAGCAGTATCATGACTTACTATAAATAGTAAGTGTTCCCATTTTGCTTAGCCTACGAGTTTTTGGAAATAGGCTAAATCCAATTGTAGAGAGTAGGGTTGAATCGAGGACATTACAATTCTCCACTAGTTGATGGCGAAAAACAAGAATGTTGGAGCAGCTCTGAGGGCAACGAAGATGCAAAACAAAGTTCTGATTTTGAAGAGCAGCCAGCCAGCAATCCACCATCTTTGGATATTCTTGAGAGGGAAGATCAAGTCAAAGGGTTCTTTGAAAGAGAAGTGCGGGTTCTATCACAATTTGATCTCACACACAGTTGGATTGAAGAACTCTACTGGAAGGCTCAGCTTGAAGAGAGACGAAGAGGAGTGAAAGGTGAAGTTACTCTTCCCAACTTGCAACTTATCAGAGACTCTTTGGAGACCTTCAAGTCTGAGTACATTCACTTGATTGAATATCGAGATCATGCCATTGAAGTTGCAAAGAAGACAATTGGTGCTTTCCAAGGGAGTGAGAGAAAGGTTGATGAGCTCACTTGGGAGCTCAGATCAACAAAGGACATGTTGAAAGAAACTCAGTTGGCTCTAACGGAGGTTGAAGACCAATTGCTGACTTCAAACTTTTCAAGGAGCAAGAGGGTGCACAACGAGCTGAAGAAATCAAGCAAGTGATTGGAGATCTTGATAGTCTTCAGGAGGAGTTTGATCTTCAAAGCATCTGAAGAAAATCAGAAGTTGTATGTGCAGATTTGGAGCAGCAAGATGAAAGGAATGACTTCCAAGTTTTTGACAATCCTCTCTTTGAAGTGGGTGCAGAAGAAACTTATGATAATCCTCTTTTTGTGATGGAAGATGAAGCATCAATTGAAAATAGTACAAAATGGGATCCTGATGAAATTTCCCAATACAGTATGGAACGTGATTTCCAACTTATTTAAGATTTGCAAGCAAACATGAGGGAGATTCACTCCTTGAAATTGATAATCTTCCAAGAATAATGTTTCATCAAGAATGCTTAAGAGGGATTGAGGATGTAGTCTTCACTTGGGAAGATGGACCAGAACATGGTGGTTGCACTCTTGTCAATCCATTCCTTGGGTTGGGTGATGCTAGTCAGTTTTGGGAGTTGAATTTGAAGTCATCTCATGTTTCAAGCTCCAGTTTTGTTGAAGCTTTCATGAAGTGGTTTTAGAGGTTTATCAGAGGGGACGCCAGTTTCACAAGTATGCACTTGATTTTGACCAACATTCAAAGATGTGTTATGTTTTCTTTCCAGAGTATTGAAGATCATTTTCAGTTGAGTACCCATGCTTGGGATTCTCAACATGGGTTGATGGAGCTTATTGCTTGTGGAAAGAAGAAATTTTGGAGGGATAAGGATCAAATTTTCAGACTTTTTGGTGCTGTCCCCTTCTTTACAAGCCACTTGATGGTTTCGTTTGTTCATCAACAAATAGATTGGAGAGAGGTTTTGAGTATGGGTTGGAGAGATGAATGGTTGGTTTCTATTTAGAGTGATTCTCGACTAAGACAAGGGCAGATTTTGAGACACGAGTTTTCTGGTTGGAGGCAGACCAACCACCTTACATGTGTTGTTACTCTTGTTCGGGAGAGTTTGTCCATTACTACTTGTCAAAAAGGTGGTAGTTTTTAGTTGGAGATTGCTCTAGTGTGTTTTCCAGCCACTTTTGAGGTGTTATCTTGCAACTCAATGCTCATCTTACACACTCACACTTGGGAATTTCATTGGTGTTGTTGTGTTTCCTTGTGTAGAGCGCTAAAATTAGATTGTACTTCATTGATTCCAACCTTGAACAACAGTGATTATTTGTTTCTGCAAACCTATCCTATTCTCAGAGTTCAACTCATGGAGGTTTGTGAATCAAATTTTGATAGTTTCTTCACTATATTGGTTCAGGACAGTGAACTTCCACATGCTTTGGCTTATCATTTTGAGATTCTTGGAATTGGAACAGTAAGAGTGTTCAGAAGTCTTCATGACTGTATCAGAATAATTCGATCGAGGCATAGTAGATTCATGTCGAGTTATGAGTATGAGTTTGTTGAGCCCTTGCAAAGGATTGGTTTCTTCCTTGCAAGAAGTTTGGTGAAGTCAGTTGTGTCCTCATGGCTCTGCTTGACACATTGAGCAGATATGCTGAGGACTACAATTTTGAGTTGCGTAGACTATGTTTCCCATTGCCCAGGCTTGTGATAGACAGTGGCATTGTTGTTATTGACTACTCAAGGTCCTTTGAGCATGAGTCGCTACAAGGTGTTGACTTCAGCCCCACCAGTTTTTTCAGTTTGAGTATCACAGATGATATCATTTTGGAGTTACAAGGGAGGTTAGTGCAGTTTTGGCGTGACAATTTCACTGATGTGATTAGAGTGGAGCAACATCAACATGATGGGACTTTTCGGAGATGGTCATGAGACCCTGGGATCAATTGGAGTGTTGTGCAATTGCTTCAGGACAAGCAATTTTGGGAAGGGCGGACTGTAATGTCCCCATTTTAGCCATACGCTCTTATGTGTTCGATAACCTATTTCTGGAAGCTCGTAGGCTAGTCTGAAGCTGAAATTAGGGTTTCCACTTTCAAAGGAGGTTTAGAGGGCTTGCATTCAAGAATCTTTGATGCATGTCTGGTGGGGCTTTCTGGGTTTTCAGAGAGCTTCGGGATGAGCTAACATGCATGACAAGATATTGACTTTCATTTTTGGGTTGATTCCTTGGCAGTTTTGGAGGCTTGCATGTTGGTGTTTTGCAGTTTGGATTCTGGATTCCTTCTGGGTTTCTAGAGAGCTTCACGATGATGTGACATGCAACTGCAATGTAGGACTTTTCTGGACTTACTATTTTTAGTTAGTACGACGGCTACTCGGATTGTGGTTAAATTGATTTGGGAACAACTTACTATTTTTAGCAGTATGCTATTTTTAGTAAGTTCTATTTTTAACAGTGTTATTTTTAGCAGGGTTTTTGCAATTCAGTTCAGTGGCTATATCTGGCAAGTCAATTTGAGTAGTTTGGTCTCCAACACCCTTGGTGCTATTTTTTGTAGTGTTTCAACAACTTGGTATTATGGCTATTTCTGGCAGGGTGGTATATTTAGTTGGTCTCCATCATTTGAGGTGATTATTTTGGCAGGTTTGATATTTGGTGAAAATAACATTTTAAAGTGGAATATTTGGCTAAGGCTTGGAGGACAAATTATTTGAAGAGGTAATTAAGTTATATTTTAATATATCTTAATTGGATGCCTAGCCTAGAGGGGATAAATACATTTTAAAATGTATTTTGCATTTGACAATATGGGATGCCCAAGTTAATGTTTTAATTGCAATTTAAATAAGTCATCTCTCTTGGACGCCTTATGGAGGAGACATAAGTGATTATTATTAATATATATTTCATTTATACCTTGGACGCCTAACTTTGAAGATTATTTATATTTTGATAAAGTGAAATGCTTTCATGAAGTGGACGACTTGGAATAAGGTGAAATGAAATGCATATTGCAAATTACTAAAGATGAAATTGAATTTCATGTTGGGCGCCCTAAAGAGAGGGAAATGGAAATTTGAATTTGGGGACAGAAGGCTATAAATAAGAGTGTTGGGCTCTTTGTTCCTGATCCATGAAGAAATTATATTGTTATGCTGCCGAAGTGGTGAGTGGTTTTCTTCGAGGAATGCATACCTCCTAGTACTTACTCTTGGTTTTGTGCTTGAAAGATAGCACCTAGCTGAGTTCTTAGTGACTGATTCTCATTTATACTAGCAGATTGAGCTTCATAGTTGGTGATTCGAGGGTTTTTGTCAGTTTGAGTTTGCTGGTTTTGGTGCAGCTGAAATAGTTTTTTAATCATATCTCATTGTATGAATTTTTATTGGTTCTGGGTAGTTGCTAGTTCTCTTTGGTGGCTCTAGGTGCCCCCTTGAGAAAGTTCTCAGATTTTTCTATTGAGTATTCTATTTTATCTTGCAATTCGACTTCTCCCATGGTTGCACTTCTTGCCTGGGAAGTCGTAGGAAACTTTAGAAAAATAAATAACATCAGTTTGTTGCAATTTCTCGGTTCTATCTTGGTCGCCATCCCTCAGGAGCTGTTTGCACTTGATTTCAGGTAATTCCATTGAGTATTGAGTGAGTTGGGAGCATTTTAGTGTGTTCTAGGCTTGCTGGTTTGCATTTCAGTTTGCTGGTTTGGTGCATCATATTTCAGTAGTTGGTGTGTTGGGATTTTTTTTCATGTTTTGGAGTCACTTGGAGTTTGGAGAAACATTCTATATTATTGCAGCACTTGAATATCAACAACATTTGGCTCTTGCAGAGTTTTATATCACATTGTAATGCTGATTCAGTAGTATTGATCAACCTTTATTATTTTTGCAATTTCTTATTCTAATTCCCACGATTGTGGAAGAGATTGACCTTGCTCCAATCTTTGTTTACTGTACTTCTCTTTCTGTATTGCCTGCTGAAAAGTGGAAAGGGTCGGCAAGCCGCCCATTTACTTATTGTATTTGCATTGTTATCATCATATTGCTAATCGGTTGAGCCGTCATCTTGCTCCCGCTTAAATACATAGTCGAGTTGCATACACTTTACTTTCCAACATTGTACTTCTTTCAGTTTGAAGACTAATAATCTCTGACGCCATATGCTCACACCTTGCCCAACATTGGGATCCTAGTGTACATTCTTGGTGTAGGGTTAAATTGCAGCAGTTGGTTTATGATTTCCCTAACGTTAACAAGTGAAATTGATGCGTTAAATTTGAAAAAATTGTTGGGGAACATTACATAACGCCATATTATAAAGTTATCAATAATAAAAAAATAATTACTAAAGTAAATTTAACTTTAATAATATAATTAAATCATCAACTCCTTAAATAATACAACACCAACTTATGGGAGTGATCCAACCACATTTTCCAAGTATAGGCGTGATGACAACTCATCCAACCATGACTTACTATAAATAGTAATTATGAGCAATATGACCAAGTGACTTACTAAAATTGTGTGGGACAAACATCCAAAATGGCCTCCAGAAGGCACACCACAAATACACTTAGTCATTGAGCTATAGAACATTGAAGTGAATATCAAAAGGGCACATTGGTTAGGAAGGGGACATTACATCAAAGTTCAGGCAGTATTTGGTTGGTGGGTGATTTGTAGTCAAAACGGATCATAACAGTTTCAGCTACTTCCTAGAACATAATGATTTGAATGAACATTAGCAGAAATGGGTTAGTAAGATTTAGGCGTATCACTTCAATATAGAGTATGTGAAGAGGAAGAAAAACATAGTTTTCGATGCTCTATCCAGGAAACCCGCATATGTTCCTTGTCTAAGATTTTAGCAGATTGGAGAGCTAATCCTTGGTTGAGTACTCTAAGAATGCATTTTCTTGTGAGTTGATGGATGGTAAAATTTGTAAAATTAAGGACGATAGGTATAAGGTAGTGGATGATATCATCTACTACAAGGATAGGATATTTTTGGTTCCAAAATCTAAGATGAAGGAGAAAATTCTG
The DNA here is from genome assembly GCA_007115665.2 of Sequoiadendron giganteum. NCBI lineage: Eukaryota > Viridiplantae > Streptophyta > Pinopsida > Cupressales > Cupressaceae > Sequoiadendron > Sequoiadendron giganteum. Next base: position 139,424,370 of record CM021102.1, on the reverse strand, counting down.
AGAGTTTTGCGTGACACTCCTTTGACAACACATCTAGGTTTCTATAAGACCTACAACTAGATTAGAGAGAGGTTCTCCTGGAGGAGCCTCAAAGATGATGTTTTGCGCCATGTTAGAGAGTGCACGACTTGTCAACAGAATAAGACAAAGCACACTTTCCCTGTTGGCCTATTGCAGCCTTTACCCATTCCAAAGTAGAAGTGGGACAACATATCGATGGACTTCATCACTGATCTTTCGAAGGTACAGGGTAGAGATTGTGTTTTCATAGTGGTTGATCGGTTAACTAAATTTGCACATTTCATGGCTATCTCTTCAAAGTATAGGGCACATCAAGTGTTAGAATTATTCTTCAAAGAGCTATTTAGGTTACATGGGTTACCAAAGAATATTGTAAGCGATAGGGATAGTTGCTTCCTGAGTGCTTTCTGGTAGGACTTATTCCGATTGTCAGGTACAAAATTGACTCTGAGCATGAGCTATCACCCTCAGACAAACGGGAAAACAAAGATAGTGAATAATTGGATTGAGGATTATCTGTGCAAGTTGCGGGACAATAGAGGGTCTAGGTTAGATGGTTATATTTAGGCGAATACTGCTATAATACCAGCTATCATATGTCCATTGGGATGTCACCTTTTAGAGCATTGTATGGTTATGAGGCTTAATCAATTATGGATGTGGCATTTGGTGATAGTCAGTCGCCCAAGGCCAATGATTGGATTTAGAAGAATCGGGATATCCTTAAGTCACTTAACAATAATCTGCAACACACTAAAAACCATCAAAAGGTTTATGCAGACAGGCATAGGATAGATTGTACTTTTGAGGTTGAAGACTTGGTCTGTCTTCGCCTTCAGCCATACAGACAATCATCTTTGAAGAGTGGTGTCGAGAAGTTGAGATCGAGGTTCTATGGTTCCTACAAGATCATCAAGAGAGTGGGTGAGGTGGCTTATGAGCTGGAGCTACCTGAAAGCAGCAAGATTCATAACGTGTTTCATGTTTTGTGCCTCAAGAAGGCACTTGAACAGCAGGTTACAGTTTCAGCAGAGCTTCCACCTCTTGATGAAGAGGGCAAGTTGATCTTGATTCCGGATGAGATTTTGGATGTTCACGAGAGGAAGTTGAGAAGTAGAACAACGAAGGAATATCTTGTTCAATGTAAAGAGCACACGAAAAATACAGAGGTGGGGCGGGGTGCGGCCCAACCCATTCGTATTTTAAAACTTTAAAGCTTAAAACCATATTAATCAGCAACCAAAACAGTAAGAGAAAACATTAGGAAAGATGAACACCGATATCACATGGAAAACCCTTTCGAGTAAAAAACCATGATAGAACTATGCTTTTATTCACTTCAAAATCAAATGGCCACCAACCCAGGAGACTACAATCTCTAGATTACAAAAGTGATCACCAACTCCCCTGAAGCACCGCCTTCAAATAGCTGAAGCACCAACTCACTGAAAATTTTCACAACACTGCAACTCTGATTTTAAATACAATCTTTCCATATGAATTCATCTGCATGATTTTTCAAGTTCTTCAACAAAATTGTGAAGACCTACACAACATAATGCATGAAGATGTATCCATACGCAACACTAAAACTTATCGAATCTTAGAAGCTTCTGTTAAAACTCTGGTAACAATCTTATGCAGCCATGTATTCCACAAAGACCAAGACAAGTAAAACATAGGCACCTTCGTAAGCTAAAGTAAATACCGATTATAGCATAATGTTGATACACACGTGTATAGCTTGCAGATGAAAAACAAGCCATATCTAAATGCAATGATATCCACGATTTCTGAAAGACTGTGTGCTTTTGATACTCACATCATAAAAGATAGAACAGGACCTTGAAATGTCACGCACCCAAATCTCACCGCTTCACACACAACGCTTTGATACACACATTTAGTCTAAACATGGAGATTGCAAGTCAAAAACATTGAGCAAGACATCCATCAATTCCTACAGACTCCAACACACAACCCGTATCAAAAATAAAAGTGCAATAACATTTTTCATAATCACGTTTCCCTGCTTAAAAATGCAAAAAATTTATCATGAAGATAAGGCAAAGGCTTTATGTTTGCAAAACATAGTAATTTTTCATGTCGACTAGAAGTATAAGGTTCACTCAGAATAAATGCCACAAAGATCGGCACAAAGCACTACACAACCTTTCATGCACCCAAGAACATATTGATGTGACACAACTCAAATTTTTACACAAAAAAATAGCTTGATTAAGAAGTCTGATCACATCACTCCACACCAAAAGCACAAAAAAAAAATTCACCACATCTTATAGTAGCAATGCCAAATTTCTGAATGAACACATTCATTTCTTTTACACACCCATGATCACTGTCTTACACACAACTCACACCAATAATAAATGGTATCAATCAAATTTTAATGAGCATGTCACATTTCCATGTCGCACAACATATGCTCAAAATCTTCATAACAGCTGAAAGATTATACATGAAACAATGATGGTAAAAAGAAAGCATCACGACAAGAAATTCATTAGCCTTCAGGTGACAATGGAGAAGTCATCGCCCAAAATAGAATGTCAGAAGTGGTGCGACCATTATGCAAGCCATCATCCCAAAATAGAAGAAATAGTGGTATGCAAAATAAACGCCCAAGAGTAAAGACTCGATAGAAAATTTCAAGCCACCGATAAACATGCAAACAAATAACCATTTGCAAGGCGCTACTAAAGGAAACGTGCCTCAGATGGTGACTCAGCCTTGAAAAAAACAACACTGACATGACACTTGACTTTAAATTCTGACTTGGCATTTGACTTTCAATTCTGACTTCACTCCAGTAAAAAAAAAGGTGACACTTCAAGGACCCGTGGAGACCTATTGAGGTGACTGCCTACCTATTGGCCCCTCTCAAACACACAAGCGTTTGACATCAATGAAAAAATATTTAATAATCTCCCCCTTTGTTATTGATGGTAACACCTTCATAAACCAAAACCAATACTACTCCCCCTGACAAACTACTCCCCCTTTGACATCAACGACAAACTAAACAACCTGCAAATCTGAAATGGGGCTAATAAAATATGACAATGAAAATTACCCCTGAGTCTAAATAGCAACTCAAAGATAGAGTGAAATCACTCCCAACTTCTCCCGCAAGTATTCAAACATTTCCTTTGGAAGAGGCTTAGTAAATATGCCTGCAATTTGTTCTTTAGTAGAGACATATTCCAACTTAACTTGTTGATCACTAAATTGTTTTCTCAAAAAATGATACTTGATAGGAATATGTTTAGTCCTAGAGTGCATAACTCGAATTTTTGAAATATTAATGGCACTCGTGTTATCACAAAAGATAGAAATAGAATTCTCGTACTCTACCTTTATGTCCTTCAAAGTTTGCTTCATCCATAGGAATTGTCTGCAACAAGACACTGCTGCAATATACTCCGCTTCAACTGTAGATAAAGAAATAGAAGCTTCTTTTTTTGCTCAACCAAGATATAAGACAATCTCCTAGAAAGAATGCACCTTCACTTGTGCTCTTTCTATCATCAACACATCCACCCCAATTTGCATCTATGTAAGTTGTGATTTTGAAATCATTGCCTTTAGGATACCACAACCCATATTCAATAGTACCCTTGAGATATTTGAAGATCCTCTTAACTACATGAACATGTGTGTCTTTTGGAGTAGCCTGAAATCTAGCAACATAACCCACTGCTTGCATAATGTCAAGTCTAGTAGCTGTTACATACAACAAACTTCCTAACATAGACCTGTACAATGTTTGGTTAGCATCTGGAGACTCACTACTTTTACTCAACTTGCATCTTGTCACCATGGAGGTACTTATAGGATTGTAATCCTCCATTCTAACTTTCTCAACATCTCTCTAATGTACATTGTTTGATAAATGAATATGCCACTATTAGATTGATGAATTTGTAAACCAAGAAAAAATGACAGCTCACCAAGCATGGACTCCTTCGAACTCCTTCTGCATATTAGTAGCAAAAACTTGACACATCTTCTAACTATTGCTACCAAAGATAAGATCATGAACATAAACCACTAAAATCAGCATATTATTACCTTCTTCCTTGACATAGAGATTGTTGTCCGCTATCCCTCTTTTGAAACCTTGCTGTGGCAAATAACTATCCAATCTAGCATACCATGCACGTGGGGTTTGTTTAAGTCCACAGAGTGACTTCTTTAACTTGCATACATAATTCTGATTTTTGGATATGATAAACCCATCGGGCTGTTCTATGTACACTTTTTCATCCAAGTTACCATTTAGAAAAACAAATTTTACATCCATTTGAAAAAAATTGAAATCTTTGAAAGAAGCAAAGGCTAAGAACATTCTAATAGCTTCTAAAAGTGCAACACGAGAAATTTTTTCTTCAAAGTCTATACCTTCAATTTGTGCATATCCTTTGCATACAAGCCTTGCTTTATTTCTTACCACTTGATCATCTTCATTCAACTTGTTTCTAAACACCCACTTTGTGCCAATCACGTTCTTGTCTTTGGCTCTTGGGACGAGTTCCCAAGTTTCACTTTTTTGAATTTGGTCAAGCTCTTCTTCCATAGCAGCTACCCAATGTTTATCTTCAGCTGCTTCTTCAAAAAGTTTAGGCTCAATCTTGGACAACAAAGAGACATCTTCATCTTCAGTATAATTAACAATTCGTCTAGTGGTTCTTGGTCTACCTTCTTGTATAATCTGATCTTCAAGATGATTTCTTTGTACAAACTTTGAAGTAGTTTTCAATGGAGCCTTTGATGAAGTCTCATTTTGATCTTTTGTAGGTGTATTTTCAGGAGTTGTTTCTACTGTCCCAGTTTGATCATTTGAAAGTGTCTCTTGATCAGCACTTTCCTCTTCATCTTCTTTGCAACAACTTTCGTCATCTTGCTTCTTGTTTTGAAAGATTGTATCTTTATGAACCTTCACATTTGCACTTTCAACAATTTTGTGTAATCTCTTGTTATAACATCTATAAGCTTTACTTTTAGAAGAATATCCTAAGAAAATCCCTTCATCAGCCCTAGGATCAAACTTCCCTTGATTATCTTCATCCCTTCTAATGTAACATGGACTTCCAAAAAATTTAAAATATTTAACTGAAGCAGGCTTACCTTTCTATAAATCATATGGAGTCTTGTTATGTTTTGCTCTAATCAGCCAACGATTCTGAATGTAAATAGCAATATGGACAACTTCTCTCCAAAAAGAATCATGCACCTTTGACTCATTTAACATGCTACGATCCATTTCTTGGACTAGTCTATTTTTCCTTTCAACAACACCATTCTGTTGTGGTGTCCTTGCTGCTGAGTATTGTCTTTTTATCCCATGCTTTTCACAGAAATCTATAAACTCATTTGAGGTGAACTCTCCTCCATTGTCTGAACAAAGACATTTGATTTTTGGACCCTTCTCATTCTCCACTAAGACTTTCAATGCCTTAAATTTCTCAAGTGCTTCTGATTTTTCCTTAAAAAATGCAACCCAAGTCATTCTTCAAAAATCATCAGTTAATAACATAAAATATCTTTCACATTGCATGCTCTTAGTTCTAGTTGTCCCACATAAATCAGTGTGAATCAGCACAAGAGGCTTTGAAGTAGAATATTCTTTTGACTTGAAACTCCTAGTTTGCTTTCCCAACTGGCATTCTCTACAAAAGACGTCTGAAGGTTTTGTAAGCTTTGGCATATCTCTAATTGCTTCCTTTTTGCTGATCTGAACAAGATTATCAAAGTTCAAGTGCCCCATCCTTCATCTTCCTAACTCAAGCAACACTTCTCACTTTTTATATCATTAAGAACATAAAGATTATTAGCACCTCTACTAGCTTCAACAATATGTCTACCATCTTTACTAATTTCACAACTATTAGAGTTGAAAACAAGAGTGTGCCATTGATCACACATTTGACTCACACTCAGTAAATTATGTTTCGGACCTTCAACATACAAAACATTTTCAACCTTGGTCTTACCATCATCCAAAACAAGAGTACCTTACCTAAAATTCTTGTTGATGCATTGTCACCAAATCTTACTATTCCATCATTTGTTTTTTTAAGAGTGAGAAATTTTCTTTTATCTCCTATCATATGTGTAGAACAACTACTATCAATATACCATTTATCTCTCTCATTTTGAGCATGTAAGGTTGTTTGCACAATCATAGATTCAACTGCTTCTTTTTTCTCCTTCCAGACTTTTTTAACTTCTTTTGCTTTGTCCTCCTTTTCTACCTTCTTGCTTTGTTTAGAAAAATCTGATATATCACTTCTACAAACTTTTACAATATGACCAAAATTATTGCATTTATAGCATATAACATTGTAATTCATTAAAGGAGAAAAAGAGTTCCTACTCAAATCTGAAATGACTTCTTGCATACACTCTACAGTTTGTTGCCTTGTGACCAAAACGATTGCATGAGAAACAATAACCATAAGAGAAAGAATTGTTAAACCTAGTCATGTGAGCTTGCCTTGAAATAGGAGGTCTCTTGAAAGTGCTATTTTTTATTTTTTATTTTTGATTGTGAATCTTTTGTGCTATCAAAGTTGCTCTTTCGCTTTTCTTCTTTTGCAGGATTGGAACTTTAACCTTCGTCAAATCCAAGTCCACCTTTATCAATAGAAGATTTCTGTGAGCTAATGATCTTCTCCAATGACATAAATTTTTCTGATTTTTCATCTCTTGATTCAGCTGTAACATTGAGTTGTCGAATTTTCTAAGAGAAACTATTTCAGCTTCAAGTTTTTCACAATTTTCTTCCTTTAGCTTAAGCTGATTTCTTATTTCTTCTTCTATTTTTCTAGCTTCTTCAATCTAAACTTATAATCAACAATCTTATTTTCAGCTTCTTCAAGATCTTGAGATATCTTGACCTTTGATTCATTGTCTACTTGTAGCTGCAACTTCTAGTTCTATTTTTTCTTCCTAAGTTTTTTAATTTCACTTAGGGCACTTATGAGTTCTTCTTCAAGGTTCACCTCTCCTCCTCCTTCATCAAAATGATCTACATGTTCTTCATTTTCAGCGAGGTCTTCTTCTTTAGCCATGAATAAGATTTCTTCATCACTATCATCTGTAGAGCTGTTATGATCTTTTGAGTAGAGACTTTTTGTAAATTTCTTAAACTTCTCCTTCTTACCTTGATACCCCTTTTTAACATACTTGATTTCCTTTCATTATTGTTGTCCTCATTCTTAGTATAGGGACATTTAGATGCAAAGTGTCCTACCTTACCACAGTTGAAGCATTTGAAAGACAACTTTCCTTTGTATTTTTCTGAACCCTTCTTCAATTTCCTCATGAAGTGTGCCTCTTCAGTATCTGAATCTTCATCCAAACTATCACTAGATGCAAGCTCCTTGACTTTTCCCTTTTTCGAACTTTTAAAGGCTGCCTCCTTTTTGGTTGAATGATCAAGAATTGTTATCATCTCATAAGCTATGAGAATACCATGTAGCTCATCTACTGTCAATTTATCAAGTTCCTTCATCTCCTCAATAGCTAAAACCTTTGCATCAAAACACAAAGGAAGGGATCTCAATATCTTTTGAACAAAGGTGGGCTCATCAATCTTTTCTCCTAAGCCTTTGATAGTGTTAACAATTTCATCTATACGAAGTAGATATGCAACAACATTCTCTTCTTCTTGCATCTTAAGACTCTCAAAATGTCTCCTATGTGTCTGGAGCTTTGCCTTCTTGACTTTATCATCTCCATAAGTTTTCTGAAGTTTGTCCCAAATTTCATGAGCTATATCACATTGCATAACCTTAACAAATTAAGGTTATGCCAAACCACAGCAAATGGCATTCATAGCTTTAGCATTATTTTCAAAAGCTCCTTTTCCAGCATCATCCATAGGAGGAGTTGCAAGAATTGTGTATCCATCTGCCATTGCTCGCCATATATCAAATCCAAGAGACATCAAATACGTACGCATTCGTACGCTCCAAAAGGCATAGTTAGAACCATCAAACAAAGGAGCTATGTTTGTAGAAAGACCTTCATTTGAACCCATGTGTCCTAACAAGATCTACCTCCAAGCGATTAAGCTCTCAATTCGAAGGAACCTTGCTCTGATACGAATTGAAGAGCACAAAGAAAATACTAAGAGGGAGGAGGTGACTCAGTATTTTAAGACTTTAAAGCTTAAAACCATATGAATCAGCAACCAAAATAGTAAGAGCAAACATTAGGCAAGATGAACATCAATATCACGTGAAAAACCCTTTCGGGTAAAAAAACCACAACAGAACTATGCTTTTATTCACTTCAAAATGGGCACCAACCTATTGTGACCTTTTCACACATCACCCCATCCAAGATGGGGACCCCCTAATTTTTGCTCCATTCTGGTCTTTTGGCTTGGGTTCTCTCTCTCTCTCTGGTCCTTTGTTCTTCCAGGGATGTCCCGTCATTTGACCTAAGTTGAAATGTTAGCTAAGTCTGTGAAATTACGTTTTTTTTATTCTTCAGCCTTGTTTGAGGTCAAATAAGGTTATCAAAGTAAAATTTGAGCGCAATAGTATAGTTAGAAGGCTCAAGGCAAGATCCCACTGAATTTTCGTTGAATTCTGGCAACTTACTATTTTTAGTAAGTACTTAATTTGAGGACTTTCCCTCAGGATTTTGGGATTTTGACTACTTCAGCACATCCAGGATACTTCAGACTGCCTGCACGCAAAATTTGAGCAGATTCTGACAACTTGCTATTTTAGCAATTCAAGCTTCAAGAGCCATTTTTAGGGTTTACACATATGATTCTTCAATGCATGTTAAGGAAATGTATCTGGGTTTTTCAAAACGTTCGCGATGATATAACATGCAAATCAAGATGATGACTTTTAGCGTTTTAGCCTTCAAAGGCTATTTTTAGGGTTTGCATGCAGAGTTTTTGAACGTATGTCAGGATATTCCTTATGGGTTTTGCGAGAGCTTCGCAATGATATGACATGCAAGCAAAGGAGATCATTTTTCTGAGACTTACTATTTTTAGCCAATGCATGTGGACCAGTTTTCTGGGTTTTTCCAAGTTTTTTGAGATCCCACGGGTAGTTTAACATGCAAAATCATCCGACATCAAATTGATCACTTTCTGGACACTTACTATAAAGAGCAAGTTCACTCCATCAGCTCTTCAACACTTCGGTTCAGCAAGCAGAACGACAGGCAACAAAAATCAAGACAAGTGGAAACAGTTCAAGGCACATGCAAGTCAAATTAGGGTTTCCATTGTTATGCCTAAAAATAGGGGGAATGAAACATCGAAGTTGTCAAAACAAAGTACACCTCATCATGATCAGCATCTTTCAAGCATCCTACTGGAAAAATTTGAGCGAAATCAAAATACTTACTATTTTTAGTAAGTCACTTCATGGCTATAAATAGTGTGTCTATGCCAGAGGCAGGTCTGAACGAGATAGTTAAATCATCAAGATCATATGGATCAAATTTCAAGTCAAATAGAGCTGTAGAGATCAATCAATTCTAGGGTTGGCTAAAAATAGCATACCAATATGGACAGTGAGTATAAACAAGATAGCAAGGTCATAAGAGGCATAGCCATGCCAGCTCCAGTTTCAGAACATGTAAAGATGCATGGAAGAGAACACTTCTCTGAATTTGCTAAAAATAGAAGGGCAAGGCATGGCTAAGGCGTTGGAAATTTTATAGATGAAAACTGGTATGAGGATATGAGAAATACGCCCTTATGCAGAAAGCTTGATGAGAAAGTTTCCAAGTATTAGGAAATTCCTACACCATCCCTCAAATGCGCCCAAGGCTTGAGGAAATTCCTTCTCCCTATGCTATATGCGCCCACCTCAAGATAAAAGGTATGGGAGAAAGTCGATAAAAAAATGCTAAGTGTTGGAATTCCCCTTCATAGGGTGAAATGCGCCCAAGGCATAAAAAAAGTTCCTTCATCATGTGTGAAATGTGCCCACAATTTCCCTCACCACCCCTCAAATGCGCCCACAAGCTATGAAAGGTTAGCAAAATATTCTAAGTGGTGGAAATTCCTTCACCACCCCTCAAATGCACCTAAGAGTGCAAGTCCACATGCTCAAATGCACCCTCAAAGGTTGAAAACAAAAGTCAAATAGGGGGAATGCACCCAAGGCAAGGAGTTCCCCCTCATGGGGTCAAATGCGCCCTCAAATGGAAGTAGCCTATAGCAAATGCACCAAGGAAGGGAAGGAAAGATGTTAATATATTCTTAGTGTGGGCGTATTTCCTTCCCACACCCCTAAATGCGCTCTCAAGTTCCTTCTCACCATGTCAAATGCGCCCAAAGGAGTTGGGACTTGAGGAGGAAAATTGCTAAGTGTAAGACAAGATTGCGAAGGCGTGGAAAGGCAAAGAGGGTAAAATGGAAGTTCATACCCTCAAATGCGCCCCTCATGGATAAGTTGACACAAAAGGATTAAAATTGAATTTTTCTAAGGCATTTTCAAAGGCGAGAGATACACCTATAGGAGATGATAATATTAAATTTTCCAGAAGCAAGATGGAATGCGCCCGAGAACAGAAGAGAATTTCTTCAAGAAAATCAAGGGAAATGCCAAGGCAAAAAAAATAAAGATTGCAGGTGTGGAATACGTCCGGAATGAAAATGAATAAACCTTAGCTAATTTTATTATCTTTTTCAAAATAATAAAAATTAAACGTACCCCTTCGTCCGGATACACATGAAAACGATGAGTTCTGAAGGGAATTTTCTTCTGGGTATTGGACATTTCCCACTGGGAGATGATTTAAACTTATCCCACACCTCGCTTGTGTCGTTTTGACAAAGATTTTTTCCTAATGCCTGTTTTAATCAATTTCCTAAGGCGAAATTAAAATTTCTCTAAGGCAAATGAGATGAATGTTTCTACAAAAATGCCTTAAGATTGAGAAGTGAACTGGATAACTGGAATAATTTTGCCGGAGCAAGCATTAAATCAAACGCCATAGCCAGTTGAAATGAAATTGTTCACGGAGGATACTGGATTTAATATTTTTATTTTAAGATGCAAATATGATGAAGCAGGCCTATGCAGGTATGATGAAATTTCAAAGTTCTAGAAGTCAAATATTTTGATGCTCCGAGTGACAAGTGTTGCAACTAGCAAAGGAGGGAAAATGGAAATTCAAAAGTTTACTAAGTTTAACCTCTTCCAAATTTTGACCTGGCTATAAGATTTCAAGTTCTTTTCATATTTTTCGTCGGTTGTTGAATGCAAAATACTCTCAAAGAGTGAAAGTTTGAATTTGAGAATAGAGTGAAGTTGCTGAGGTGCGAATTTGTGAAGAGAGGTTTTGAAATTGCTGAAGTACAAGTTTGCAAAGAGAAAATCTTCAAGTTGCTGAAAGTTCAAATTTGTGAAGAAAGTCAGTTGCTGAAAGTGCGAAGTTAAAGAGTAAAGTGCGAATTTGAGAGACTTTTCAAGTTGCTGAAAGTGCGAACTTGTGAAGAAGATTTGAGTTGATTGCTGCAAACAGATATTTCCAAGTGTTGGACATTGTGTTGCTGGAAGTAGAAAAATTCTAAGCGTTGAAGTGATAAAGGCGTTGAGGTTTGCAGCTGAAAATATCAAAGTGTTGTAGCCTTTTCATTTCTCAAAAATCTATTGGCACCCTCAAAATGCTATTGTTTTCTAAAACTTATTTTCTAATGATTCTCTTGTATTTTTGCAGAATGGCTGAAACAAGCAGAAGAGTTGTAGGAAGAGGAAATCATGCTAAGTCCAACAAAGCAAGCACATCAAGACAGGCAGTGATAAAGAAGTTGAGCAAATCCTTCCTGCCGGAATCAAAGTTTTTTTCAAAATTGGGCAAATTGAGTGACACAAACCTTGGCTCGTTCAACTTGGAGACTTTCAAAAGGTGAATAATGGGAACTGGAGGTCATCATCCATCAGTCACTTCGCACAACATTGTCAAAAGTGGACTTTATGCAGCTGCTAGTTTTCCACCAGCAATCTGATGCCCATAATTGATCATGGAATGTGCCAATTGTTACAACACGGAGCGGAGGACTATCATTTCACTGGATGGCAAGTTGTTGGCCAACCTTATGCCAAAAGCAATTGGGGAAGCATTTGGAATCTCAACTCATGAAAAGATGATTTACAAAACAAGGGAGAGGGCTGAAAAGATGTACTCATCCACATTTGACCGATGTGTTGACTTGATAAATTCCAAGTGGATGAACAAGCCTAAGCCAACTCGCATGAAGCTGCCTAAGCAAATAATTTCAGAAGATTTGAGGCAAGAATTTTGCGACTTAATAATGATGCTGAGCAGAGTTGGAGGGTGCCCCCAAGTGTTCATCTTTGAACCGTGGATGTTCTATTATATCAACCTGGTGATGGAAGGCAAGGAGTACGTAGACTGGGCGTTGATGATCAGTGATAATCTACATGAGCAGCTTAGAAGTCTACGGAGAATGAAAACATTTTACATGAGCTCCTATATTGTTTACCTGCTGGCTCGAATGATAAAGTATAGAGGGATTTTGTATAAGGAAGCAATTGGGTGTGGCTCTCAGTAGTTTAAAATACATGAGGCTTGTCCGCAGTTACATTTGACAAGTACCTCCAATTACAAGAGGGTTAATGACGCCTTCACAATGCACATAACGAGGACCTTGCAGCAAAGGACTCATCATAGAATATCCAAAGAGGCACAAGAGCTGATTGAAAAGTTCGAAAGTTGGTTTATCCAATTTCTGAAGTTCACTTACATCAGGTTGCAAGGGTTTTCCTCTTATCCGTACAAATTGCCCCGGTATCCCACAAATAGGATAGTGATGCTAGAGATATCTAGGCTACTAATTACCTATGATAAGATTCAAAAGAAGAAGAAGAAGGGTGGACTTGGATTCCCTATCACCATGGGCAATTCGGATGAAATTTGTCTATCACTACAAGTAGCTAGGGAAGCGAAGAGTGAGCTTCAGTTCTTCCACTTTTCCTACCATACCAGCAGATAGCACTATGATCCTCATAAGAATATCAAATGGATATTGTCCGAGGAGTTCAGGCATAAGGCACAGTTTGAAGACTTTTGGGCGAGTGCAATGGATGAGGTTGAGGTTAGGAGGAGGATGTTTTCACAGATACCATTGGGGATGATTAGGGAATGCGAGATTTTCCCAGTGCCAGACCAGGTTGAAAAGGATATAAATGTAGTGCAAGCTGATTATGAAATAGTGAGGGATACGCCACTCCCACTCCCAGATTGGCCTGAGCTAGAGATTATAGACTTGGATACACTTTGCATCCCAGTCTCGACGTTCACACAGAGTTGGGTAGAGAGGCATGTGAGCTGACTTAAGGGCAGATCAATTCCCCTTACTTACAATTCAATGGGAGATCACAGATCACCAGCTGCTAGGTAGGGGAGGCAGGTTGATCAAGCTCTAGAGCCACGAGGAAAAGAGCCAATCCGACAGAAACCTCAAAGAATCAAAGAATCCATGCATACGCCATCACAGGCACATTCTCCGAGTATGCAGGAAGTGTCACTATTTGCTGATCAAAGGGAAAAATTGAATGCAAAATAGGTAGTGCGAGAGGAAAGCTAGCCACCTCGCAAAGAATTGGTGGGCCAAAGCATCAATATGCCTAAAGAGGAAAATCAACAAGAGACAGAGGAAGGAATGACCACTGATACTCAATTTCAGCATGAGATTGAGGCAGCTCTTGAGGATGATGCTACTTCAGATCATGATGCCCAGAGCTCAGGAGATACTGAGCCTATAGAGGATGATGAGCGTCGTCGGCACGAGGGCGTAGAGGAAGTTCATGAGGTGGAGGCCGAAGTTGAGCAGCCCTTCGTTATCTCAAACTTACGGCAAGAGGTGCCAGAATGGCTAAGGGACAGGATGAGACATGATCCCATTGATGAGACTGATCCAACAGCTAAGATGACAGAATTGTTGAGTAGGATCAATGCACCTCCAACAAAGAAGAAGGAAAAAAAGTTCTCTAAAATTTTGAACTGATGAGGATGGCTCTTGGACATTGCATGTGGTAGTGCCTAGGATAGAGTGTGACCGAGATGAGGCTGTCTTGAAGAATTATGTGATCACAACTATGGAACTTGGCCGCCCTACTGGAGCACAGGTGGTTGAGGAGTTGGACAATTCATATCAGGCACTCAAGGAAAGATTGTTCCATATCGAGGGAAAATATAAAAGATTGAAGGTAGAGCACAAAACACTGATTGGCTATGTACAACACTTGTCCCGTCCTTTTGGGCAAGAAAATTCGGCAATCGAGCTCCCTGCCGAATTTCCCAGAGAGTCAATTAGTGGCTTAGAGGATTTGAAAAGAATGGCATAGGAGGTAGATAAGTGGGTTGCCAATTTTCGTGTTGAGACATAAAAGTTTATGGAAGATCTTGCACATGCCTATCGGCAAGCCTCCGACATTACAACAAGGATAGAAGCAGTTAACCATGCTTGGGGTGAGGCGTGTATCTATCAGACAAGGGTTGTACTTCACCTAGGGGCTTTGATGCACACGCCTCTACAAACTTTGGTTGAAGGAGGCGTGATTCAGGAAGGTGATAGGTATGACTTCATCGGCTGGTACTCTTCAGTAGTCATGGGCCGAGGATTTTATGATGCATCATAGGCAGATTCAGTCAGGGTCAGAAAGGCCATGACCAATATTTTTGATGGAGTCCTTAATACGTTGGAGGCTATCTTTGCCAGGAGGCTAACTTTTGAGGAGGTAACTACAAATGGTTTGAAGAATAGATTCCCACCATTCTTTTCTGAGGTGAAGGTCTTTGTCCAAGATGATTTCAAGAACACCTCCACCTTTTCCAACATTATTCAGAATACCCAGGATGCTCTAGTTGCCTGGAAGAAATCTTGTGCCCAGCATGGGCAAACAGTTACAGTGTTGGAGTTTCAGTTGGATCATATCCCTCCCATTTCAAATCAGGAAGTTGAAGATGTGTTGACTAGGTTCATCGAGTTTGCAGCCAGGGAAAAGGAGGAAGGAAACGCTCTTCTGGATGATGATCTTCTGGAAGGGGATGATGTGCATTGATTGCAGATAGTGGTTCCTGCAGAGGAGTGGAGAATTTTTGGTGCATTCATTGCCCCACTCCTCTCAGTGGCGGTTTTTAGGGCTAAAACCCTAATCAGGGCATATGTGGCTCAATATTCACAATTGGATATATGTGCATGTGCATATACATCTAGATATTTACGAACATATACATAATCAATTGGTTTCTTGTTGGAAACTCAAAACTACTAGACATCCTCTATAGTCTTGAAGCATATATGAATATATAAGCATTTATAGATGGATCTGGATTTAGTTAGTAAAGTGGATGTGTAATGCACATGATTGAATCTATCCAAATGTGTATATTTCAGGTATATACATGAACTATGCACATGAGTAATATACATGTGTATATACACGAGCTATACATAACTAGGTATATCCGCACACAAATATGCATTTAAATATATAGTATATACAGGCATGCATATTGTAATGTCCCCTTATTAGAGACATAAAATGCACAATTTAAAATTTTGATTTCTAAGATTGTCTGATAAAGAGCAATGAAAGATTAATGGAATAAAATAAATGAAATGCATTATTAGTAACTAGTGCATAACTAACATAATTTGATATGACTTATTACTCTTCATCGGAATAGATCTTCACCTTGTTTCCTCTTTCCTAACCTCTTTTGGATGGTAGATTTACTGTGCAAAGGGCGCGTGCACCATCTCGAGTCGGACACCCTCAAGGATTGGTTACCTGTCTTGGGCTTCATCCAACATTGGATGGATTTACCCGCCTTTCCCTTCCACACACTCCCTATCCTCATCGAGCGTTAGCGAAGGGGAATTTTGGCCCAAAGTCTATTCTCGCAATAGCAAGTCATAATAGTATTCACTTATCCTATTGAATTCAAAAACATCATAGATTAGAACATTCACTAATATTGATTCTAATAAGATATGAGTTAGGTACTATACTGTAACCCACTATTTGGAGGAATTGGAATTTGATTATATAGGCCTCAATGTTATATCAGTTGGTTGAGGGTACTTACCTCTGATTGTCGTACTAACTAGACTTCTTTCAGACTTATTTCTTTGAGATCGATCTTTGATGCGATGATGTATCTTCCTAAGATTTATTTGTTCTTGTTTCTTATTTTGGTTCGATCTGCTCTCCCAGCCAACAATGCTTTTCCTTCTTCCTTATTCTTTTCTGAGCCAGTGATGATATTCCTTTTCTTAATGGTTCCATCCCTCTCCTACTCATATGCTCCCATCTTATGTGGGACTCATTGTGGAGGGTTGTGTCTTTCTGTTTTGGAGAATCGTAACTTTCTTAATCACTGCCCTCTCAAACAGTGACGTCCTTTCCTGAGTCTGCCGTTGCCTATAATGTGGCTGTCAATGCACTTTATTTAAGTGCTTCTTTGTTTAATATATTTTATTATAATATATTTTTATTATTATTTTATGTTTATTTATTTTTCTATGATTAATATATTGTTTAGTTATTATTCTATTATTTTATATTTAGTTATTGTATGGTTAATATATTATAATAATAATATCAGATTTTATATAAATATATTTATTTATTATGAATCATAATCATAATAATATCTAAATTGCTAGCATTGTGATAGTCATAATTATAATATTTAGTATTTATATTTCTGGTATTTACAATATTAGATTTAATATTTATAATTATAATGTTATCTTTGATAATTATAATTATAATAAATTTGCTAATATATATTTCTTTATTTATTTTCTCATTTATTTACATTTCAATGCTTAGTCATTTTTATATTTTGGTTTTCTATTTCGGGCAGTGTTACAAGACTCGCCTAAACTCGGCGAGTATTGGCGAGTCTCGAGGCGGGTGAGGCTGGGCGAGTCAAAATGACTCGGATGCCGAGTACTCGCCGAGACTCAACAGACTCGCTGGACTCGGTAGACTCACCAGACTCGCCGAGTCCCGTGCCAAAGACTCGGCCGTCACTTTGTGCGCTTGAGTTGGCAAAAAAACATATTTTAAAGTTTCTTTTTTTTTTTTTTTTGCTTTTATACTTGCCTCTATTCCTCCAAAAGGCACTTCATTTCATTTTCAAGCCAAGTAAGAGAGAAAAAAGAGAGAAGAGAGCCAAAACACATTTGCATTGAAGGAAAATCAGCAAAGAGATTGAGCACCAATTGCTTATTGAATCACATTTGTGCAGGTTCGTAGGTGATTTTGCTACATCTAGAGGAGTATACAAGGGATTGGAAAGAGATTTACATTGATTTCAAAGAAGATTGAAGAGGTATGTTTGAGTTTTGAAGGTTTTTTTTGTTTTTTTTTAACCAAAACTTCATTTCTCTTCTTTTTTTCTTCTTTGTTTTAATGAAACAAAGAACAAGTTACAAATAAATACAAACCCTAGGTGTGTGTGTTTAAGTTTTTTGTTGAACAAACCCTAGGCATTCTTGCAAAAAAAAAAGGTTTTATAGTTGCAAACTTGCAAACCCTAGGTTTTTTAGTTTAATTAAAAATTATACTTTGAATGCTAATTTATTTGAAATTTATGTGTTATTGCAGCTTTTTTTATATCTATAAATTTTCTCCATCATATTCACCATGTCTCAAAGTAAAAGAGATCCTTGTTGGAAACATGCCATTATTTCCCCTCAGCGAAAAAAAGGAGAAGTACAATGTTTTCATTGCAAAACAATTTTTCTTGGGGGTGGCATTAATAGATTGAAATACCACCTTGCATGTATACCGGGCCGAGATGCTAATCCTTGCACAAAAGTCCCTGCTGAAGTAGTGCGTGAAGTGCAAGTGCAATTGGAAACCTTTGAGCAACAAAAAGAGTTAAAAAAGAAGCAAAGAGAGGAGATGGCAGCCGTGTGTGGAGTTGGAGATTCGAGTTCTTCCATGCCTCCAATTCCTCCACAGTCTTCACCTTCAGTTGTTGGTAGTGGTGGCAGTGGTAGTGGTAGCATTAGTATTGGGCCTAGAGTTCGTGGATCTAGGCTAGATTCATATATTTTGCCACGGACTACTCCGGGTTCCCAACCGTCTCTTGAGAGCATGGGTTGGAACAAGGATAAACATGATGCAGCCAAAGCTGCAATTGGAGACTTCTGGTTTTATTGCGACATTCCATTTCATGCAGCCAGGTAATTCTTCTTTTGTTTTGTTTTAAAATATATAACTTGTTGCTTGATAGTTGATTCTTTATCTCTTGAAGTTTATTTTTAATTTTTTAGAGCTATGTTGAATTCAAATTGAAATTATGCATTTTTCAATACTAATTAGTAATTACTAACTTAATTTAATTTTTTTGTGTTAGGTCTCCATATTGGCAAAATATGATTGATGCAGTTACTGTTTGTGGGGCGGGGTTCAAAGCCCCTAATGATGAAGAGATAAAAGGCCCCATTTTGACCCAAAAAGTGGTTGATGTGAAAGCCAGAATAGAGGAGCAGCGAGAAGTTTGGAGGATGAAGGGTTGCACCATCATGACCGATGGTTGGACCGATAGAAGAAATAGGACATTGCTCAACTTTCTTGTTTCTTCCTCAGGTAAATATTTTACTTCCTAAAATGCATTGCTTTAGTGATTAACAATCAAGATTTTAAATTTATATTTTATTGAATCATTTATTTTGTTTTTTTTCCAGGTGGTACCGTGTTCATTAAATCTATTGATGCATCTGGCCACACCAAAAATGCTGAATTCCTTTGTGAGGCTTTGGAGGGTGTCTTGGATGAGGTAGCAGAGGAGAATGTGGTGCAAATAGTCACGGATAATGCAACAAATTATGTTGTTGCAGGTAGACTATTGATGGATAGGCACCCATCATTGTTTTGGACACCTTGTGCCGCTCATTGCCTTGACCTCATATTGGAGGATCTTGGCAAGCTTGATTGGATCAAAGCATGTGTGAAGACCACAAGGAATATTTGTAAGTTCATATATAATCACACATGGGTCCTCAACCTTATGAGGCAATACACGGGACAAAAAGAGTTGGCTCGCCCTGGGATAACACGCTTTGCTACCAACTTCATCACTCTACAATCCTTACTGCAGTCAAAAGGAGCTTTTAGGCGGATGTTTGTTAGTGAGGAGTGGTCTTCCTCAACATATTCTAAGACAAATGCAGGGGTGGATGTGTCAAGTTGGATTTTTGATGAGCATGGCTTTTGGGTGCCTACTACCGAGATTGTCAAGGTAAATGTAAACAATAATACTAATAAGTAATTAGTTTAGTAACATTATATTTTCATTCTTATTTTTATTTTATTTGCTTATTTTTGTTGACTCTTATTATGTCAATGTTTCATAATAATTGTAGGTCATAGAGCCTTTAGTGGTTCTATTACGAGTTGCCAATGGGGAGAAGCCTGCAATGGGCTACATATACGAGGGCATGGATAGGGCCAAAGAGGCCATTAGATCCATTTATGGGGGAATTGATGGTAAGTATCACCCCATTTGGGAGATCATTGATAGACGATGGCACCTCCAGCTTCACAAGCCCCTACATGCAGCAACATATTTTCTCAATTCAGCATTCCAATTCCGTAAAGAATTCAAGGCAGATGAGGAGGTTTTGAGTGGGCTCTACATAGTCATTGAGCGGATGTCTGATTCTCATGTTAATGCCCAAATTGTCACCGAGATAGAGATTTTCAGACTTGCACAAAGAGATCTCTTTGCAAGAGATATATGCAAAGATACTCGATCGACATTGCAGCCAGGTAAAAATTTATTAAGGGCATAATAGTAGTTTAAAAATTACCACTTTTCAATCTTTTATATTCAATGTTCATAATATTCACATTTCACAATGAGATTTATGTTTTTTCTTTTTCTCATCTCAGATGCATGGTGGGAGAGATTTGGTGCTAACGTACCAAATCTTCGAAGGATTGCAATTCGAGTGTTGAGCCAACCATGCATTGCCTCGGGTTGTGAGCGCAATTGGAGTATGTTTGAGCACATACACTCCAAGAAGTGCAACAAGTTGTTAGTGCAGAGCTTGAATGATCTTGTTTATGTTCATTACAACCTACACCCTCGCCATAGACAGATATTGGTCATTGACTTGTCACCCATCACATTGGAGGAGGTTGATCCACAGTCAGATTGGATCATTGAGGCCGAGGATCCTATTTTTACCGATGAGGACCTTGATTGGGTCAACCAGGCGGACAGAGAGGCAGAGGCAGTAGCCATGGCAGAGGAGGAGGATAGAGCACGAGGAGACACCTCGGATGCTGGTTTGGGTGCCACTGAGTCTGACACTGAGACACAGGTAGAGATGATGGCTACAACATCATCCAAGACCTATCTTAGACGTCTACGCAGGAGGACTAATGCTTAGTGATGCAGGCTCCTCTGAGCCATAGACTTATAGCTTTTGTTTTACTTTTGAATCTTTGATGCCATGGATTTCATATTCCATGAGTATTGTTACATTGTATACATTTCAAAACATTTATATATCTAACTACTTTGACTCTTACTACTGTTATTTGTATTAACTATTAAGTAATTACTTATTTCCTTCAGCTAAAATTTGCATTTATACATATGTGATCGATATATGTTTGTGTATAGGATCATAGTAGTTTCTATTTCATGATGTTATTGTGTATTTGAGGTTTATTCACTAAAGGGTGCATGAAACAAGCTTTAAATCCTTAAAAATCTCTAAATTTCAAGGGTTTTTCTATTTGCCAAGTCTTTGTCGAGTCTTGGGTGAGTCTAGGCTCTGAGTCCGAGTCCGAGTCAAAAATCGGCTTGCTGAGTCCAAGGCGAGTCCGAGTCTTGTAACACTGATTTCGGGGACATGACACATATAGAAAGAGAGACTGTACAATGTATGTTGCACAAGCAGTTGTCGTTGCACCAAAATATCGACATGTTAATACCCAATACAACCACCAGATTTATACAAGATCCAAGATCCATAAGAGGCGGTTAAACCATGTCACAAACCCAAGTGTTGCATTGCACAGCACAAGGAGACCAAGGGCGAAACTCTTGCAACAATCCCCCCCCTCCCCCTGTGCAAGCAAGGGGTTCGAACCTGTAACCTGGCTCTAATACTAATTGTTGCACAAGAGGCTCTCATTGCACCAAAAGATCGACCTGTTAATGCCTGATGCAACCACCAAATTTATACAAGATCCAAGATCCACAAGAGGTAGTTAAGCCATGTAACAAACCCAAGTGTCACGTTGCACAACACAAGGAGACCAAGGGTGAAACTCTTGTAACAATGTACACAATACTAATAATCATCTATACAAAAAAAATTAGTACCATGTTTCTAAAAATAATTTGTGAGATGAAGATGATCTACAAATAAATATGAAACATCTAAACAATATTTTAAGAAATTTTTCAAATGAAGATGAAAAGTCTAACAATATTGACTTGTCAAATTAAGAAAGAAAGCGTACCCACCAAATGTTGCGGAAAGGAAGATTTGATAAGATCTTGGGATGGCTTGATGCCCAATAATGTGTCTATATACCAATTGTGTGTATACCCAAATGTGTATATTCATTATATGTCCACATGTAAATAGATAATTATGTACATCATGTATATATACACAAATTATATGCATCTAGGTAGTATATGAGTATATATACTAATTATTCAAAAGTGGGTATTTACACACAAACATGCATATATAGAGAAGCTAAACACATAATAATAAATTCTCCTATTAACAAGATTGGAAGAGTTAATTTCCCAAATGATAGAGAAGGCATAAAATGAATTCCTACCCATCAAGATTGGTCAAAGCTATAAATTTTATGAAGCATCAAAGGGAAACCCTAGAGATTATGGTGTCGGCTGTTTAATAAGAGATTTAAAGGGAAGGTTGATTGTTGTTGCTTTTAAAAAACTCAAGGAAGGAATGAATAATAAGGTTGCAGTCCAAGCCTTTCTCCTAGGAATGCAAATATGTAATCTATAGGGCATCTGCAAAGTTGAGATCAAGGGAGACTCAATGATGATAATCAATGCTATCCAAAACAAAAAATCAGCCAATTGGAAAATTAATAATATTCTACAAAGTGCCTAGCCTCTTCCGGATTCACTTGTAAGCTTCACTATAAAACATATCTATAGAGAAATAAATGGAGAGGCTGACATATGGGAAAATCGCACAATCGAAATGGCCTGAGATTATTTAATCACTAGTAAGGTGGAATCTGGAAAAAACTCAAAGACAAAGTGGAATTGTCATTTGATGTCAATATAGCCTAAACATACTGAAGAGAAGGAGATGGATCATTGAATAAGTTTATCATTCGACCATAAATTCTTGGTATTAAAACATTAGTGAGCATGCTTTGCATATTATCACAATGCAGATGGCATTGGTATTTATTACACATAATGCAAAACTCCCAAATCCCATGCTAAGACTGGTGAAAACTGAAAACTATCAATTTAGATTTATCCCAAAGAAACATGACAAGTGAAATCATTTGTAAATATTATGGATCTTCCAAAATTTATGGTGCAACTTTGTTAAATGGTGTTCAAACCCTCATTTAACACCTACTACTAGCATGGATACACATATAAGATTGGTTAATAGCCAAAGGTAGATGGAATTTCTCAACAACATCACTAAGAATACATTAAAAAAATATTTTCAAAACTAGGAGTGGATTCCTACTATATGTGGTATAATAGATATTGGGGGAGGAGTTTACAATTACAAACCATTGATATCATGAGAATTCACATATGTCCTCAATTTTTGTGGCAATGTTAATCAACATAGGAGAAAAAAGGATATGGTTAAGTAAATGTCAAATACTCTGATAAAAGGCCAGTTTCGTGGGGGTAAAGATGATACTATTCTAGCAGCAGTACTCAGCTTTGGACTATTGACCTTGAAGGATTATAGATAATCAAAAATGGGTGATGAAGGGCCATGGAAACCATTGATAACAATAGCCTTTCTTTTGAATGAAGCTCGTAGAAGGTGGAAAGTGATGTGGGGATCAAAATTCCTTAAACAAGCATTGAGATATGTGATCACTGATCACCAAATGAATTGCTTGGCTCAACCCTCTAATCACAAACAACACCAATGCAAATGTGGAACTGTAACAACCTATACTGGTTTACAATTATAATATGTATGATTTGGCTCCTTTATGTATATTTTCCAATACTGAAGAAGTTGATGCGCTGTATAGGATAACATGGGAATTTTGTTAATTCATCCTCTAAATAGTCTAGGATATCTGGGCATTTTCAATTTGCCCTTAACAGATGTAATGAAGAACTATGCTGAGAGGGACAACCTCACACATAATGTTTTTGATTAAACTTTTGATACAAAGGACGTGTAATGTCCCCTTTCCATTGATCGCTCCAAGAGGACTTAATAGCCTATTTAATTCACGTAGGCTATAGTCAATTAAAGGGAATTGATTAATTTAATTATTTAACGTTGCTTGGAAAAAAAGTACATTTATAAGGTAATATTAAATAATTAAATTAAATGGTGTTATAAAGTGACTTTGGGGAAATATTAAAAAGGTACTTTATAAAGTCACTTTATATTAAGGGATATTTTATTATTTGAGCGAGAAAAGTGCAAGGCATATTTAAAGTGGAATTGAGCACTCATTTGGATTATGCTTGATTATTTTTTCTATTGGTGATTTGAGGAGCTTTTTGAGTTCTTGGCTCTGGGACAGAAACCCTAGGGTGACTGGGTTCAATGGTGAGACTAATCCACCTTAGTTGGTCAGTTGGAGAGATTGTTCGGGTCTTTCATAGTGTTCTTCATTGCAAATTTGTGAGTCTCCTTCAGAGACAAATTTGAGGTATAGCAATTAATATTTCTTGCACAGATTGAGGATTGAAAATATCATTCAAGTAGGTCAATTTGTATGTGGGAAAACCTATGTTGGATTGAATGTATTGGTTATCAGTTTGGATTGGACATTTGATGGTTGCAACTATTTATACCCTTGCGTAGCTACCATTCCATCTCAAGGGAGGTGCATCATCAATTTATTGAGTCATGAGAAATAGAAAAGATAGTGAGTTGTAAGAGGGTGTGGGTCTTCTCAAAGTGCCATCGTTGCTCACTTTGCTATAGCCACCACTTCTGTGTCTGTCAACAACCGCTTAGGGAGGTCATGGGTTTCCATACATAGTTGTTGCCTTCACACAATGGTTTCAAGTCTACAATCACAAGGTGCATGGAGTTTTCAGGGTGCCAATCGCATTCATAGAGTTTCCAGGAGTTGCCTGTGTAGTCGTGGGTATTTTGGTATTGTTGCGATCACTTTTACATGCCCCTAACCATTGCCTTGAATGTTAGGTCAGAAGTAATATAATAAGTAAATCTACTCATTTCAATCTATACATTTTGTAGTGCAAAGTTGGCTCTAGTTTGTATTCATTTTCACCATTTGTATCTTAGTTATGAACTATATAGATGTGTATGTAAATCTTGGCTTGTTGAAAGTGAATTTCATGGAAATGCATATTTTATACATTTTGTATTAAATTTTTAGACATCGTCATGCCATATGTTTGACAATATGTTGACATTGACAAACTATAAAAATCATAAGAGTATCGTTCAATCTAAGTGGGGTTTTTACAGTGGTATCAGAGTTGGTATTCCTACCAACCTGTGAGTTTGCATGACTTTTAATGAATCCATAGGATAAGGAATATATCACATACAGGAGTAGAAGACAAAGAGGGGTTGATAATATATTTACCTCAAAGCAAAAAGAAGAGGAAAACATGGGGGACGGGAATGAACCACTTGAGGGCAGCACTATGCGGATTTTGAATGACCTTGCTAGAGATCTGTAATGTCCCCGAATTTGTAACACCAAATATAAAATATTGAAACACAAAACTAAATAAATATCAAAATAAATTTCCATTTAACTATTATTATCATAAGTATAATTGGTGTAGATAATAATACAATTATCTATTAAATAGAGCAATTAATATCATTTAATATAAATATCATACTAATAGAAAGTCACAAGAAACTGATATTATCTATGCCTTAGTAAATAGTAATAATTGATATCATAGTAAATAATAATAACAATTGATATCATAGTAAATAATAATAACAATTAACATCATACTATCATAGTAAATAATAACAATTAATATCATTAATTGGAAATATCAAAATAATAGGAAACTATGCCTCACTAAATAGTAATAATAAATGTAATGTCCCCATTTTCATGAGTGTCACTATTCAATGGATTTAGCCTATTCCTAACCCTCGTAGGCTAATGTGCATGGTTAGGGGGTCTTCTTCAAGCAGTTACCCAATAGACGGTTGGCTTCTACACATGGATTCATTTGTTATATGAGGGTTTCCTATGTTATGCTAAATGTTGGAAAACATAATGTTGTGTTATGCCAAATGCTTGAAAACACAATGTGTTATCTGGATGCTTGAAAACACAATGTGTTAGCCGGATGTTTGAAAACACATTATTTTTCCATCATGTTTGCACCTTATGAATTATGAGTTGAATTTCAATATTATTATAAAGTGCAAATTAAAAATAAAATATATCTTTTATCCCACATTGACAAGAAAATTGTGTGAGCTATTCCAGGAAAAGTATAAAAGGATCTTAAGGGCTCATTTTTGTATATCCAGGAATTGAAGATTGCATTTGATGTTTGTGGAGAAGCCTAGGGGTTTCTGCAGATTTTTTATTTGGTCTTTGGGAATGGTAACTCCCAATGATTTGCATAACTAAGGTGGTGAAATATCTTCCAAAGGGTTGTAGCTATTGGAGGAGATAATTCAGTCTCTTCATTATGCTTCAATTGGTGGCCATAGGCCAAATTAGCTGAGGACAAATTTGCATATTTTGTTTGAAGTTCATTGCAGGTCATACTTGCATCGATTCATTGCATTTTGAAGAAGTTTGGCGAGTTATTTGAGGTCTGTAATTTTGTTACAGTCTGCAGACCAGCCATGGAAGGAATTGCATTTTCATTCATTGCTCTTCACTAAGTGGTCAGATATTTATGGGTATTTGAGGGATCTTCTTCTACCATCTTGGCAATCATTTCAAGGTCAATTTGGAGGAGACAAAGTGCTGCTATCATTTACCATTTCAGTTTGTAGACCTAGGGCAGGGGCAGCCATACTTGAGGAGAGGCGATTTTGTCATTAGAGGCCACCAAAAATTCTAAATAAATTTGTGAAGCATTGTTGGATGGTTGGCAGTCTAGGCGCTTCATCATTGAAGACAAGAGCAATGTGAACAAGGAGAATCGAACACATCTATGTTGGCTGCCATCATTTCCAGGTTCTCATATTTGATATTGTATTACATTAGATTCATGATTTCATGTTAGTATTCTATGTTGTCTTAATCAACATCATTGGCATTGTAAATTGAAGTAGTTTGCATCATCATCCTAGTCATCTAGGTTTGCTGCTGTAGGAGTTCATTTGCAATCAGATTTGGCATTGTATGATCATTCGTTGTAAAGCCAAGAGTCTTGGCTAATCTATGTCAACATTGTACTTAAATTTCCATTTCAATTAAGGAGGAATAAGTTACATGTCATTTGCTAGATGTAATGTTCATGACAATTGACAATATGGTTTGCATGCCAAGTGTTTGTAAAAATGCTTATTGGATGTAGGTGCATATCTTGCATGTAGAAATCATATATATACATTTGAAAAGACAAAAAGAAGCTATACATGCATTTAGATTATTGCTTAGACATTGCAGTGTTGACTTACAAGCATTTAGAGTACTTTGATATCGTTCTCAAGCATACATATCAGACTGAAACCATAGACCACCAAGCATTAAGTTTATATTAGAAGTGTTTGACAATATTCATTGAAGGAAAAATCATATCAGATTAGGCAAGGGATAATACAGTGGCATCAAAGCGATTTCCTACCAACCTGCTGGGGAAATGATTGTATTTAATTTGGTGTGAAAATATTTGGTGAAGTCAGTTTGGATTTTGGTTTTCAGTTGGGCAGAAAAAATGGGCTTCATGGCAACATTATTCAGCGATAAACAGGCATTGAAAGAACTTGAACAATCACAATACAAGCTCAGTCAAGAGTTGCTACATTTAGAGTAGATGCTTTCAAAGTTTGGGCTGCCTCAAGGATCAATTTCACTTCCTACCAGCAAAGTTCCAACACCAAAAAACAAAGAAGAGGAAGTGATTAGCATGTTTGAGGAGTATAGCACTCTTCCTCAAAGTATTAAGAAGAAACTTTCTTTCAAGAGTTACATAGATTTTCACCTGAGTCTTTGCCACAAGACTGAGTTTGCAAGGAAGAAATATCACACTATAGCACATGAATTATTAGCACATGAGATGGATAAAGGATCTTCACATATGATTGATACAACTCATCATGGGAATGATTTGGTATGCAGAAATTTATATGATAAATTTGATAGACATGCGGATTTGATTCAAGAAGATACTAGGACAGCTTTGGGTAATGATTTATCTACGTCATCCTTGCAAGAAGTTTCTCAAGAAGCTTCTACTATAGAGGAAAATTCTGATTTTCATGACAGCAATGATGAAACTTTGCATGAGCAGGAGACAAAATGTTTTCATGTGTGCAAAATGATCCTATTGAGTTGTCATATGAAAGGACTCAAGAATTGGGTTCTAAGGGTGCGTTGTGTGATATGGGCCAAATAATAGGCTAATCCTTCAAACTCTGATGCCCGCGAAAATGGGGACATTATAGTCTGCCCTCCCTGATATTGCTTGTCCTCAAGAAATCTCTACTGCAAAGAAACTCCACTCCTCTGAAGGCCCAAAAGAATTGTAAAATGTCCTGCTGTAAAATACCCACTCAATTTTTCCCTTGATTTCAATATTAATTACAATGCAACACACACCCGTTAAGGTTAGCTCCAAAACCAAAACGATGCAGAATAGTAAC
Organism: Sequoiadendron giganteum; assembly: GCA_007115665.2. Classification (NCBI taxonomy): domain Eukaryota; kingdom Viridiplantae; phylum Streptophyta; class Pinopsida; order Cupressales; family Cupressaceae; genus Sequoiadendron; species Sequoiadendron giganteum. The sequence goes on along the minus strand of CM021102.1, from coordinate 139,396,286 downwards.
TCTAACCAAGAATGCTCCCTAAGACCCGATGAGGGAGGAGGGAGGAGGGGTGAGCACATGGTCAGAGGATCCCTAGGATCTAAATAACTCGATAACTATAACTGATTACAACTAAAAGAAACTCAACGCCAAGAATGCACACTCAATCCCAAGGAAGGAGAGGTGTTGTCATATGGCAGAAAAAACTAAGCAATTACTGAAATGAAGTTACAATTGAATGGAGCTAGGTGGTGAACCAGCCATGGCACAAATTTCACACTCCCACTTATTCAGTGGGGGGAAAACATCAAAATGCAAAGGAATTCATCCACGAAGTGGGCATCCACTTAACAGTCGGGATTCGCCACTCAAGGGTCAGTGAAAGATGAAATACAATGAAAAATTTTTCTCCACACTGGTGGTAAACCATCTAGGGGTACAAATATGAGGGGTAAACATGAATAAATTGCAGCAAGGAAATGACTGAAACAATACTACTATATTTAATCTTACAATAAATAAAATAGCTGCAAATCACAAGAGGTTTATGATAACTTCAAAACACAATGAAAATAGATGATCTCCCTCTCAAGAATCCCTCGTTTATTGAAGATTAAAGCCAAAATCTGATACTGATATAATTTTGATATTAAACCAGCAGACTGAAACTTTCAAACCAGCAAACAATCAACTCACCAAAATAAACAAAACTCCTACCACACTCAACAAACTTCAACCAAATTGAAAGATCACTACTTTTAAGGTTGGGTGACCTTGAAGACATCAATTTCCAAACACCAAACTCCTCTAAAATCCCTGCACATTTTCCAAGACAAAGAAAGCATGGTACGGACTTCTAAGAGGGTCGACATCCTTTATAAAATCATTCTTTTCACCAAAAAATCTATGCTTACACTAGAAGAGGTGCCACCAACATATGGATCGAATGGTCAAATACCCACGTGCAAAATAAATTTATCCTTGGAGCTATATACAATTTCGCCTAGCAAACATAAAATCTGATAAAATCATCAATTCGCTAACAATGAAGCTCAATATGTACTTCTGGATGAAGCACACTCTCAATCTACCATCTAGGGAACCATAGTTTCAGGCCCAAAGAATGGAATAGAATTGCTAAGCTCTCCCTTAGCCAGATTCTAAAATCAATTCAGCAACATAACTTAACCATATTTTCCAAGATGAGAAATGAATGAGCAATGGCTTGCTTTTATAGAACTGAAGGTGATTGTTGTCTCTTCAGCTTCCATCTTTTTTCTCTCCAAAAGGAATGCCCATTTCACTTTTGAAATATTTTAATTTTTAAAACATTATATTCACCTTTCTAGGCATCCAAAACTTGAGGGGAAATATTTACTTTAGAAATATTTAAATAATCTCTCAATGAGGCATCCACCCTCAAAGGTCACCTTTTCAAACAACTTTAAGTCATTAATACTAGGCCAAGGGGGCCAATAAGAAATTATAACATTAATGACTTAGAATAAAAAATTTTACCCAAAATGAGCCTCAAAATGCTGAAAGCCAAATATGCCCAAATTGCATTGCCTGAAATGGAAACTGAGCTAACTGTTGATGCTACTGTGGCACTGCCAAAAATAGAATTTACTAAAAAAAGTAAATTCAAAAAAGTTGCCCGATGACTATGCATGTCATATCACTACGAAGCTCTCTGAAAACCCGGAAAGAATCCGCCACCCTCATTCATGCAAACCTTCTTTAGAACCCCATTAAAATAGGAAACCCTAATTTCACCTCTAACGAGCCTACGGGCTTCCGGGAATAGGCTATCAAATACTAAAAAGTGTATGGCTAAAAATGGGGACATTACACCTGCACATCTCTAACTGACTCCCGTAGCACCATCATAAACACAACTACACAAGATATCCTTGGATCGCAAACCCAGAATGGAAGTCTGCCATGTCTGATACCCTTCGGCTTCCTTTGCGCAAAACTGATCTCAACTTCACCATGCTGAAAATGGTGAAGTAAACCCATGGCACCCATCCAAACTGCAACACTAACTCTATCCCCACCTAGATCCCAATATAATTTGCACACACATCCATCCGTAATGTGGAGATATGAACATCTGAAAGTGTCAGTATCACAACAACTATCTCCAACCTCTGTTAGACTCCCATGGATGTGTTAACTCAGCAAGTAGTCCCCCACAAATGATGGACTCGGGTACTTGCAGGCTTGCAACTATTGATTCCATCTACTGAAGATGGTGAATACCCATCCCACAAAGGATGGTATAATCCTGGAGCTAATCCACACCGATGCATCAACAAGTCCTCCGTGTGTGGATCAAAAGAAAAGTGATGAGCACTCCTCACTATGCAGTTGCGGTAGAAGACTCCAACCTCAGTCAATGGCTCATCACTAACAACTCTAGAATCAGAATATGGCTCCAATCTCTGACCTCAAATAGATGATTGGGTAGGGGCTCTAGTAATCCTCTTAGTAAATCCAATCACAAAACCTCTATCAAGAAGCATTGTAGTCAAAGTATCTACAATCACTCCCACACCACACCTGATGGCGTGAAAACCTCAAATGAGAGTATCCTCAGTTACTCCATACGGCCCCTCCTGAAGCTCTAAACTCTCAAGCAAGTACTCAACAAATGAATCTGTGCAGTAAAAGCAATATAAGGCTGAATCAACCTTATCTTCTACAACCTATAGTTGATCACTCCGACTCTGCGACACAACAAGTTGGCGTCCAAAATCAGCTGCATGGGATGAAGTAACAGATTTGCTTCTAGGAGAGGGAAACAAATCAACATGAGAGCCATACTCCCAACCAGATGATACCCTATGAATCTCCTATGAAAAGATGATGGAGTAGCGTCGTGTACCAACACACAACTCTCGGGAGAATCCACCACAATCAAACAAGAGCTATTAGCTATCTGACCCTCATCATCTGTCATAGCACTAACCCCAAGAGAACTTGATGCAACAAGTGGTTCTCTGCTACTCTCAATCAAACTACTCATCTCAACTTAGTCAACTGCCCCAGTATCTGTGATGCATGTAACAACATCCTCAACACATCCATCACCACAACCTGCGGGTATAAGATCATCACCAACCACTGTTGTAGGTAACTGAACTATATCTATAGCTGGTGAAGACTGTGCCAAACTCCACTCCATGGTAAGCTCCTCCAATCATGACTGCAACTCCTGAAGGGCCAACTGGGTGCTCTTCAACAAGTCCATAGTCAAATCAAGCTCATGAGTGAGCTCGTCAACCTCCTCCTCCTTCCTTTAGCACATCATAGCAAATATAATCCCACTCAAAAAGATAGTCCCTGTCAGCCAATAACTGAAGGTAGTTACGTTTCATTATTCCAATGGCTTCTCGTAGTGAATGGAACTCTGCAAGGGAAAGGCCACTATCACCGTGCTCATCTGACATAGGAGTACCCCAACCAAACGTAGCCAACATCTGACAAGCAACATCAAAGTGATCTATGGTTGTGGCAATCATACTATCATTGACCTTAAGTTGCTCAACCAAATGATGAGGACTCTGAAACCAATGACTCCCATGCAAGTGTTTTGACCCAAAATCTACACTGTGATATGAGGCAGTATCCACATCACTCACCTCATGATAAGTAGCATCGTGTGTGCTATCAACTATGCACACATCAACATCTAAGGTACTACTACTATGTACCTCATAGGATGGCTCAACCGGCAAGGTAGAAGTTGATGTTATGAAAATATCTTCACATAGGAGTACCCCAACCAAACGTAACCAACATCTGACGAGCAACATCAAAGTGCTCTATGGTTGTGGCCATAGTTGGAAAACTCGCGAGTTTTTTTTGGAGACGAGTATTTGGTGCAAGAACTCACCAGAAAAAACTCATGAGTTTTTGGAAAGCTTTTCAAAAAAACTCGAAGAGTTTTTTAAAAAAACTCGGCTGCTCGGCAAAAAGACGCCTGCGGTCAGAATAAAGGCAATTTTGATTCATTTTTTTGCCTGCACCAAGGACCCCATAAGGGGCGCTACCCCTCGACCCCGTTGGGGGCATTGCCCCCAGACCCGCATGAGGAGCACTGCCCCTCGATCCCACAAGGGGCTTTACCCCTCGACCCCCATGAGGGGCGTTGCCCCTCAACCTCGCTGGGGGCGTTGCCCCCAGACCCCTATAAGGGGTGCTGCCCCTTGACCCCATTAGGGTCATTGCCCTCAAACTCATATTGAATTCATTTGGTTTTCCAAGTACTCTCCAAGTCCAAGTTTCCAAGTTTTCCTACAAGTTTTCATTTATAATATCGTCTAGTTCAACCTCTCCCCTCGTTTTCACTAGACATGGGAAGAGGAAGATATAAATTTGTAAAATATATTAATATAGTATTTACTTTCAGTTTTACAAAAAATTTTTGCTATTTTCATTTTGTTTCAAACTTTCAAGATGAGCACATTCCACATGAGGATGCCATTTTGTACCTAATTTGCTTTCAAATCAATCAAATTCAACTAGACTCAGCTTGAAGTTCTATGTACACATCTATTGACTCATTGGATTCATCTTATCATTGAATTTTGCAAAAAAAAAAGTGCGTTTTTAGTGAAGTTTATGCAATTTTTTAAGTTGTCGAGTACTTGCAATTGGCGAGTTTTCCAACTATGGTGGTGGCAATCATGCTATCATTGACCTTAAGTTGCCCAACCAAATGATGAGGACTCTGAAACCAATGACTCCCATGCAAGTGTTCTGACCCAAAATTTGCACTGTGATATGAGGCTATATCCACATCACTCACCTCATGATAAGCAGCATCGTGTGTGCTATCAACTATGCACACATCAACATCTAAGGTACTGCTGCTATGTACCTCATAGGATGGATCAATTGGCAAGGTCGAAGCTGATGTTATGACAATATCTTCACACACTTCCGCTTCCAAAGACATTGTATGTCCATCCAAAGCACGATCCTAGGATTCAATGCCAACAAATGAGCTTTTTGTTTGGATTTCTAAGGTTCGATATGAAAAATAAGACTCATCATGGTATAAATCTTCAACATACAATGCACCATTACTACCCAATTCTTGAGTAGTTTCATGTGACAACTCATTGGTGGCATCTTGTACACTTGTAGTCACTGCTATCCCATGCTGATGCAAAGTTTTACTACTTCTGTCATGTACATCAGAACTATTATGGCTTGTTTTTTCCATGCATCCTCCATGTTTGGCACTAGTGTTTGATTTTATTTCCTTTGCAAACAACAGGTCTAAAATTTTTGGGTGTTGTATAAGCCTAGTCAAATTCTTGTCATAGTCCCAACAGGCCTGCATGAGTTCCACCATGAGTTTCTGCATAGACTTCATTTCTACCAAAACCATCAATCAACTGTAGCTTCTATAGGTGAGTGCTAATCACTCAAATTATGGAAGATGTTTATTCACTATAATGTCCCTTGCCGATTTGGTGTAAATTTTTCAGTTCCTACTGCTAAGGAATTCCGTCAAACAATTTGGAGACAAATACCTTCCAGCTGAAAGTGTTTCTCCATTGTGTTTTGAGTTTAATTGGAGGTCAAGATGCATGAAATAACTTTTCAAACTTATCTAGATATGCAACTAATTAGAGAATGACAGAGATTTGCAAATACAAGCAATTAACTGATTTCTCAAGTTGAGTACTAAGCTACAACAAGGAAACATTCTATCAATCAGTTCTTATGCAAATCTCCGAACTCATCATAATCAAAAGCAATTCTAGCTCAACACATTACAATGCAAGATTGTCTACAAAACTAGAACTCCAATTCTGATATACCAATGGTATACAATGTTGATCAAACTCTATGACGGAAATATAATATTCAATGTAGCCTAGATAATAGTAACTCAACAATGCAAGTATGAATGATTTCAATGCTACGCAAATGCTAATACAACTGCAGGAACCTAAATGATGCATATGTTGTTGCCTCCAGGTGTGAGCTCGACATCAAAATAAACATTTTTCAGTTGACTTGAATTTTGTGCGACCTCCTCTAGAGATGACCCCAATGAAATTCTCTAAAAAAGTCATTGATGCTAATAACTGAAAGTGCGCTCAGGAATAAATTCAAATTGATTTGTCTTAAGTGCTGACATGTAAAATTTGGTTGTCTCCTGTAGCCACGTCCTCTTACCAAATAGACTCGTTTGTCTCTTTCTCTTCAAGCAAATACGATTCCTTCTAGATAGTAATTCGACTACTCCACAATGAAATAGGTGGACGCTACAAGCAATTTGGATCTATTTGACTCTTGTCTTGTTCAGAGATAAGACAAATCTACTTTGTCTTTAGCTTCAGATAGCTCACGATTAAATGACGGCTTCCTAAGTTCCAAATATTCAACAATATAAAATTCCGATGAATGAATGCATCTAGATTTAGAAAAATATTACTCCTTCAAATAATGCATTGTCCTCTTCACAGCTGAGTCGGACTTAAGAAATTCAACACTTCCTTATTTTGTCTTCACCTCCGTTTTGTCTTATGTCTGCTCCTATTAATCAAATAGTCAATTCCTTCAGTTCCCGATAATTCTGTCTGATGGTTGTTGGCTAATTAAAATGAGTTTTATGGACTCTATGCATAGGTGGTGGAAGTCTCAAAATACACATCTCTATCGATCCTTGAATTGCTTGCATTAAGCAGCTCCCGAAAAACTTATGCGGCTGGCTACTCCAACCAAAATCAATTTTCTCAATTAAAATCGATATGCCAATATGATATTATTTAATATTTATCGGCTCCCTTGATGTCGCCTCATGAAAAACAATTTGATTCTATTGACTTGTCTTTATCTAGTGCTAACTCTTCATTTTTTGTCTTTCCTGAATAAATATCTCCTTGCAAATTCCACGGTCTTAGAAAGTCAATTCTTGGAGTTGTGCGACTTCTTCTATTTTGTCTGTTTCTCAGTGCTAAAATAAACTTCTTAAAATATTATTTCCTCAGCTGAAAATTGAAAGCATAGTGACTATAGAATAAAGCAAATGTTCTCAAAATCGTCCTTATAATATTGAACGGCCTTTTCAAATATAATCGATGCCCAATATTATTTTTGTATTTTCCCCAACAAATTCTTCAAACCTTGATTTCAATAAATCTCTGAATATTTCTGAATTCTCTTCAAACCCCCAAAAGGATGGCAAGAGACCGCTTTGATACCACTGTAAGAACCCCTAGTTCTCCTTGATCTAAATTTGCAACTACTGGTTTGATGTTTTGAAGTTTTCTTGAAATGTTTATCAGAAAATGCATAAAATTTATAAAACACAGAAATGTTGAAGAACAATTATATTATTATATCAAAGATCATACATATCATGAAATTACATTGAAAAACTCAAACCCGGAAACAATATTCTGATCTCGAAAAACTAATGAAACCATCGTATAAATCCAATGAAGCACAAGTAGAACTCCTGAATGAAGCTTTCACAGACAATGATTCAGTTGATCCTTCACAAACTCAAGATTGTTGATACATTGAAGAGTTTTCGTTCTCCAATGGCTGAAGATGACTAAAACCCTTGGTCTCCATGTCAAATCCCAAAAACACCAAAATGACAAAGTCAAGTAATCATTAAGAATGAATTTTATTTTCTTTTGATGCTCAATATATACTTCTCTCAATTAGGTCAATTTCCTCCAAGTGGCTTTGTAAATCATTTTGTTGGCGTTTCAATTAGCACTGACTGCTCTTTGGGTTAAAGAGAGGAAGATCTCTCTTTGCTGATTATTCTATGTAAAAAAAGTGTACTAAGGTTCCTATCTTTTTACTCAGCGGCAAGACACAAGGGTGCATAAACACAATGCGTCATAGCTAAGTTTTTCTTTGTTTTCCGCAGATCTTAACTATGACTAACTAGCTTCTAGACTATCCTACCTCCCCAAGATAAACAGAGCATGAGGGTGTAGGAGCGAAATGGATGGGTTGGATCACTTGAATCCACCGTCTTTGTAGAATATTGTTGAGGCTCTGAACTCTTAGATATATGCCAAGATAAGGTTCGACACAATTAAACACTCATTACGGTAAACTGGATCTGGGACTTGCCAAGGAGGAGGAACCCATGTCCGAGGTATAGGCTTGGAAACAACTCACTAGAAACAACAATGTATGATGATCTGGCTAATAGGATTCCCGAGGAGGTGACAACACTTGTCCAAACTATAAGTTGAAAGACAATTCATTAAACAACATCACACGATAATGATTGATATCAAAATATCCAAGGAGGAACCCCTATCCGAGGAGGAGATTGAAACAATACACTATTGAAAACAAGACTTTGAAAGAACTCAAATATTTAAATCAAGCAAGCATGTGCCATCTGATTTACTTCTTCAAGCTTCTTCAAAGAATTACAAAGGTCGAGACAGCAAAGGCACGAAATCATGCACAATTACGATCAACCAACAAACTCTCATCCAAGAGTGAACAGATATGAACAAGCTAACTCTGGCAACAATGGTGCAACAATTTTTCCTAGTAAATAAAGGTTAAACAAATAATGAGCCTAAGGCTCTTATTTATAGAGACTCAAAGGAGTAGGCAACCCTAAAATCTCCTTGAGTTAACAAACAGTTCTTGCGAATCAGCAAGATTTATTCTTATGTCTAAAAGTAGGTGAGCAAGCAGTTAACTGGAAAACTACTTCAGTTAACTGAAACTAAACAAAAGTCAAACTGGGAGTCTACCTCAATTGACTGACACCTAACTAAAAGTGAACTAAAATTACATATGTGTCTCCAAGATAGACATCCACCTTTAAAGGAGATTTGAGATCCACAAATCGTGGGAGTCAATTTGACATCCTAGATCAGTGGGATCTGACATGCATGATCTGTGGAGATCTAGATTCAGCTTGGAAAGGGGCATCAAGTTGACTTTAGTCATATTTATTGCTATTTTGGAGGGTAGGACGTCCTTCTTTGGTGCTTTACACCTCTTCGCCACTGGTCAACAAAGTCTCAATCCAGTCGTTGACCTCTCCGGCCCCTAGGCAATTAATGCTTCTCAAGATGACTGTGTGGCGTCTCAGCATTTCTTTGCCTGTCATAAGCTGCTGCTGATAGTTTATGCATTGGGCGACTGCTTCATCCAACTGGATAGACATGGCTACAATTTTGGCTAACTTACAAGCATTGGTATCTTCAAGGAATGAACCATGGATGATGTCTTGAAACAGTCTTTGTACCATTCCCAGATCAATGTATTCTCCTCCCTCACGCTGATATTCTACTTAAGGGAAAGATATTACCAACATTCTTGCGAAGTTGATAATATTAGCGACAAAGTGTCTATAGTCAATTAGCTCCATTGAATTGGCATCGTAGGCTCTCACCTTGTATGCCAATTTTTATTTCTAGTCAAAAAGATGACGTTTGTTTTCAGTGGTTGTAAGTGTAACTTATTGATATTCTAGTTGTAGATCAGCAACTGTCGCTTCCTCTCCTGACCTCTCTTCTACTGCCTTCAAGTCTTATTGTTGGATCTTTTCTCAGAGTCCATGTGCTTTGTCTCTCAGCTAGTATGCTTCTACCAATACACACCGTCCTCTGACAACAAACTCATCCACTTGACGTCTCAAGTGTTTTTCATATGTGATCAACTGATGATGGTTTCTCTTAGCCGAGAGATCTAGCAACTCTTGAAGCAAAGCCAAGGAGTTGGGAGTGTCGTGCATTAAGCTAGAAATGTACATTCTTAATTGTCGGTTCTCAACCTTCAAGGCTGCTTTGTCTTGTCCATCCTTCATCATCCTTTTCTTGACGCTCGCTGAGGAAATGCTGATAAGGTCTGTCTCCACCTGGCGAGTGGTCTTTCCAAGGTTCACCTTTGATAGCATGAAATCCTCAACCCTCACATTATGTATGTCTTTATCTTTAGGTGGGGCAGCAATCTCTATGACAACCTCATTCTCTGCATTCCTCTCTACATGTGTTTGCTTCTTCAACTTCTTAGCCAACATGTCTTGAGGGACATGGTCGAACTATGTGAAGTCAAGTTGATAAGGTGGTCTTTCCCTCTTCCTTCCAAGTGAGATTTCAAGCTAGATAGAATCTCAACTAGCTTCACTGGAAGGAAGAACATAGGCCCCTTGAATGTTGGAAGAACGAGACTGTGCCGTGGTGATGCCTCATGGTGGTGAGTCCAAGTCAATGGTACTTTGCGACCTCTGTGATGGTGGTGAAGTTGGTGGCTCTATTCCTATTACAAGCACCATTTCTACTGCAACTACTTCTGCAATAGGTTTCATCTTTGCGGTGATTATTTCAATCACTGGCTTTGGTGCAGCTATAGCATTCTCAACTATTTTAGATAGATTGGTGGTTGTCTCCACCTGTATCTCTTGCTGATTTGTACCAGCAATTCTTTTTCTTCCCCATGTGGTTCCCCACATTTGCATTCCTTCGGGAAGGATGCTCATCTTCTTTTGTCTGGGTCTCTTCCTGGACATGGAAGGTAGTGTAGACTGAATTGTTGGTGGCTCTAATCAGGGAAGTACTACCTTCCTTTTCCTTTTACTGTCAAGGTAGAGTCGACTGTGTCTGACTACTCTACCAGTCTTTCCTCTATAGATGTACTCTCTTTTGCATACCAATCTACTCTGCCGAGTGGTTGTGCATCCACTTGATCTGTGAAGAAGGAAGAAAGAATGAATTTTTCTTCATCTTCAGATAAGCCCTTGATGTCCTCTGACATGAAATCTTCAATTTGTGAGAGCTTGAATCTGCTATAGTTCCATCTTCTCACTTTGAACTCGTCTTCGCAGTTGACCCAAAAATCTTCTATGGAAGATTCATGTGATGATCGTTGCTCAAGATGTGCTACTCAAGATGTGCTGTGAAGAGTCCTCTTGGATCATATGATGGCCTCTTGTCAATGAGGTACTATTTCTTGGCTCATCAACCTAGCATCAGCCGCAATCTTGCATCTATAGAGTCTCATCTGAATGGGAAAGTTTGCAGCTAACTTCTTCTTTTGGTGAAGGTAAGAGTGAATCTCGACCAACTGCCTCAGGAATTCCATGAACACTACCTTGTCTAAAGGGTAGCATGGCATCATGGTGAGGTGGCCATTGTAACCGTACACGCGTATGTAGGTGAAAGTGGGGAATTGGATAAACCAATGCGCCCAGTCCACCATTGTCGCCTTGGCTACTGGTGAAATACGTACGTGCATTTCATGGTCTAGCTTGCGCACGGTGTGCATGGTGAAGAGGTCATTCATCTTCTTGAAGTGTCTTTCCGCTTGAGTAAAATCAAGGCAAGGAAAGTATTCTTGGACTTTTTGCACACCCAAGGTTCCCACGGTGTTTAGTATTCTAAATTCGCCTTGGAAGGCTATCAGGTATACCAAGTAGGAACACATGTGGAAACGATGCTCTTCTAGAAACCTGATAAATTGTTGGTGGAGCATGTCACTGATTAGAGAGGCCCAGTCATAATGTTCTTTCTTGCTGATGATTTTTTCAATGATATAGAACATCCACGGCTAGAAGTGATTTCCCTCCTCCTATCCAGTGACTCTGCTAAGTAGAGTGATTAACACTGCGTACTCATCTTTGAATTCTCCTCGCCCAACCAATTTGGGCAAGCTGGTTTTCTTCACTTCTAACCAATGTTCGACCATTATTAGTGAACACATTAGTAGTGAACATTTGTCTTTTGAAGCCTCAAATGTCTTTCCACATTCTATCACAGATACGACCTTACTGGTAGGGCATGGTGGAATTGCAAAACACATCTCTATGTCCTTCGGCTTTAAACTGCAAATCACCTTTCCGTCCACTGATAGGATTTCTCTTATGGTGGGGTTGTAATGCTTTGTGCAAGCAGTTACAAGGTCAATGCACTGTAAAGTGATAGGAATGGATGCAATTTGGAATAAGTTGAACTCTTCAATGTTCTGCAATGTAATCTGTCATGCCCTCCAAGTCCTCAAAATTGACTTCTAGGTTTTTCTGCCATAAGTCTGTATCAGTCGTCTTCAGATAATCATGGTACAAGACCATCTTGGTCTTGTATTGTACCTGGGAGTACTACATTCTACAAGACTTAAAGATTGACTGGGCACTTGATCATGTTCTGACACTTTCCCAAATTCCTCAAAAATAGTGCCTACCGAGAAGTATTTTTTTGGGAAAAATCTGGCATGTGGATTTTGTTCGTGCTTGGAAGCTGAACAAACCCAATTCCTTGGATTTTTGATCTGGAGACTTTTTCAGAAAGATCCCTAAAAATAGGGGTAGCAAGTTTCTTGATTTTGGCAAATCTAAAAAGATGGGTTTCGCTAGAAAAATGTGCTAATCATACCCAATTGGTCAGATCTGAGGTAATCTGTCGTTTCCTGTGACATGCAAATAATTTTAGACAAAAATGGAGGAAGTGGACAGAAGATGGATTGGAAGTTATAAACTGCCACTTTGCAAAAATCTGCCTTTGGAAACAATCTTCGAAGAAAACTTTTACTGCCACCGATCTTCAAAAATATCGAAGATCCATCCAAAACCTTTGCCAGATCTTGAAAATATGTTCTTGGGAGCAATTTGTTTTTTTATCCTTCAACCTGCAAAAGAATAAGTGAGAATGGGATGCCTAGCATGTATATATGATGATTTGAGTTGAGATCCACCAAGTATAGATTCCAACTCGTGATTTAGGTCTAATTTGGAGTTCAAAAAGGTGATTTCCACTGATTGTGGAGTGTTTAGCCTCCATATTGTTTTGAATTCTTTAGGCATCCATCCTTGGAGTTTGATCATTTTCATCATTTTTTGCAGGCTGAAGTGCCTTCGTTTGATCTTCAATCTTGGTTGCTCGGTTGATCTTCAGCAGTTGCTAACAGTTCCGTTGTTGAGATGGCATTAGCTTGACGAGATATGCCTAGGAGAGATCAACTCGGAAAATTGAATTTATACCTCCAGAATGAAGGGTGCCTTTCTTCAAAAGGGGCGTTTTGGCAATGTCTTAGTCAATTTTCGTTGACTGTTCTTTGTTTTGGCCTTTTTAGACTCTTGATGCTTTGATCTAAAATTCCCGTTGATGGATGAGTCATATGACTCTGCTTGATGATGCATCAGGTAGCCAGCTTGGTCTTGCACTAGATGACTGACTTCTCAACTTTAGATGGCAAGATCAAGTCTTTCAAACTCAAGGGTGCCCCTAGCCAGTAGGGGCGCTTTTAGCCTTGTTGACTGATTTTATCTATGTTGGAACTGCCTACTTTGATCTTCGTCGTTAGATGGTTCAGTTGTCAAATTCTTTTGCTGATGGTCTCGTTGTTGAGATTATTCAAAGCTGAGAAGGTTGTTCTAGAGATCAATAAACATTCCAGCTGAATTTGAATGCCTTAAAGAAAGGGCGCCTTTCTCCAAGAGGGGCACTTTTCCTCTATCCTTAGCCAATTTTTGGGTTGTCCTTTTAGTTCTTCAGTTCTGGCTTTTTCCGCTTGATCTCAATGTGTGATCATTTGGCGTGTCCAATGGATTTGCTATTAGGTTGATCACTTAGCTAGGAGGAAGCTGAAAAGATGTCGTGTATGGAGCAGCTGCTTATGGATTTATCTAATGTCTTCAATTGAGGGGCACGCCTGGTCAGCAAGGGTGCTTTTACCATGAAGCTCTCTGATTTGACATATTTACTGCTTGTAGATCCTCCATACTTTGTTGATGATTGGCCATTGACCTCTGAATCAGATGATTTGACTGATGGTTGTGTTGTCGAGACAACACAAACGTGAAGGAGATGAATGATCTGAAGATGCAAGGTGATTTGATTTTCCCTCTGAGATCCAAGGGCACCTTTCTTCAAGAGGGGTGCCTTTTTGGTATTTGACAGTTGTTTTGCCTTAGTAGGAAAATGTGCACCTTCCAGAGTTAGCCAAATTTTGGCCTTTTCTGTTTTGAGAATCTCCTTCGTTGAACGACATCATTTTCATTCTTTTCTGCCATGGATTCTTTGTTGGAGTTCTTGAAGTTTAGCTTTCAGCACCTAGTACTAGCAAATCTGCCATTAACGATTGCGGAGCTCCTAACTTTGTTCCTGAAAAATAGAAATAGACCCACTAGAGTAAAACATATCTTTTGATGATTCTGACTTGATCAGTGTGATCGTGAAGTCGATTAATCCTATCAAAATCATTTTCAATCATTTCTGGGAAGATCCTATTTTTTAGGTTTTCCCTAAAAATAAGGATACAAAATCATAATTTTTTGTTTTTCAAAATTTTAAACATAGGTTCCTTGACATAAACCCACAAAGACCTTAAGTTTGGTTTGACCTAAAACATACTTTTGAAGGCATTGTTACATTGTTTAGCTCAATTTAAGCAGAATGCCAAAAATTAATTTTGGGTACAACACATTTAAATGAATATAAATGTTTTTTGATGTTGGCTTTATAATAAAGCATTAATTAGGCCCACTTAAAAATACTTTTTTAATTAATTGACTTTTAAGTCATTAAGTGGCCCCAAACACATAAAGTGAAAATATAACTTTATAATTGTACTTTATATTACTTTATTATCATTAAAATGACTTAAATGATAATAACTCCATAAATACTCATCCACCGGCCAAACCAATTGAACTAGGAGATCGACATTGCAATTGAGACTTGTCCAAGTGCCTTACTAAATATAAAAATACCGACTCCACTAAAATGGTCACTTACTATAAATAGTAAGTGTGAGAAACTGAGTCAAATGAAGGCCAATCCTGAATCAACTGAACTTTGGAGAAGAAAATACTCCAATAACTGCCAACCAAGACCCTCTAACCATCTGCACTAGCCTACGAGGGCCAAATAATAAGCTAATGCTTCACACTCTGATGCCTACGAAAATGGGGACATTACAGCATTGTATGATCATTCGTTGTAAAGCCAAGAGTTTTGGCTAATCTATGTCAACATTGTACTTAAATTTCCATTTCAATGAAGGAGGAATAAGGTACATGCCATTTGCTAGATGTAATGCTCATAACAATTGACAATATGGTTTGCATGCCAAGTGTTTGTAAAAATGCTTATTGGTTGTAGGTGCACATCTTGCATGTAGAAATCATATATATGCATTTGAAAAGACAAAAAGAAGTTATACATGCATTTAGATTATTGCTTAGACATTGTAGTGTTGACTCACAAGCATTTAGAGTACTTTGATATTGTTCTCAAGCATACATATCAGATTGAAACGACACACCAACAAGCATTAAGTTTATATCAAAAGTGTTTGACAATATTCCTTTAAGGCAAAATCATATCAGATTAGGCAAGGGATAATACAATAAATGACTACCATAAATATTATAATCATAAAATAACCCAAGCCCAATTCATAGGCTAAATATAAAATATAAAACAAAAGAAAATAAACAAAATAAACAAATAAATAAGCAAACTAATCAACAATGGTTATAAAAGGGCAGCGGTTAAGTGAGAAGGTATTAGCATATACAAAGAGGTGTGCTGCTTTCAAGTGGTGTGATTGCCACCAAAAGACATACCCCTTATCTAATTGGGGATATTTAAAGGGGAGAGGCTTTCAAGCAATGGGGGGAATGGTATGGAATGGGATGTGAATAAAGAGGAAGGGAATAAAACAGTTAGCAGCAGTATGTATGTTAGTTATGATCCATGTTTTATTCAATATAATAATGATCTTAGTTTATGTAATATAGGGATGGTTATAGTAAGTTTAATATTATTATAAATATATATATATATACACGTGGAATATATATATATATATCTGCCAAAGTAATCATTGTAAATGGGAACCAACTAGGAATAATAATATGTATATGTTTATTTAGGATATATAGACATTATATATGATCATGCTTGCAGCAATTATTAAGCCTTATAAGTAATGATGACTCTTTAATATAAACATAAGTAGATTATGTATATTTATGAATTGTCCTCATCTTATGATCAATCCAGTATAAGGTTGAAAGAGGTGAGTAAGGAATCATAAAACATGGAGAGATACAACAACTCAGGTGATGTACTCACTTAGCAATAATATTTAGCATATTTTGAATATAAGAAACATATATTGCTAATATGATTATTGGTGTGATGCTTTCTTTAGTATCATCATGATGATTATGATGTTGATATTGACTTAAAGAATCAGTAATAAATGCAAATGTATTTGATTGCTAAAAGATTGTCTTCTTTGTGTTTGCAAGCTTATTGGAAGGAAGGGTGTGAGGGAAGTGGTGCCTAAAAACCCCACTCAAGTCCGCCCTTGGAACCTAAGGCAATGATGGGCCTTGGAGGGGTGGAAATTCCACTCATAGTCTGCCCAATCCCAAGGCATGGGTGGGCCATGGAGGGGTGGGGGTCCCACTCAAGATCCGCCGTGGCCATGGAGGGGTGGTAAGCCCAAGACACTTATATGCTCCCCTGAACATCCCCAATAAGTTAAGTGTCTTCCAAGGTATGATGTGGGTAGAGAAAGCAGGTACAAGTGTTTCCACAAAGCACGCCACTCCAAGGGTGGAATAGTCTTGGTCAGACGTTCCTATCGCTTGGGGCCAAGTGGTGGATAATCTTGGTCAGACGTCTATGCTCTTGGGATTAGATGGATAGCTTCGGGCGGATCTACCCATGCCACTCCTCTGTCTTCATGAATGCTTTAATAATAATGTTTATATTTTGGATATCTAGATATTATTGCTAATAGATATATGTGTATGTGGAAATTTTATTAAATTGGTGAATGAAGATTTCAATCCAAGATCATTTCATTAAAGAGAACAATTATTTGAAAAGAAGAACCCCTAAACCTAATCTACAAATGAATTCTAGGGCAAACCGGGTAAGGGACATTTCAAGGTCAAAAACAATTGGTTCAATTTTTACCTAGTTTATAACAAATAATCAAGGAAACCAAAACAATAATAGCAACAATTGTTCAAGAGGGACTAATGGTAACAATAGTAATAAAGGTAATAATGAGAATCATGGTGAAGGGAGAAACGCTCATATTCCTACACAAAGTTATACTAGGACACCTAGTAGAGTGACTCCTAAACCT
This sequence comes from Sequoiadendron giganteum, assembly GCA_007115665.2. NCBI lineage: Eukaryota > Viridiplantae > Streptophyta > Pinopsida > Cupressales > Cupressaceae > Sequoiadendron > Sequoiadendron giganteum. The sequence goes on along the minus strand of CM021102.1, from coordinate 139,379,186 downwards.
CTCTTACCTCAATTCTTGGAAGGACGACAAGTTGGAAACCAAGGACAACAAGAGAAAGGTGAAGGATTTACCGATTATTTGAGCGAGTATCAAACTCTTGGCGATGAATTTCATGCAGCTATATCCCTAAAGGATTTTTGTACCATTAAGTACAGTAATAGGCCAAGGGATCACAACAAAGGCCCACAAAAATATAAATATGTGTGTTTGTTTTGAGACTTGGTTTCATGATTGTGATTTGTTAATTTTCCCATTGAATTTTGGTTACTGACCCCTCAACTAAAGAAACAGAAAAAGAATTTAATCTAGTAGCAATAATTATATTAGTCAGGCTTATAGGGGAACATTACAATTTTGTAGATTCTTTAACCAATATACACTCAGTTCTTGTTGCCACAAGGACTTTGGAAAATTTCTCTATTCCTCTACCACAAATTCAATTCTAAATAATTGACCTGAGGACATAATAATGGTGCTTTAAATTATGGCTTTGATAAGCCAAATTATATGCTTCCTAAATTTGTCACCCTCTCTAACCCCTAATGTCCATCTATATAGTTTCTTAAACGAAATGCACATGGAATGCTCCTCTCATAAATATTCAAAGAATGTTCTCGTTGTCAAAATATTTGAAAAATATACCTATTCATTTAACATGGAGTCCACTCCAAACAAGTGAGCATTTCCAAGAAAGTGCTTATTTTAAATAAGCGATTTCATTTTGCGTTATAATTTTCAGATATCAAAGGCATGTTAGAGCTATAAAGAAGAAAAAAATATTATACTTTCTTAAATTTGTAGAAAATATTTCCTTTTCAAAGACAATAATTCAATACACCCACTTCCATCTAGAATAAACACACAATTAAAATATCATGGGTTTTTAAGGGAAAAACTAAATCAACAAAGAGCCTACATTTTCAACAATAGTAGGAGCCTTGAGAATATCCAATTCCTCATCTCTCCTTCCTAGAAGCTTCAAACTACCCCTAATTGATATTCAATAACAATCATTACAAGTAAAACGAAAAAATAAATAAGAAGATTCAAAATAAAAACAAAACATACCTAGTTACAAAATCCCTTGCCATCTTGTTTGTTTCTTTGTTTTTTAGTACCTTGACACATATGAAAAACATAACCCTACCAAGAAGAGATAGCGAGAGAAAGAGACAGAGCTTGCACTCCTAAAAAAGGAATGAGTAGTAACTGCCCTATTTGGGGCTGGAACACATTTTATTATCAAATTTACAATCTATAAGAGAGATGGCAAAGCAAGTTCTTAGAACAAAGAGTTGTAGTTGCTCCTCCTGTAAGTGACACACCTAAATAGTCTATGGTCATAACTAGGATTTCGTTATACAATCAATGATTTGAGTGTGTATCCAAATTCTTCATTCCTCTATTTAAGTATACGTTTTTTTGTTGCATACTGTGTAGTTTTCGTGAGTTTGTTATATAACAATTGCAAGTGTAGGGCATCCCCACAAAAGCATTGGATCATCTTTGTTGCAGATCAACTTCAAGTCATCCATACTTTAACCAAATACAAAATTCATAAAGATTCCACACTCCACCTTGTGCTCTATCTAAGAGGATATTTGGAAATCTTTGTCAAAGCCCTCACCGGCAAAAGTATTACCCTAGAAGTTCACAATTCTAGTAATATTGCAAATGTTGAGGCCAAGGTCCACAATAAGTAGAGCTTTCCCCCAAACCACCGAAGGTTGAATTTTTTCAACAAATCATTGGAGGATGGCCACACGTTGCTACATTACAATACCTAGGAGTTGACTCTTCACCTTGTGTACATCTCGAAGGTGGTATATAATAAAAACTATAGAACATATGCAACAAGAAAAAATATAGTACAAAATAGAGGAAGGAAGAATTTCAACATACACACTCAAAACTATCTATTGTATGTCAAAATCTAAAGAGAACCAGTAAGAATTTAAGCACAAAGCATTGATCTAGGATATATACATACATACACATAATAATCAACCAATCTCTTGCAAATCTAGATTAAAACTAAATAAAGCTATATAACCATATACACAAACAGAGTTAGCACCACCCATCATTAAAATATCTTTTAGCTGAAAATCTAAAAGAGGGTATTAAAACACTAATAGTAATCAATCTTATAATAATACAAATCTGAAAGGTAGTGAAATTAGTTGAGGATAGACAAGAATTTAAGAAGATCTCGAGATGCTTTGAGGCCCAACAATTTGTTGATTCCAAATGAAGATTGCCCAATAGACCAATAATATGATATGTCTTCGAATGGACCCATGTTAAAATATGCCCGTGCTTTAGATTTCACAACATTGGGGGCCACCAATAAGAACATACTTGCAATAATTACTCCCCCTTTATGTTCAACTTACTCTACAAACAACACACAAAAATTCAATGTAAGTCTTTAATACATTGATAATGTTAGCTATGATGCTACCTATGCTTAGTCCTTACAAAAGATCATTAGCATCAAATAAGAACATACTAGTCAATCTTCATACTGTTTATACTGTTTCACTCTAATATAATTACTTAACAAAATACTTTGAACTACAAATGATTATTTATCCAAACAGACATAGCATAATGTTTCTAAAACTAATTCAGGTGAAAATCTATATGGGTAAGAAATGTCTAACAGCATTGAATTGCAGAATGATAAAAGGAAGCATACCTACTAGATGATAGAGAGAGGAGAATTTGACATAAACTTTACATGGCTGAAGCCCAAAAATTTGCTCATTGGATGAAGATTGCCCAAAAGACCATAATAGACTCAACAGAGAGAATGTTTTTGAAAGAACATCGGCAAGTTCAGGACATCCCCATACCTACTAGATGATAGAGAGAGGAGAATTTCACATAAAATTTACATGGCTGAAGCCCAAAAATTTGCTCATTGGATGAAGATTGCCCAAAAGACCATAATAGACTCAACAGAGAGAATGTTTTTGAAAGAACACCGACAAGTTCAGGACATCCCCACACAAGTATTGGATCATCTTTTTCAGAAAACAACTTCAATACATCCATACTTTAGCCAAATACAAAACTCATAAAGATTCTACACTCCACCTTGTGCTCTATCTGAGGGGAGATATGCAGATCTTTGTCAAAGCCCTCACCGGTAAAAGTATTACCCTAGAAGTGAGAATTCTAGCAATATTGCAAATGCTAAGGCCAAGGTCCACAATAAGTAGAGCTTTCCCCCAAACCACCAAAGGTTATTTTTTGTCAATATACTATTGGAGGATGGCCACACATTTCCAAATTACAATTCCTAGGAGTTGACTCTTCACCTTTTGCGCATCTCGAAGGTGGTGTGCAATAAAAACTATAGAACATATGCAACAAGGAAAAATATAGTATGAAATAGAGGAAGAAAAAAAATTCAATGTACACACTCAAAACTATCTATTGTATATCAAAATCTAGTTACAACCAGTCAAAATTTAAGGATAGAGCATTGATCTAGGATATATACAGACATATACTTAATAATAAACCAATATGTTGCAAATATAAATTAAACGTAAATAAAGCCATATAACCATATACACAAACATAGTTAGTACCACCCATCTTTAAATTATCTTTTAGTTGAATATCTAAAAGTAGGTATTAAAAAACTTATAGTATTCAATATTATAAAAATATAAATCAGAAAATCAGTGAAATTAGCTGAGGATAGAAAAGAATTTGAGAAGATATCGAGACTTTGAGGCCAAGAAATTTGTTGATGTCAAATCAAGATTGCCCAATAGACCAATAATATGATATGTCTTGGAATGAACCCATGTTAAAACATGTGTGTGCTTTTGTTGTAACAACATTGGGGGCCACCAGGAAGAACATACCAGCAATGACTACTCCTCATTTATGTTCAACTTACTCTACAGACAACACACAAAAATTCACTGTATATCTTTAAGACATTGATATTGTTAGCAATGATGCTACCTATTGTTAGTCCTTACAAAAGATCATTACAATGAAATAAGAATATATACTAGTAAATCATTATATTGTTTCTACTATTTTAGTCTAATATAATTACTTAAAAAAATACTATGTACTGCAAATGATCATTTATCCAAACAGACATAGCGTAATGTTTCTAAAACTAATTCAGGGGAAGAGCTACACCGGTAAGAAATATCTAACAACATTAAATTCACATTACAATAGGAAGCATATCTACCAGATGATAGAGAGTAGAGAATTTGATATGATCTTTGCATGGCTTGAGGCCCAAAAATTTGCTCATTCGATGAAGATTTCCCAAAAGACCATAATTCACTCGACAGACAGAATGGTTTTGAAAGAACATCTGCAACAACTCTTTGTGTTCACTCCTTTGGAAAGTTCAGTTAATTGCATAGATGACGCACAATAACTTTGTATACTTGCTAAAAAGAGATTATTAATGTTGGCTATCTAATCTTACAAGCCACCATATGCATAAAATAAGATGTTAGACCACTTTGGTTTGGAATTCAAACTCCCCAATTGCCCATAGAAACAGCTGGTTGGCGTAAGAGGCATAACTCAGACCTTCCATCTTTGGGAAAACTCGTCACTTAAGTCATTCCGTAGGCAGAGGAAGGAGAGTCTAATAGTTGTTGTGCATATATTTGTGTTTGCTGCCCCAAATCAGAACATAGTCTACCTACTTCTATGCATATATATATGTTTTCTGCCATAAATCACAACATAGGCACCAAACCCTGTACACATTCATTACAGATCTGGGTATTGCACTGGCATTTATAGTCATCTACAGTCATCCATATTCAGATCTGACCACTCCTTGTACCTCCTAAGGGCAAACAAACCATTTCTAATTAAAAATCAGTCTTCATGTGTGAAGGTTCAGTTATGATCTAAGGATAGATGGTTGGTAAATATAAATTTGACAGTACAAACCCTTAGGGTTGTGCTCGGAACTGCCTATTTTATGATTGAATCAAACTTGCAATATGTTGTGGCATCATATATATATATGTGTGTGTGTGTGTGTGTGTGTGTGTGTGTGTGTGTGTTTATTCTGAGACTTGGTTTGGTGATTGTAATTTGTTAATTTTCTCATTGAATGTTGGTTACTGACCCCTCAACTAAAGAAATAGAAATATAATTTAATCCAGCTGCAATAATTATAACAGTCAGGCTAACAGGGGACATTACAGTTTTGTAGTTGTCTTAACCAATATACACTTGGACCTTATTGCCACAAGAACTCTAGAAAATTTATCTACTCCTCTACCACAAATTTTATTCTAAATAAGTGACTCGAGGACCTAATATGGGTGCTTTAAAGTATGGCTTTGATAAGCCTAATTATATGCTTCCTAAATTTGTCACCCTCTCTAACCCCCAATGTCCATCTCTATAGATTCTTAACAAAGATGCACATGGAATCCTCCTCTCATAAATATTCAAAGAATGTTCTTGTTGTCAAAATCTTTGAAAAATACACCTATTCCTCTAACATGGAGTCCACTCCAAACAAGTGAGAATTTCCAATATAGTGCTTATTTTAGATAAGCAATTTCATTTTGCATTATAATTTTTACATATCAAAGACATGCTAAAGATATAAACAAGAAAAATATATTATACTTTCCTAAATCTGTAGAAAATATTTCCTTTTCAATGACAATAATTCAATCTACCCACTTCCATCTAGAATAAACACACAATTAAAATACAATGGGTTTTTAAGGGAAAAACCAAATCAACAAACAACCTACCTTTTCAAAAATAGTAGGAGCCTTGAGAATATCCAATTCCTCATCTCTCCTTCCTAGAAGCCTCAACTACCCCTCATTGATATTCGAGAACAATCACTACAAGTAAAATGAAAAAACAAATGAGGAGATTCAAACTAAGTTTCAAAATAAAAGGAAAACATGCCTAGTTACAAAAGCCCTTGCCATGTTGTTTGTTTCTTTGTTTATTTCTACCTTAACACATATGAAAAAGATAACCCTGCCAAGAAGAGATAGAGAGAGAAAGAGAAAGAGCTTGCACTCCTAAAACTGGAACTCGTGATAACTTCCCTATTTGGCGGTGGAAAACATTTTGTTGTCTAATTTAGAATTTTTACGAGTGATGGCAAGGCTAATTCTTAGAAGAAAGTGTTTTAGTTTCTTCTCCTCTAAATTAATGGCTACATGCCTAAATACTGTTAGTTTTTATGATCAGATATTTAAAACTAAAAGCAATTAGAAAATGTAGCACTTAAGACAATGAACACAATACGATACCCTGGGGAAACCCTCCAACTTGAGGGAGAAAAACCCAACAAATATGTCTCTTATATATTGAATCAATAAGAGTAGATATTTGCTTACAACTCAGGCACAAGTGAATGCTGATTTTGATACAATGAATAATAACACCTCTCCTAGATGCAAAATACAAATGATATGTTTCTCCTTGAGATTGATCTGCTGCTACATAATATATTTCTCCTTGAGATCGATCTATTGCTACAGAATAATGATCTGCTTCTCAGGTGCAAACTTCTTCTTATTACATATGAAATGAATAACTTGATTGATAATCTGAATGAGAGGATCACATAGAAATACAAGTAGAAGGAAGAAGTCGCACCCCTTCATGGCGCTAAGTCGGCCTCAAGGAAAACATGTCTCTTTGGGAAGTGGCGTGACTATCAAGGAGAAGTCGACCAAAGATAAAATAAATAATATTTATTATCATTCATTTGTGAAGTGCCTCTTCACATCTCAAATCGATCACTTATAAATTAAATAGCCATTAGGCTATATTTAATTTATTTTCTTCATGAAAATTCGAGCCTGTAAGTAAGAGGCTTGCGGCTGCTAGTTACATCAACAAATACTCTATGGTCATAGCTAGGATTTCGATATACAATAGATGATTTTGAGTGTGTTTCCAAATTCTTCCTTCCTCTATTTCAGTTTATTTATTTTTGTTGCATATGGCGTAGTTTTCGTGACTTTGTTATATAACTACTGCAAGTGTAGGGCATCCCCACACAAGCATTGTATCATCTCTGTCGGAAAACAACTTCAGGACATCCATACTTTAGTGAAATACAAAATTCATAAACATTCCAAACTCCACATTGTGCTCTATCTAAGCAGAGATATGCAGATCTTTGTAAAAGCCCTCACCGACAAAACTTTTAACCTAGAAGTTCAAAATTCTACCAATATTCCAAATGTTGAGGACAAGCTCCACAATAAGCAGAGCTTTCCCCCAAACCACCGAAGGTTGATTTTTGTCAACAAACTGTTGGACAGTGGCCACACGTTGCTAGATTACAATACCTAAGAGTTGACTCTTCACCTTGTGTGCATCACGAGGGTGTTATGTAACAAAAACTATAGAACATATTTAACTAGAAAAAATATAGTATAAAATAGAGGTAGCAGGAATTTCAACATACAAACTCAAAACTATCTATTGTATATCAAAATATACTTACAACAAGTAAGTATTCGAGCACACAACATTGATAAATATTCTTTAGCTGAAAATCTAAAAGTAGGTTTTAAAATACTAATAGTATTCAATCTTATAATAACATAAATCAAAAAGGCAATGAAATTAGCTGAGGATAGAAAATAATTTGAGAAGATCTCGAGATGCTTTGAGGCCCAGAATTTGTTGATGTCAAATGAAGATTGCCCTATAGACCATTAATATGATATGCCTTGGAATGAACCCATATTAAAAGGTGCCCGCGCTTTTGATTTCACAACATCGGGAGCCACTAGAAAGAACATACCTGCAATGATTACTCCTCCTTGATGTTCAATTAACTCTACAGACAACACACAAAAATTCACTATAAGTTTTTAAGACATCGATAATGTTAGCTACAATGCTATTTATCCTTGGTCCTTACAAAAGATCATTAACACCAAATAAGAAAATACTAGTAAATCTTCATATTGTTTATAGTGTTTCAGTCTAATATAATTACTTAACAAAATAATTTGAACTGCAAATGATCATCTATCCAAACAGACTTAGCATAATGTTTCTATAACTAATTTAGGTGAAGATGTATATGGGTAAGAAATATCTAACAACATTGAATTTTCAAATCACAAAAGGAAGCATACCTACCAGATGATAGAGAGCAGAATTTGAAATGAACTTTGCATGGCCAAGGCCCAAAAATTTGCTCATTGGATGAAGATTGCCTAAAAGACCATAATTGACTCAACAGAGAGAATGTTTTTGAAAGAACACCCGCAACAAATCTTTGTGCTCACTCCATCGGCAAGTTCAGTTAGCTGCATAGATGACGCACAAATACTTTGTGTATTTGCTAAAAAGAGATTATTAATACTAGTTATCTACTCTTACAAACCACCATAAGTACAAAATAAGATGTTTGAAAATTATTGTTACTCTTCCCTCTTCGGTCTGGAGTTCGAACTCCCCAAGTACCCATAGACCTGTACCTAGCTACCTTTTTATACAATCTAAGGAACATCTCCAACTTCAAGCAAGGAAACAGCTGGTGGGCATAAGTCATAACTCAGACCTTCCATCTTTGGGAAAACTCGTCACTTAGGGCATTCTATAGGCAGACAAAGGAGAGTCTAACAGCTGTTGTGCACATATTTATGCTTGCTTCCCCAAATCAAAACATAGTCTAACTGTTGTTGTACATATATATGTGTTTTCTACCCTAAATCAGAACATACACACTGAAACCTATAGCCATTCATTTCAGATCTGGGCATTGCACTGGCATTTATAGTCATCTACAGTCATCCATATTCAGATCCGAGCACTCCATGTACCTCCTAAGAGGCAAACAAACCAATTGAAAGTAAAAATCACTTTTCATGTGTGTGGGTTCAGTTATTATCTAAGGACAAATTGCTGGTAAATGTAAATTTGACACTAAAACCCTTAGGATTGTGCTCAGAACTGCCTATTTTACGATTGAATCAAACTTGCAATATGTTGTGGCATCAAAAATATAGAGATGCACACGGAATTCTCCTCATAAATATTCAAAGAATGTTCTTGTTGTCAAAATCTTTGAAAAATATAACTATTCCTATAACATGGAGTCCACTCCAAACAAGTTAGCATTTCCAAGATAGTGTGTATTTTAAATAAGCAGTTTCATTTTGCATTATAATTTTAAGATATCTGTGGACATCAAAATATGCAAATTGGTTAGCATGATTCCAATATCCTCATAGGATAATACAACATTCTTCAAAATAAATGACAAAACTAATTTAAGCATGCAAAGAAGACATGAAATATATCTATTCTATGGTGGATTGGTGCTCTTTGAATATGTGAAAGAGCCCTTTCCCAACCCTTGATAAGCTAATGAGATAGACAATGAGATTCTCTTGAGCTCAAGTTGCCTATAGTGGAGATGCTTTCAAATGTGGATGATGAAATGAGAGAAAATGCATTGCATTTATAGGAGAAGTTGAGAGAGAAGAAGCCAACATTAGGCAATGTGGGACTAAATCCCATCCAATAGGAGAGTCACTTGTCACCATGGGATTGGCCTATGCTTGTGCAAGTTTTGGCCAATGTGCCCATTCAAAATTGAAAATGGCCATAAATGCATGTGGTTGAGGGTTTTTGGGGGGAATTGTGTTTGTCCAAAAAAGTCAAACATGAGAGTTAATGAGGGCATATTCCCAAGGAATATGCCCTTGTGAAGGAAAATGGGTGTTTTAATAAATCAAATAAAGTGATTTATTGTGCAAGTGGGTGGGTGGGTTAGTTAAGAGTTTAGATTTGACTCTAGTTGAGTCAAAAGCTAGAGAATGACTGATTATAATTAGAAGTTAATTAATCTAGATTAGTCAACTTGGATGATATTAGGAGGTGACATTTGATTTAAATCATTTTGATTTATTGAATCAAATGAGAAGAAATGAATATGACTGATTTAATTAAATTAGGAACTGTAGGAGATTAATTAATTAATTTGATTTAATTAATTAAAAAGGGGAGAATGATTAAATGTGATGTTTAATTAATAATGTTAATTTCATATGTCTACAATATCAAACAAATGTTAGAGCTATAAAAAAGAAAAATATATTATACTTTCCTAAATCTCTAGAAAATATTTCCATTTAAAAGACAATAATTCAATCTACCCACTGCCAGCTAGAATAAACACACAATTACCATGGGTTTTTAAGGGAAAAACTAAATCGACAAAGAACCTGCCTTTTCAAAAATAGTAGGAGCATTGAGAATATCCCATTCCTCATCTCTCCTTCCTAGAAGCCTCAAACTACCCATATACGTTGTTGGCGTAAGAACTAACACCTCTGGAGTGTGAGTTTGTACGTACAGCTATGCACACTACGCAATGAGTGCTCTTCAAATTAGGAGGGGAAACTCCCTTGTTGTGCTGGAATGCATGGAATAGAAAAGTAAACTAAATATCCTATCTTTTGTTCTCAGCTGGTAGATGCACAAGGTTAAGAAAACTTAGAACGTTGCAGCTAAGTATTTTCTGGTTTCGCAGATCATCTAACTACAACTAAGCTAACTTCTTTAAAATCTATCCAGTTTCCTCAAGAAAATAGAGTGTGAGGAAATGGAGCGGGAATGGTTTCTATACAATAAGCTGGGTACAGATTTGCAACAGGAAGGCAAGGTGGGCACAACTATCTGCTCGGCTGAATAAGCTTATTATGACACACATCATATGATAGGCTTTAAGTACGAATTCTCAACATGAAGGCAAGGTGGGCACAACTATTTGCTTAATTCGAATGGGCCTATTGATAACAAAACATAAAAGATAGCCAACTAGGACAACAAATTGCATAGGCGAGACACGCATACAATCCACGATCGAACTAGCCACTATATCTAACTATGGCAAGCATTCATCATAATAATTGCATGGAACCCGAGTGGCATAACAATACATTATCAAAACAAATACTCTTGAACAGATCCAACAAAGACAATATTACAGGCAAGGTAGGCGTAGCATATATTAATCTCCTATAAAAGTTCCTTGAACAGATACAATGATAGCAATACTACAGTCAAGGTAGGCGCTACATGTATGCTATCAAGCAAAAGTTAAATTACAAATGAGCTTAAAGCTCTTATTTATAGACTTCAAGATGTAGGAAACCCTAAAATCACCTTGAGTCAACTAGAGTCTTGCAGTGCATGCAAGATCTCATTCCTAAACCCTAATTGAATAAAACTATACAGTTAATTGGGAAACTATGATCAATTAACTGAAACATCTAATCTAAATGGACAAGGTGCAACATGCATGTCCTTATTGAAAGCAATTCAACTGGAATGCTATCATCAGTCAACTGAAAGATCTAATCTAAGCTCCAAGTGTTTGTAGATGTTTCCAAGAAAGACATGCATGCAATGTGTAACAACAAGTTAACTCAGAAAGAAGCCTCGAGTTAACTGCTTATTATGACTCATCCTTGTAAACCACTGCATGGTCTAACTGAAAGTCTACTCCAAGTTTATCATCTCCTCCAGGAATTTATCAATAGTATCATCATCTGGCACTCTGACGCTATCCACGATGATTAATTGTTTGTCTAACTCTTTGTCTCCATCTCGGATTTCCCTCTGACTATTTCTAACTTCTGTGGTTACCTTTATGAAACTGATAGTCAGCATTGTAAACTCCTCCATTTTGGACACCTCTGTCCCTCCACATAGGTTATCACAAACTAACTCTTCGAACTTAGCCTGAACTACCTCTAACTCGGCATATGTACCATCCTCATGCCAATAATTACATGGGATCTAAGTGATGTACTCGCTGATGAAACAAAGAGCTGCAACAACCTTTTTTTGAAACCTGCTCTCATCTTAGCAGAAATCCTGTCATATGTCTCCACCCTGCAAAGACACAACTCTCTCCAAGTGAAGACCTTCTTTTGATCTCCATCTGCTTCAATGGCGTCATAGATTCTTGCAAGCTGTGATATCAGAATTAGGTCCTTCGGCTTACGCTCAGCTATGAAAATCTCGAGCTCCTGAATTCTATGGCGAAGACTATGTGCGTCAGTCCTCAATTGATATAGCTCTGTGAGGAGGTGTCAACTAGCAATGATAAAGTCCTCAATCCAGGTATCCAGTAGCTTTCCTCGATTAACCAAGTGTTGAATCCTCTGCTAATCTGCGGCGGTCTCTCGAAGCTGTGGGAGTAAAGGTGTTTTCCCCTCATTGCCATGAAGCAAACTCGAGATGTACTTGTGGAGTTGCCTAATTTCAGCCTTGAGAACTGCCTTATCCTCACCATCCTTCATGACACGTTCCTCTAGATTACTCGCGACGACCCTGAACAGATTTACGTCGGTGTGTCGAGTACTCTTACCTAGATTAGTTTTGACGAAGGTAAAACACCAACATCAACTTCATCCAAGTACTTGCCTTTTGGAGGAGTAGCAACCTCTATGATGATCTCTGCCTCAAAATTTTTCTCAATGTTAATTTGCTTTCTGGCCCTCTTATTCAACCTGTTCTGATAGGGTTCTCCGAACTCAGATAAATCAAGATCATACGAAGGCATACGCCTTTCTCTTCCCAATGACTTCTCAAACCAAGATGAATAAGGAATACTATCCTCTCGAGGTGGAGCCATTTCTATTGTATCAGCTGCCGGTGGATCCACTTGTATGAAGGTCTCATGTATCAGAGACTCAGGCTCCGAATCAATATCTATGGGAGACGACTGTGGTGAAAAAGGTGAACCTGGAGATGACAAACCCGCCTCAGCTTGAATTACTGGTTCCGATGAAATAAATGGCTCTGGAAGTACTGTCTCTGTAACTGGAAATGTTGGCTCTTGAAGTACCGTCCCTACAACTGGAAGTGCTTACTCTTTCTCAACCTGTTTCCTTTTGGTGATGCTTTTTCCTTTTGAATTAACCCCCATCTTAACCCCTTCAGGTAGCTTCATGGTAACCTTGACTCGAGGTCTAGCCCTAGAAGTAGAAGGTAAAGAAGAAACCACCACTATTGGAGGCTCTGTAATTGGGATCACCCTTCGCTTCCGCTTGCTCTCAAGGAAGTACATGGTGGTTCTGATAACCGACCTAGATAAGTCTTTCACTGAAGTATTCACTGGGACATACCAATCAGGTCGGCGAAGTGGCTGGCGAGCAACTTGGTCTTTAATGAATGAATGAAGAAGTATCTCGGCATCATCATCAGACAAGCCTTCCACATCTTCTAACAAGAAATTAGCAATCTGTGGAATAGTAAGCCTACAATAATGACGACGACGCACCTCAAATTCATCCTCACAATTGACCCAAAAGTCTTCAAGCGCTGCCGAATGTGAAACATTTCGCTCCAACCTTGTTGAATAATGACCCAACGGATCATAGGTACGCTTCTGAGGAAAACACTCAAGCTGAAGTTTTTCTAACTCGTGTGCCATTAACTTGCAATCAGCAACTATTTTGCATTTGTAAATACCCAACTCAAACGGAAAGGTGAAAGCTGGCTTATGTCGTTTGCGAAGAAAAGTGTGAACCTCATGTGATTGTCTCATGAACTCCATGAAAAGAACCTTATCTGATGGGTACCTCGGTAGCATCAGAGGCTCTCCTGTATATCCATATACACGAATATATGTGAAAGTAGGGAATTGGATAAACCAATCTACCCAACTCTCCATTGCTGATTGTGCCTCTCCAGAAATCCTCACATGCATCACATTATCCAAATTTCTGACTATCCTCATAAGAAAGTGATCATTCACTGCTGTAAAGTCTTGTTCAGCTCTCGAAAACTCTAACTGAGGGTAGTATTCGTGCACTCGTTGAATGCCCAGAACTCCATCGGTCTTTAATAGTTTAAAGTTGCCTTGAAATGCAACTAAGTAAACCAGAAAAGTCACCATGTGGAATTCGTGTATCTTCAGGAACTCTGTAATCTGCTGGTGAAGACACTCGCTGATAAACATGGCCCAGTCAAAGGTTTCTTTCTTATCAATAACTCGTGAGATGAGGTAGAACATCCATGTTCGAAAAACGCTTGTGTCTTCAAAACCTGCTAACCGGTTAAGGAAAGTTATCAAAATAGCAATCTCTTCCTTGAAATCCCCACGTGCAATCTTCCTTGGCATGTTGGTTTTCTGAATTTTCAATCAGTTGAGCTACTTTATTTTGTGATCTATCCTTGTTCTCCTCCCATATTCTATCACAATCTGAAATGGATACAGCGAAATGATCTTAACGTGGAGGAATAGAAAAGCATTTTTCTACATCCCTCGGCTTAAGGCTACCAATAATCCTTCCATCTGTTGATCTGATTTGTCTGGTAGACGAGTCATAATGCTTGACACAAGCAAGTACGAACTCGAGATCAAAGACTGAGATAGGAATGGATGTCGCTGCAAGTATCCCTGAACGTTCAAGATTTTTGATTGTAGTGCTGTTGATACCCTCCAATGAGTTCAGATTGATGATGGGAAAAACATGACTTAAGTCGGTATCGGTAGTTTTCAGAAAGTTATGAAGAAAGACCTGTTTGGCCTTATAGTCTATGGGATTATACTGCATTCTGAAAAACTAGACTTTTGATTGTTAAGTTGAGTATGTTTGGAAAACTTCAGAAAAACTGAAAAAGCTCGAGGATAGGCTAAAAATAGCAAGGGGAAGTGAATTTTTTCAGACAAATTCTATGATATGGGTTTTGTGTAGAATCAAATTCTAATGCAACCCATAATGTCAAAATTGCGAAAAAATGGGATCTAGGCTTTCTTGCAAAAGGTTTTTAGTTGAGATTTGAACTGGCAGTTAGGGGTACTGGGGGCAATTTTTCCCATGAAAATCTAGAACATGGGTTTTGTGTAGAAAAGAGGCAGCGGGGCAATTTTCACAAAATAATCTAAGACATGGGTATTGTCGTTGATGCTAACATACTCGAACCCAGATGATGCTTTTCTGAAAAATTTGCCATTTTCTTTGACATGCGAAGAAAATCTAAGACGAGAATAGACGAAAATAAGACAGAAGAATAGAAGTTTTATTTGTTTTCTCTTTTCTTCTGTAAAAATTTGCCTATGCTTGAAGTAGAATTGATAACACCTGCATGCAAATGGAAAACGAAGTCTGAAATAATCTTCTCTCGAACAATCTGAATCTGTAGCTATGAAGAACACTAAAATTTGACACCTGTAGCACCTGCAGATCAATTCTATGCTGAAGAAAAGATGTTCCTTGTCAACTGTGATGAAGAATAATGGACGCCATTAGCAAAATATATAGAAAAATATCTTCTAAGGCGTGTGAAATACATGCTAAGCATTGGAAATGGCACTTGAAGTATAAATAGTGCTTCAAAACTCATGCATGGCCTATATTTGGCTTCAAACTCAGTTAACTGGATGTACCATAAACCCTAATTAGGGCGCCACTTTGAAAAATTCAGTTAACTGATACATGCAAACTAATTTTAGCCAGTTATGACCAAAAATAGGTTTACCAGAAGTCGACTTGAAAAGAGTTCAACTGAAGATCTAAATTTAGTAAACTGAAAACTCTTCTCATGCACACTTCTATTTTTGAATTTAAAAGTCAACCTTTGACCTTTAGGCATCCTTCCATACTTAGACATTTTTCTGAAAATTTGAATCTAGAAAACTCAAATGAAGCTCACATTCGATCACTGATTCTGATTGACTGCCGCGTCAGATCAATTGGCTGACAGTTCCATCGAAGAGCAAGACCAAATCTAACAAGAAGATTCCTTGAGGTGATAATCCAAAATTCATAAATCTGAGGCTTCAAAAAGATGGGCACCCCTGGCCTCCAGGGGCGCTTTTGACCTCAATGTTAGAATATTTTTAGGCATTTTCATTATTTTCACTAATAACTTGACCATATTTCACTTGACGTTTCCCGACACTTGGAAAAATTTCAGAACATGTTGTCTGGCTCATTGCGGAGTAGGCTAAATTCTGAGCAAAGGCTCCTAGAGAGCACTTCGTATAAAAACATCATCTAACCTTCCTAAATAATGGGTGCCCCTGGCCTCCAAGGGCGCTTTTCCCAACCAATAACAGCCATTATTGTAACTGGCAAAAACTACTAAACTTTCGGCAACAAACTGCCAAGACATCTTTTGACCCGGCTGAGATAGACAATGGAAAGCTGGAGCTGACATGAATGAGACAAGTATCTGAAATCATCAAACAGATTCCATTAAAGGCTTCAAAACCTTGGGCGCCCCTGGCCTTTAGGGGCGCTTTTGTCCTTTCTGAATAGTTTCTGATCAAGTCTGAAACCTCAAATTTGACCACTGATGATGGCAACACGGCAACTCATATTCACCTATTGA
Source organism: Sequoiadendron giganteum (assembly GCA_007115665.2). Taxonomy (NCBI): domain Eukaryota; kingdom Viridiplantae; phylum Streptophyta; class Pinopsida; order Cupressales; family Cupressaceae; genus Sequoiadendron; species Sequoiadendron giganteum. Next base: position 139,362,818 of record CM021102.1, on the reverse strand, counting down.
CAGATGCGTTGTGGAGCTGGACCAAAAATGGAAACAAACTTCCTGGGTGTCACTTGATCAAAAGACTTCATCTGAAGCCTCAAAAAGATGGGCGCCCCTGGCCTCCAGGGGCGCTTTTGACCTCAGTGTTAATCACTTTTGTATTTTCCTTGTTTTGTATTGAATCTCCGGTTTCAGGCGATTTACTCCTCCGTTGGACTGGTTGGTTGGCTCATTACAAAGCTATCAGCAATCTGGAGAAGTCATCTTGGTAGAGACAAGTCACAAAAAGTTGAATAAAGCTTCCAGAATGATGAGCGCCCCTAGCTCAAAGTGGCGCTTTTTCAATCCAGACTTAGTCAATTTTACAGTATTTTACCTCGTTGAAAATATCCTCCGAGACAAAGTAACTTTTTCGACGAAATTTTCCATAGAAACATCACCAAAGCGTTTTGAGCTTAGCCATCGACACCTAGCACCTGGCCATCTACCAATGATGAATTTAGAAAAGCTAACTTCTCATTTGAAAAAATGAAAACTACCCACCAGGCTTAAATTGAGTCTTAACTGAAATTGACTTCACCACTGTGATCGTGAAGCAAAATAAACCAATCAAAACAAATTTCAGTCAATTCTGACAAGTTTCATTTTTTTAGGGTTTTGACCTAAAAATAGGGTTTTGAAACCCTAATTTTCAATTTTCCCAAATTTTGCCAGTATCTCTGTGGCATGACATTGACTCAAAGCCCATACTTGAATTGCCCAAAAACTACATTTTGACATCATTTTAACAAGGTTTAGACCATTTTATGCAAAATACCTTGATGAAGCAAAAATTTTGGTTTGGGTACCACATACGCAAACAGAGTTAGTGCCACCCATCTTTAAGTTATCTTTTAGTTGAATATCTAAAAGTGGATATTAAAAAACTAATAGTATTCAATATTATAATAATGTAAATCAGAAAGGCAGTGAAATTAGCTGACGATAGAAAAGAATTTGAGAAGATCTCAAGATGCTCTGAGGACTAGAAATTTGTTGATGCCAAATGAAGTTTGTCCAATAGACCAATAATATGATATGTCTTGGATTCAACCCATGTTAAAATATGCCCGTGCTTTTGATTTCACAACATTGGGGGGCCCCAGGAAAAACATACCTGCAATGATTACACCTCCTTTATGCTCAAATTACTCTACAGACAACACACAAAAATTAGCTATAAGTCTTTAAGACATTGATAATGTTAGCTATGATGCTAACTATCTTTAGTCCTTACAAAAGATCATTAGCATCAAATAAGAACATATAAGTAAATCTTCATATTGTTTATACTCTTTCAGTCTAATATAATTACTTAACAAAATACTGTGTACTGCAAATGATCATTTATCCAAACAAACTTAGCGTAATGTATCTAAAACTAATTCAAGGGAAGATCTACATGGGTAAGAAATATCTAATGATATTGAATTGTCAAATTACAAAAGCATACTTACCAGATAATAGAGAGGAGAATTTGGCATTATCTTTGCATGCGCTAAGGCCCAAAAATTTGCTTATTGGATGAAGATTGCCCAAAAGACCATAATTGACTCAACAGAGAAAATCTTTTTGAAAGAACACCCGCAACAAATCTTTGTCTCACTCCTTTGGAGGGTTCAACTAACTGCATAGATGACGCACAATAATTTTGTGTAATTGCTAAAAAAAGATTATTAATAATGGGTATCTACTCTTACAAGCCACCATAAGCATAAAATAAAATGTTTAAAAATTATTATTACTCTTACCTCTTTGGTCTAGAGTTTGAACTCCCCAAGTTCCCATAAACCAGTACCTAGCTGCATTTTTATACAATCCAAGAAACATCTCAAACTTCTAGCACAAAAACAGCTCATTTGCATAAGAGTCATAACTCAGACCTTCCATGTTTGGCCAAACTCATCACTTAGGGCATTTCATGGGCAGAGGAAGGAGAGTCCAACAACTGTTGTGCATATATTTGTATTTACTGCCCCAAATCAGAACATAGTCTAACTGTTGTGCATATATATATGTGTGTGTGTGTGTGTGTGTGTGTGTGTGTGTGTGTGTTTGCTACCCTAAATCAGAACATAGGCGCTGAAACCTGTAGCCATTTATTTCAAATCTGGGCATTGCATAGGCATTTATAGTCATATACAGCCATCCATATTCAGTTCCAAGCATTCCTTGTACTTCTTACAAGGAAAACAGATCATTTGAAAGTAAAAACCAGTCTTCATGTGTGTAGGTTTAGTTATGATAAGAGGACAGATTGCTGGTAAATGTAAATTTGTCACTACAAATCCTTAGGGTTGTGCTTGGAACTGCCTATTTTATGATTGAATTAAACTTGCAATATGTTATGGCATCAGAAATATAGAGATGCACAAGGAATGTTCCTCTCATAAACAAGAAAAATATATTATACTTTCCTAAATCTGTAGAAAATATTTCATTCTCAAAGACAATAATTCAATCTACCCACTTCCATCTAGAATAAACACGCAATAACCATGGGTTTTTAAGGGAAAAAGTAAATCAACAAAGAGTCTGCCTTTTCAAAAATAGTAGGAGCCTTGAGAATATCCAATTCCTCATCTCTCCTTCTTAGAAGCCTCAAAATACCCCTCATTGATATTCAAGAATAATCATTACCAGTAAAATGAAAAAAACAAATAAGGAGATTCTTGTCATATTGTTTGTTTCTTTGTTTCAAAATAAGGAAACTTCAAAATAAAAAGAAAGCATGCCTAGTTACAAAAGCCCATAACTTGTCGTTTGTTTCTTATTTTCTTAGTACCTTGACACATATGAAAAAGATAACCCTACCAAAAAGAGTTAGAGAGAAAAACAGATAAAGCTTCAACTCCTAAAAGTGGAACAAGTGATAACTGACCTGTTTGGGGGTCGAGCACATTTTATTATCTAATTCAAAATCTTTAGGAGAGATGGCAAGGCAAATTTATAGAAGAATGAGTTGTAGTTTCTCCTTCTCTAAGCTACATGCCTAAATACTCTATGGTCATAACTAGGACTTTGATATACAATAGATGATTTTGAATGTGTGTCCAAATCCTTCCTTCCTCTATTTCAGTTTATGTGTTTTTGTTGCATATGGTGTAGTTTTTGTGAGTTTTTTATAAAAAAATTACAAGTGTAGGACATCCCCACACAAGCATTGGATCATCTTTGTTGGAAACGAACTTCAAGATTCCCATACTTTAGCCAAATACAAAATTCATAAAGATTCCAAACTCCACCTTGTGCTCTATCTAAGGGGAGATATGTAGATCTTTGTCAAAGCCCTCACTAGCAAAAGTTTTACCCTAGAAGTTTGTAAGAGACCAAGTGTCTCTAAACCCAAACTTCTGACTATGAATGCAATTTTTTGTTTGTTTTGTAGATTTTTGTATTTTTTTGTGGTTTTTGCAATAAAGAGAGATGGTGCGATTTTGCAAAGAAATTCTTATAAAATATAAATAAAATACCAGAAGATTGAATATGACCGAATATAGATCAAAAACTGAAGATAGATAATTTATTGGTCTTTCAGAACATTTACAACTGCGAGATTCAAACATGAAATAAAAAGACAAACTATTTATTGAAAACCTGGATGAGCTTGCAGCCGCCAAAAGGAAGGTAAGAAAAGTACGGCCAGCCTCAGATATAATCTTCTCCAGCCTCAAAACTAATGCAGAATACCCCATTGATCTAGGAATCCCAAATGGTGAAAGCAAAAGACAAAAAGGCAAGGCGTTTTTCCCTGCAGGAAAAGTACGGCTCTTGTTGCTGTAAAAGTATGGCCTAAACTAGCATTAAAGAAATTCGTACAGCCTAGGGATTCATGCCGGATGTTGAATGACTGCAGCCAAAGACAAAGAACCACTACTGGAGATGAATCTATTCAATAACCTGATGAAATTCTTCACAATAAGCTCTGTATGACTTCTAAATGAAGCCACTCAACTGACAATCTTCAACTGGTATTTCACAGCCTCAGTTTGTCTGATTCTAAAGAGGGAACGTTATCCAAAATCCAATGATTTGCAGAAACCCTTGTTTCACAAACCCCAATGCTCTTAGAGAGAAAAATAGACAAATTAGAATAATCATGCATGAGTTCGATTTGTCTTTGGTGAAATATATACTTCCTCTCAATATTTTGACCCTTCTCAAAAAATCAATTAAAATGCATTTAATAATATAAGTGCGCCTCTTTTGAACTTAGGCAATTTTCATTAAATAATGGTCTCCCCTTTTTAATGAGTAATTAAACACTCATTTAATATGATTCGCCCTTTATTATAAAGTATTAATACTTTATAATTTGCCATCAAATAATTACTTTAATATTTCATTAAAGTGACTTTATATTATAAAGTCAAATTAATAATCTTTTAAATAATTATCAAATGCTCCAATAATCACTGTTTGCTCATCAAATCATCAAACTGGGTCGAAACTAAGCTGACCAATTGAACTAGGTGCCCTACCAGAAATAGAAACCCTTGCCTGCCTAAAATACTATAAATAGTAAGTATCTGAAAATCACTCTATGAGAGTCTGCCAAGGCCCAAACCTGAATCAACTGATGGAGTAGTATTCCCGAATGCCAGATAACTGCCGCAAGTAACCCTCTAAACACATTTGTTAGCCTACGAGGGTCCAAATGATAGGCTAACCCCTGAATCAATTGAACTACCTAGAAAGGGGACATTACAAAGTTGAGAATTCTAGCAATATTGCAAATGTTAAGGCCAAGGTCCACAATAAGTAGAGCTTTCCCCAAAACCACCGAAGGTTGATTTTTGTCAATATTTTGTTGGAGGATGGCCACACATTGCTAGATTATAATACCTAGGAGTTGACTCTTCACCTTGTGTGGATCTCGAAGGTGGTATGTAATAAAAACTATAGAACATATGAAACAAGAAAAAATATAGTATGAAATAGAAGGAAGAATTTCAACATACATACTCAAAACTATCTATTCTATATCAAAATCTAGTTACAACCAGTAAGAATTTAAGGATAGAGCATTGATCTAGGATATATAAAGATGTTACATAATAATCAACCAATCTCTTGCAAATCTAAATTAAAAGTAAATAAATCCATATAACCATATATGCAAATAGACTTAGTACCACCCATCTTTAAATTATCTTTTAGTTGAATATCTAAAAGTGGATATTAAAAAACTAGTAGTATTCAATATTATAATAATGTAAATCAGAAAGGCAGTGAGATTAGCTGATGATAGAAAAGAATTTAAGATCTTGAAATGCTTTGAGGACCAAAAATTTGTTGATGCCATATGAAGTTTTCCCAATAGACCAATAATATGATATGTCTTGGAATAAACCCATGTTAGAACATGCCCATGCTTTTGATTTCACAACATTGGGGGCCACTAGGAAGAACATGCCTGCAATGATTACTCATCCTTTATGTTCAACTTACTCTACATACAACACACAAAATTTCACTATAAGTCTTTAAGACATTGATAATGTTACCTATTCTTAGTCCTTACAAAAGATCATTAGCATCTAATAAGAACATACTAGTAAATATTTATACTATTTCAGTCTAATATAATTACTTAAAAAAATACTCAGTAATGCAAATGATCATTTATCCAAACAGACTTAGCTTTGAGGACCAAAAATTTTTTGATGCCAAATGAAGTTTGCCCAATAGACCAATAATATGATACGTCTTGGAATAAACCCATGTTAGAACATGCCCATGCTTTTGATTTCACAACATTGGGGGCCACCAGGAAGAACATGCCTGCAATGATTACTCATCCTTTATGTTCAACTTACTCTACAGACAACACACAAAATTTCACTATAAGTCTTTAAGACATTGATAATGTTACCTATCCTTAGTCCTTACAAAAGATCATTAGCATCTAATAAGAACATACTAGTAAATATTTATACTGTTTCAGTCTAATATAATTACTTAACAAAATACTTTGTAATGCAAATGATCATTTATCCAAACAGACTTAGCATAATGTTTCTAAAACTAATTCAAGGGAAGATCTACATGGGTAAGAAATATCTAACAACATTGAAATGTCAAAATACAACAGGAAGCATATCTACCAGATGATAGAGAGTTGAGAATTTGACATGATCTTTGCATGGCTTGATGCCCAAAAATTTGCTCATTGGATGAAGATTGCCCGAAAGACCATAATTGACTCAACAGAGAGAATGGTTTTGAGAGAACATCCGCAACAAGTCTTTTTGTGCACTCCTTTGGCAGGTTTAGTTAGCTGCATAGATGACGCACAATATTTTTGTATACTTGCTAAAAAGAGATTATTAATACTGGAAATCAACTCTTACAAGCCACCATAAGCACAAAATAAGAAAATGTTTGAAAATTATTGTTACTCTTACCTCTTCAGTCTAGAGTTCGAACTGCCCAAGTGCCCATACACCTGTACGTAGCTGCATTATTATATAATCCAAGAAACATCTTGAACTTCCAGCATAGAAACAACTGGTTGGCATAAGAGTGATAACTCGGACCTTCCAAATTTGGGAAAACTCGTCACTTAGGGCATTCCGTGAGCACAGGAAGGATAGTCTAACAACTGTTGTGCATATATTTGTGTTTGCTGCCCAAAATCAGAACATTGTCTAACTGCTTCTATGCATATATATGTGTTTTCTATGCTAAATCAGAACATAGACACTGAACCTTGTAGCCATTCATTACAGATCTAGGTATTGCACTGGCATTTATAGTCATCTACAGTCATACATATTTAGATCCGAGCACTCCTTGTACCTCCTAAGAGGCAAACAAACTATTTCTAAGTAAAAATCAATCCTCATGTGTGTAGGTTCAATTATAATATGAGGACAGATCGCTGGTAAATGTAAATTTGACGCTACAAATCAATAGTTTTGTAGTTGCCATAACCAATATACACTTGGTCCTTGTTGACACAAGAACTCTAGAAAATTTATCTATTCCTCTACCACAAATTTTATTCTAAATAATTGACCCAAGGACCTAATAACGGTGGTTTAAAGTATGGCTTTGATAAGCCTAAGTATATGCTTCCTAAATTTGTCACCCTCTCCAACCCCTAATATCCATCTCTATAGTTTCTTAACCGAGATACACATGGAATCCTCCTCTCATAAATATTCAAAGAATGTTCTTGTTGTCAAAATCTTTGAAAAATATAACTATTCCTCTAACATGGATTCCACTCCATACAAGTGAGCATTTCCAATATAGTGATTATTTTAGATAAGCAATTTTCATTTTGCATTATAATTTTCAGATATTAAAGACATGCTTAAGATATAAACAAGAAAAATATATTATACTTTCCTATATCTGTAGAAAATATTTCCTTTTCAAACACAATAATTCAATCAACCTACTTCCATCTAGAATAAACACACAACTAAAATACCATGGGTTTTGAAGGGAAAAACCAAATAAACAAAGAGCCTACCTTTTATGTGATGTCCCCTTCTAATTAGGATCTTGGACATCAGTAGATTAGCCTATTATGTCGACCCTCGTAAGCTAATGGTTATGGATAGAGGGTCACTTGGACGGGCACTTGGTCGTCAAACTTTAGTGTTGATCTCCAGAGCATGGTGGCAGGGTGAATTGTGGCATTTGGCATGATACTGGTGCTTAATTTAATGATATTCACCTTTTATTTCACCATCCTCGGCCTAGGGACCATGTGTTTTAATATGAAGGGGTCACTTTCTATTTTTAAGTTACTATTCATTACTAAAGTGAAAAATGTTATAACTTAAGTGAATAGTGTTTACTTTAATGAATAGTGTTTCCTTTGTAAATTTATAAAAGGCAAGAGAGAAAATTTGAATTGCTTCATTAGATGATCATTTTGGCTTGAAGAAAACTTGGGAGTGAAGCTTGGAGGAAGAAGGAGGCTAGGGTTTCCTTATTTCTTGCAGTGGGTGAGCCTGGTGGGGCTTGGTTGTTCGTTTGGAGCTGCTTGAGGGTGTGAAACACCACCTTAAAGTTGCTAATCTGCTATTTTGCTGCTCTTTGGAGATCTATGTTGCTATTTGCAAGTTGTTTGAGCTTGGTTTTTGCGTGATTTGGGTTGCCATTGCCTCCAATCTTGATCGTACAAGAGCTATTCACGTTTTGTGGTATTTTGGAGCTGTTTTGAAGAGATACAACCAGCCGCACTTTTGAGAGGGTTTGTATCAGCCAAAGCAAAAGAAACGCCCTTCTTACAAGGCTGTAACTTCACCTAAAGGGGGCGCCCTTACCCTAGGAGGCTTCCTATTTCGGTTTTTGGTGGGAGAAGTTCATCTTTGAAAAGAAATCAGCATTTCATTGGGTGCGGGTACTGTAGCAGGGCACTATTCACAACATTGTTTTGGCTGTAAGTTAAAATATGATCTATGAAATACTCGGCATCGAATCTAATGTAAGTTATATATTGTAAGCGACCTTTATGTAATGAAGAAACTATATTTAGACATCGAAATGAGCAATGTACTCGAGTTGTTTCAGTAGCTTAGTTATTTGAGTTTCCTCTATGCATATGCTTCTTAGTTCTTTCCTAGTTTTTTTACTAGCAAAAACTCAAACACATGAAAAGAGAAATACAAACCTATCAAAATCAAACCTACAAGTTCAGTGAAAATATTATCAAGGGAGTGCGGTACATCACAGTGGTATCAGAGCTATGTTCCTGCCATCCTGGAGGGTTAAAGTTTTCATGCAGCCATGAGAAATAGGCCCTCATAGATATTACACCCGTCAAAGAGCAGGCCAACAAAGAAATCAATTTGCTGATATACAACAGGCCACAATGGGAGACAGGGGAAATGGAAGTCCACCTCAAAATGAAGGAGGAAATAGGGGACATAATGAGGACCAAGATGACCGTGAGATTCTTAGACGCTTGGCAGCTGGGCAAGAACAGGTAGCAATGGTTGTACAAGCACTTATGACACAGTTACAAAAAATGAACACTCAAGGAAGGCCAAACCAGATACCTGATGATAACAGGAGTGTTGTGGGGACACCCAGGGTACAACGAGCACCCGCTCGTACTGCTGATAGGCCCACATGTGCTACCTTCTTGACAAATGAACCTGAAGAGGAAAATGTGGAAGAAGACGGTGAGTCAGTGTTTGCAGATAATATCATGGCAGCAAACAATGAATGGGAGTTATTGACACCACAGGTCAGGGAGCGCATCAGGTTCGACAGGTTTGTGAGTCAACGACAAGAGCATTATAGGACAAGGCAAGATAGGAGGCCTCGAAATCAGAATAGAGACTTGAAACATGCCATTGGTAAACTCGCCTTGCCTACATTCGATGGCAGTGGTAAGACCACACCACAGTCTTGGGTCCACTAGTTGGATATGTTCTTGACTCTTCGACCAATGGCAGAGGAGGACGCAATCAAGTACGCCACCTTGCATTTGGAGGGAGTAGCCCATGATTGGTGGTATCATGGGATGGTCACATTGCAGCATAACCGCATCACTTCTTACCAGGAGTTCGTCGACAGGTTGGTTGAACGCTTTGACAAGAAAGATCTGAAAATCTATTTCAGAGACCTAGCTCAACTCAAGCAAGTTGGGAGTTTGGAGGGATATATAAGTGATTTCCAACGGTTAGCAGTTATGGTTCCCAACATCTCAGAAAGAAGATTGGTTGTATTATTCATCGAAGGTCTATCGGAACCGTTAAGAGGTTGGATCTAAGCTTTTGATCCCCCGACTCTACAAGAAGCCATGAAAAAAGCTAGGAGCATGGAACTTGCAGCTCCGCAAAGTAAGTTCTCTTCAAAAGCATTGTCTTCATACAAGGACGGGAAATCATTTCCTAAGAAGAAGGAAAACTCAGATTCCAAGGGGAAATCAATAGCTCTGTTTGACAAAGAAACCATCGAGGACTTGTGCAGGAAGAAGTTGTGCTTCTATTGCAAAGGACCCTATGATGCAAACCACGACTGTCCTTTAAGGCCTAAGGGAAAGGCTAACTGAATAATGTGGGCATTCTATGAGGATTCTGAATCTGAGAAATCAGACCAGCACAGTGAGCATGAGGAATCCAAGGTAGAAAAATCCAAAAATGAGGTTGAAAATGAAGCAGAAACAGAGGAGGAAGTTAAGCTTCAAGAAGCACGTCTCACTAGCATACAGCGAGAGGGCTCTTTCAGAATGTGAGGAGTCTTAGTTGGGAAAAAGATCATTACCTTGTTGGATATAGGGGCCACGCATAATTTTATTGATGCTAGGCTGGTTGAGAGGTGTGGGATTCAGACTGAGGAATTTGAGGGCATAAGAGTAAAGGTCGCGGACGGCTACACTCTCAAGTGTGATAGGATGGTTTCAGATCTCCCTATGCGGTTGAGTAATTATGACTTTAAGGCCGATTTCTATGTGGTGAATATGGGAGACACCGACATGGTTCTAGGGATGAAATGGCTTCATGACATTGGAGAGTTTACCCTTAACCTTCATGATATGGAGATGAGATTTAAGGTGGACAGGAGGAATCATGTGTTGAAGGCCATCGGGGATAGTAATTTCAGAATGATATCTTTCAGTAGGATGGAGAAACTCATGCGACACGACATGATTGAGTGGGCAGTAGAATGCATGTTGATGCCATCACAAGAGGAGCAAAAAACCCCAGTCTATCATCCAGACATATAGGAGTTGAGGATTAAACACACAAAGGTGTTTAGTGAGATTCCACCTAGTAGACCACCCGACCATGGTACTGAACACATCATTGAGTTGGAGGAGGATGCCAAGCCCATGATTGTCACACCTTACAGGCATCCTAAGTGACTTAAGGATGAAATAGAGAAAACGATTAAGGAGCTGCTCGCTATGGGACATATCAGGCCTAGTAAGTCACCATTCGCTTCATCCATTGTGCTAGTGAAGAAAAAGGATGGAACATTGCGGATGTGTATTGATTACAGATTGTTGAACAAAAGGACAATCAAAAAAGGTATCCTATTCCCCGGATTGATGAGCGGATAGATGAGCTACATGGTGCTCGTTGGTTTTCAAAAATAGACTTGAGATCGGGGTATCATCAAATTCGTGTGAGGGAACAGGACATTGAGAAAATAGTCTTTCGTTGTCATTGTGGACACTTTGAGTTTGTGCTTATGCCATTCGGTCTGACCAATGCCCCTGCTACATTCCAGTCCACCATGAATAGGGTCTTCTAGTCACAACTGAGGAGGTTCATACTTGTTTTCTTTGATGACATATTGGTATACAGTAAGGCTTGGGAGGAGCATGTTGCCCATCTGGATACGGTACTAAGCATTCTTGATAGGGAGTCCTTGTATGCCAAGGAGTCAAAATGTGATCTGAGTATGACAGAGTTGCTGTACTTGGGTCATATTATTAATGCAGAGGGTGCGCATATGGATCCTGACAAGGTCAGAGCTATTATAGAGTGGCCTACTCCCGAGAATCTTACTCAGCTTAGAGGATTTTTGGGCTTGTGTGGCTTCTATCACAGATTTTTCAGTGGATATTCACATCATGCAGTGCCACTTATAGACTTGACAAAAGGGGCGTTCGTTTGTACTCTTGAGGTGCAAGAGTGTTTTGAGAAGTTTAAGCAGTTGATGACTACTTGTCCTGTCCTTGCGTTACCAAATTTCACTAGACCTTTCGAGCTTTAGTGTGACGCTTCAGGTGAAGGGATTGGCGTCGTCCTTATGTGGGACAAGCATCCAATAGCATTTGAAAGTAGGAAGTTAAGAGGACCAGAGAGAAGTTATAGCATCTATGACAAGGAGATGTTGGCCATCATGCATGCGTTGGCCAAATTTAGGCAGTACCTTGTGGGAAGCAAATTTTGCATTAAGACCGATCATAACAGCTTGAGGCATTTCCTAGGACAGCGGGATCTCAACGATCGTAAGCAGAAGTGGGTGAGCAAATTGCAATCATATGACTTTGACATCACCTACGTCAAAGGGTCCCAAAATGTGGTTGTTGATGCCTTGTCTCGCCGCCCACATTTAAGTTCCATGGTTGAGATTTCAAAGAACTGGAGACATTTGATAACAGCAAAGTATGCCAAAGACTCTTGGGCTTCTGGCATCGTTGAGGGTATGGTGCAAGATGGCAAATATTCAGCTATAAATGATCTTATCATTTACAAAGGAAGGATTTTCTTGACCCCAGGATCAAAAATGAAGAACACGGTATTGAGGACCTTTCATGATGCACCCATGGCCGGACATCCGAGATATTTCAAAACATACAGGCGGGTTTGAGAGTGTTTCACTTGGAAAGGACTCAAGTCAGATGTCCTTCGATATGTCAGAGAGTGTCCTGTTTGTCAGCAGAATAAACAGGAGCATACCTATCCTGCTGGGTTGCTTCAACCACTTCCAATTCCTGACAGGAAGTGGGAATGCTTGTCGATGGACTTCATTACGGGCTTGCCAAAAGCCCAGGGTAGAGACTGTATCTATGTAGTTGTTGATTGCCTCACAAAGTACACTCATTTCTTCCCGATAGCCACTACATATTCAGCCACATAGGTAGCAGAATTGTTTTTTCATGAGGTGTTCAGGTTGCATGGGCTACCTCAGAATATTGTCAATGATAGGGATAATCGGTTCTTGAGCCACTTCTGGCATGAGTTATTCAGGCTATGTGGGACCGAGCTTACTCCGAGCACTAGCTACCACCCGCAGACAGATGGTCAGACGAAGATTATTAATAAATGGGTGGAAGGATATCTCCGTACCTATATAGCAGGGCAGCAAAAGGGATGGGTGAAGTGGATTCATCTTTGTGAGTACTATTATAATACCATGCACCACATGTCAATTCAGATGTCCCCATTTATGGCATTATATGGGTATGAGGCACCCAACTTTCTTGATTTGTTGCTGAGTGATAGTAGAGTGCCCAATGCTGGGGATCTTTTACAGGAGAACCAGGATATTATGAGAGCTCTCCGTGAGAACATTCAGAAGGCACAAAATCAGCAGAAGCAGTATCCAGACCAGAGAAGAGTTGAGCGATTTTTTGAGGTTGGGGATATGGTGTATTTGATGTTGCAGCCCTACCGCCAGTCAACTCTCCAGAAGAGTGGTGCAGAGAAACTCAAGCCGCAATATTATAGACCCTTCAAGATCATCAGATGGGTAGGCGAGGTGGCTTATGAGTTGGAATTGCCGACAGATAGTAAGGTACACAATGTGTTTCATGTGTCACGCCTCAAGAAGGAATTGGGACATTGCGTTGTTCCTTCCACAGTGTTACCACCCTTGGATGATGAGGGGAAATTGATTCTGGTACTTGAGGCCATCTTAGAAGTCAAAGAGACACAGTTGCGGAGGCAGGTTGTCAGGGAATATCTAATCAAATGGAAGGATTTTCCAGTAGAGGATGCTACATGGGAGAGCGAGAGCATTTTATAGCATCTAGAGTTGAGATTGCTTGGGGACAAGCAATTTCAGGGAGGGCGGACTGTAATGTCCCCTTCTAATTAGGATCTTGGACATCAGTAGATTAGCCTATTATGTCGACCCTCGTAGGCTAATGGTTATGGATAGAGGGTCACTTGGACGGGCGCTTGGTTGTCAAACTTTAGTGTTGATCTCCGGAGCATGGTGGCAGGGTGAATTGTGGCGTTTGGCATGATACTGGTGCTTAATTTAATGATATTCACCTTTTATTTCACCATCCTCGACCTAGGGACCATGTGTTTTAATATGAAGGGGTCACTTTCTATTTTTAAGTTACTATTCATTACTAAAGTGAAAAATGTTATAACTTAAGTGAATAGTGTTTACTTTAATGAATAGCGTTTCCTCTATAAATTTATAAAAGGCAAGAGAGAAAATTCGAATTGCTTCATTAGATGATCATTTTGGCTTGAAGAAAACTTGGGAGTGAAGCTTGGAGGAAGAAGGAGGCTAGGGTTTCCTTATTTCTTGCAGTGGGTGAGCCTGGTGGGGCTTGGTTGTTCATTTGGAGCTGCTTGAGGGTGTGAAACACCACCTTAAAGATGTTGATTTGTTATTTTGCTGCTCTTTGGAGATCTACGTTGCTGTTTGCAAGTTGTTTGAGCTTGGTTTTTGCATGATTTGGGTTGCCATTGCATCCAATCTCAATCGTACAAGAGTTGTTCACGTTTTGTGGTATTTTGGAGCTGTTTTGAAGAGCTACAACCAGCCGCACTTTTGTGAGGGTTTGTATCAGCCAAAGCAAAAGAAACGCCCTTCTTACAAGGCTGCAACTTCACCTAAAGGGGGCGCCCTTACCCTAGGAGGCTTCCTATTTTGGTTTTTGGTGGGAGAAGTTCATCTTTGAAAAGAAATCAGCATTTCATTGGGCGCGGGTACTGTAGCAGGGCACTATTCACAATGCTGTTTTGGCTGTAAGTTAAAATATGATCTATGAAATACTCGGCATCGAATCTAATGTAAGTTATATATTGTAAGCGACCTTTGTGTAATGAAGAAACTATATTTAGACATCGAAATGAGCAATGTACTCGAGTTGTTTCAGTAGCTTAGTTATTTGAGTTTCCTCTATGCATATGCTTCTTAGTTCTTTCCTAGTTTTTTAACTGGCAAAAACTCAAACACATGAAAAGAGAAATACAAACCTATCAAAATCAGACCTACAAGTTCAGTGAAAATATTATCAAGGGAGTGCGGTACATCACATTTTCGAAAATAGTAGGAGCCTTGAGAATATCCAATTAGACTAAAATGGAAGATGCAATGCAATATTTCTTTTGATTTTCCTATACAGAAATATGACTGAAACTCATGCAAATATTCAACTACATTAAGGTGACATTATGAAAAACGGTTGATATGCAATCCCAAACTCATGTATATTGCTACTCATGACTGATTACATTCTTTTCCAATGATTTACAATGATGTAAAGGCGTTACCAACTCAAATCGATACAATGCAATGTCAAATATATTTATCATATGACATACAACTACAATCTGATGTGACATTGACATACAATGACTAAATGCAACCTACAACTGCTACAGATGGCAACGACTTCATTAACTAATAACCAGTGACTCAATGAGGAAAGACAATGCAATTACAATGACTCTATATTCAATGAATGATGGAACCTGGATAATCGCCTTGAACTGAAATGATGTTGTTGTGCAATCTCAATAGATTCTTTGTCAAAGTCATCCCTTCTTGATGCTAGATTGTCACCTTATCATGCCAGATGTGATGCCACAAATCTCCAAATTGAAAATATCAAGGAGCAGTGCCAACAATGCAATCTTTTCCAGCTCAAAGACTTTATCTTCTAGATCGCCCTTGGGAGTATAGAGGCCAGCAATGTCCAAGAAAATCTCCCAACTTGAAATGATAGAATGTTTTTTGATATGTGTCAAAACTTCGAATCTTCCTATCAGAAGTTGCATCTCCAATATTCTCCAAGAAGTCAAACTTGGACTACTATGCCAGACTTCTTTGATGAGATACGATTTTTAGCAAGGGAAATCAATTTGCCAATAAACAAAAAAATGATGCTATTATCTTAAAAATCGAGCTCCTTGAAATACAGTTGAAGCTTCAAATAGATTGAACTTGCATAAATTCGATTTCCAGTAGCAAGGTTGATATCACTAAATATGAATGCCGAGAATAACTGAAAATATATCTCCAAATCTTATTTCCTAAACCTTTCCAAATTTGGTCAAGGACCATTAAAATTTGGAATAAAATCGAACCAGCAAGTGAACAATTCCTCTCCAAGTGAAAATGCAACAATACCACAGTTGCTGCAAATCTTCACCTTTTCAGAACTAATTGCAACAATAAACTAGTTGTTGCAAATATGTAGTTTTCCAATGAAATGCAATAATAAACCAGCTATTGCATTTAATCAAACTCCTCAACAGAAGTGCAATAATACATCAGCTATTGCAACAACTCAAATTCTCCAATGAAGCACCTATATAAACCCTGGATGGATTCCTCCACAATTTTCAGCTAGGGTTGATCTTTCACAACCGAACCTAGTATCATAGAGTCTTCAAACACTCAGACAAGCAAAGCATTCAAGCTTCTACCAATCTGGTATGAGAAGTATGTTGTACCCAAACCAATTGTTTTGCTTCATTAAGGCATTTTGCTTAAAATGGTGTAAACCTTGTTAAAATGATGTCAAAACATAGTTTTTGGGCAATTAAAGTATGGGCTTTGAGTTAGTGTCATGCCACGGAGATACTGGCAGAATTTGAAAAAAATGAAAATTATGGTTTTTGGACCCCTATTTTTAGGTCAAAACCCTAAAAATTGGAACTTGTCAAAATTGGCTGAAATTTGTTTTGATTGGCTTATTTTGCTTCACGATCACAATGCTGAAGTCGGATTCGGATAAAACTTAGTTTAAGCCTGGTGGGTAGTTTTCATTTTTTTCAAGTGAGAAGTTAGGTTGTCTAAACTCATCATTGGCAAATGGCCAAGTACCAGGTGTTGACAGCTAAGCTCAAAATGCTTCAGTGATGTTTCTATAGCAAGTTTCGTCCAAAAAGTTACTTCGTCTCGGAGGGGTTTTTCAACGAGGTGAAGATATTGTAAAATTGACAAAGTCTGGAATGAAAAAGCGCAACTCTGAGCTAGGGGCGCCCATCATTTTGGAGGCTTTAATCAACTTTTTGTGACTTATCTCTTCCAAGATGTCTTCTCCAGATTCCCGATAGCTTCGTGATGAGCCAACCAGCCAGTCCAACGAAGGAGTAGATCACCTAAAACCAGGGACTCAATGCAGAACGAGGGAAATGCAAAATTGACTAACTTTGGAGTCAAAAGAAGTGGCACCCATCTTTTTGAGGCTTCAGATGGAGTCTTTTGATCGAGTAACACCTCAGAATTTTGTTTCCATTTTTGGTCCAACTCCGCAATGCATCTGTCAGCAGGTGAATCTGAGTTGCCATGTTGCCATCATCAGTGGTCAAACTTGAGGTTTCAGACTTGATCAGAAACTGTTCAAAAAGGACAAAAGCACCCTTGGAGGCTAGAGGCACCCAAGGTTTTGAAGCCTTTAAAGGAGTCTGTTTGATGATTTTAGATGCTCGTCTTGTCCATGTCAGCTCCAGCTTTCCGTTGCTTGTCTCAGCCGGGTCAAAAGATGTCTTGGCAGCTTATAGTCGGAAGATTAGTAGTTTTTAGCCAGTTGCAAAATGGCTAACATTGGTTGGGAAAAGCACCCTTGGAGGCCAGGGGTGCCCATGATTTAGGAAGGTCAAATGATGTTTTTATACGAAGTGCTCTCCAGGAGCCCTTGCTCAGAATTCAGCCTACTTCGCAATGAACCAGTCAGCACGTTCTAAAGTTTTGCCAAGTATCGAGAAACATCAAGTGAAATGAGGTCAAGTTATCAGTGAAAATAATGAAAATGCCTAAAAATATTCTAACATTGAGGTCAAAAAAGTGCCCCTAGAGGCCAGGGGCGCCCATATTTTTGAGGCCTCAGATTGATGAATTTTGGATTATCACCTCAAGGAATCTTCTTGTTAGATTTGGTCCTGCTCTTCAACGAAACTGTCAGCTAGTTGATCTGACGTGGTAGTCAATCAGAATCAATGATCGAACGTGAGCTTCATTTGAGGTTTTTAGATTCAAATTTTCAAAAAAATGTCTAAGTATGGAAGGATGCCTAAAGTCAAAGGTTGACTTTTTAAATTCAAAAATAGAAGTGCGCATGAGGAGAGTTTTCAGTTTACTAAATTTAGATCTTCAGTTGAACTCTTTTCAAGTCGACTTCTGGTAAACCTATTTTTAGTCATAACTGGCTAAAATTAGTTTGCATGTATCAATTAACTAAATTTTTTATAGTGGCGCCCTAATTAGGGTTTATGGTACATCCAGTTAATTGAGTTTGAAGCCAAATATAGGCCATGCGTGAGTTTTGAAGGTTCAGTTGTACTTCAAGCACCATTTCCATTACTTAGCATGCATTTCACATGCCTTAGAAGATATTCTTCTATATATTTTGCTAATGGCGTCCATTATTCTTCATCAGAGTTGACAAGAAACATCTTTTCTTGAGAATAAAATTGATTTGAAGGTGCTACAAGTGTCAAATTTCAGTGTTCTTCGTAGCTACGGATTTAGATTGTTGGAGAGAAGATTGTTTCAGACTTCGTTTTATTTGCATGCAGATTCATCAACAAACTTCATACAGACATTGGAAAATTTCTACAGAAGCAGAGAAAACAAACAAACAAAAATTTCTATCTTTTGTCTAAATTTTTTATATTTCTCGTCTTAGGTATTCTTCGTATGTCAAGGAAACGACAAGATTTTCAGAAACAAAGCATCTGGGTTCGTGTATTTCAGCATCAACAACAATAACCATGTCTTAGATTATTTCGTGAAAATTCCCCCGTAGCCTCTATTCTAGAGCTCTGTGCTTTTTTCTGAGATTTTCTTTTGCATGCGGGCATAAAACACGTTTTTTCCAAAATCTATCGATCTTGGTTGTGTTAGGATTCAATTCTGCACAAAACCCATGTTCCAGATTTTCTCGAGAAAAATTGTCCTCATAGCCCCTTAGATCTCAACTGAAAACCTTTTGCATGCGGGCCTAAATCACACTTTTTCACAATTTTGATAGTGTAGGTTCTCTTAGAATTTGATTCTGCACAAAACCCACGTCTTAGAATTTTATGTGAAAATTGTCCTCCAACAAGTTATTTTTAGCCTCATTAGGAGTGATTTTGGGTTTTCCAGAGAAGTTGTCAGAACGTAGCCGTGTTCACAATCAATAGGCAATTTTTTCCAAGTGTAGTTCACGTGGACTGAATTCAAGACTAAGTCAATCTTTATTCATGATTTCATCAGAAAAGTTGACACTGATTTGTATCAAGTGCATCTAGAGGGATGACAGGTGTAGTCACTCAAGGCCATATGCTTTCATGCCTCGTATAGTTGATTTTCTTCCAAGGCCAGTTTAGAGGGTTGATACCGTTGGAATTCTGCGTATGTAGCAAGTTCATTTGCATTTCTCACAACCAGAGTGTTCGCGGTCACAGTTTCATCATGCAACACTCTTCCATAGAGAAAAGCGTGAAAAACATGAGAAGCGTCAAGCTGCAGAAGAAACAATGGCCATCACTTCAGTTGCAGAGCCGCTAGAGTTACCAGTCAGTGAAGTGTCAGTTGTTTCAATTAACTGATGGTATCTTTCCAGTTAACGGTGTAGTTTCATTCAATTAGGTTTAGAGAATAAAGATCTTGCATGCTAGCAGGACTCTAATTGACTCAAGGTGATTTTAGGGTTGCCTACACCTTTGATGTCTATAAATAAGAGCTTTCAGCTCATTTGTAATTAGTTTTTCCTTGTAGTAGAGAATTGTTGCACTGTCGGCAACATGCTTATTCTCAAGATTGGTTCACCCTTGTAAATTAGAACTTTTGCACAAGAGATTAATATATGATGTGCCCACCTTGCTTGTAATATTGTCTTTTTGTATCTGTTCATGAGCATTTGTTTTGATAATGAATTTTTATGCCACTCGGGTTTCATGCAATTATTATGGTGAATGCTTGCCTTAGTTAGATATAGTGGCTAGTTTGGTCGTAGATTGTACGCGTGTCTCGCCTATGCAATTTGCTGTCCTAGTTGGCTATCTTTTGTGTTTTGTTATCAATAAGCCTATTCAAATTGAGAAAATAGTTGTGCCCACCTTGCCTGAATGTTGAGAATTTGTACTTAAAGCTTATCATATGATGTGTGATAATAAGCTTATTCAGTCGAACAAATAGTTGTGCCCACCTTGCCTTCATGTTGCAAATTTGTACCCAGCTTATTGTATAAAACCATTCCTATTCCATTTCCTCACGCTCTGTTTTCTTGAGGAAACTAGATAGATTTAAAGAATTTAGCTTAGTTGTAGTTAAATGATATGCGAAACCAAAAAATCCTTAGCTACAACATTCTAGGTTTTCTTAACCTTGTGCCTCTACCAGCTAAGAACAAAAAGATAGGATTTAGTTTACTTTTCTTTTCCATGCATTCCAGCACAACAAGGGAGCTTCCCCTCCTAATTTGAAGAGCACTCATTACGCAGTGTGCATAGTTGTCCATACAAACTTACACTCCAGAGGTGTTAGTTCTTACACCAACAAAGTATAATCAAAGACATAAGCAAATGCTAGGCCAACAACTCCTTATAAAGATTTCTCAATGACTTTCAAAAACTTTCTAGAAATAATATTATTTTATTCTCAAAAGTGACTTTATAATATATTATTTTATTTAATCACTTTTATTAAATTAATTAAATATAAAGTCATCATTTTCATATTAATTTATTGGAATGACTTTATAAATAATTAATTTAATATTCCCACTTTATTTTAATTCAAATAATCAATTAAGTCATCTTTTAAAAATATCATTAATTTTGGAAAACTTAATCAATTAATTTAAATAAATCACTACACCTCCAATTCAGGGACATTACATGACTCAACAGAGAAAAGGTTTTTGAAAGAACACCCGCAAAAAATCTTTGTGTTCACTCCTTCAGCAAGCTCAGTTAACTGCATAGATGACGCACAATAATTTTGTGCACTTGCTAAAAAGAGATTATTAATAATGGCCATCTACTCTTACAAGCCACCATAAGCATAAAATAAGAAGTTTGAAAATTATTATTACTCTTACCTCTTCGGTCTGGAGTTTGAACTCTCCAAGTTCCCATAAACCAGTACCTCGCTGCATTTTTATACAATCCAAGAAACATCTCGAACTTCTAGCACAGACGCAACTGATTTGCATAAGAGTCATAACTCAGACCTTCCATGTTTGGGAAAACTCATCACTTAGGGCATTTCGTGGGCAGAGGAAGGAGAGTCTAACAACTGTTGTGGATATATTTGTGTTTGCTGCCCCAAATAAGAACATAGTCTAACTGTTGTTGTGCATATATATATGTGTTTGCTGCCTTAAATCAGAACATAGGCACTGAACCCTGTAGCCATTTATTTCAGATCTGGGTATTGCACAGGAATTTATAGTCATATACAACCATCCATATTCAGATCTGAGCACTCCTTGTACTTCTTACGAGGTAAACAGACCATTTTTTAGTAAAATCCAGTCTTCATGTGTGTAGGTTAAGTTATGATCTAAGGATAGGTTGCTGGTAAATATAAATTTCTCAATACAAATCCTTAGGGTTGTGCTCGAAACTACCTATTTTATGATTGAATCAAACTTGCAATATGTTGTGGCATCAGAAATATAGAGATCCACATGGAATGATCCTCTCATAAAAATACAAAGAATTAACAATGTTCTTGTTGTCAAAATCTTTGAAAAATATACCTATTCCTCTAACATGGAGTCCACTCCAAACAAGTGAGCATTTCCAAGATAGTGTGTATTTTAAATAAGCAATCTCGTTTTGCATTATAATTTTAAGATATAAAAGACATGTTAGAGCTATAAACAAGAAAAGTATATTATACTTTCCTAAACCTGTAGAAAATATTTCGTACACAAAGACAATTCAATCTACCCACTTACATCTAGAATAAACACACAATTATTATGGGTTTTTAAGGGAAAAACTAAATCAACAAAGAGTGTGCCTTTTCAAAAATAGTAGGAGCCTTGAGAATATCCCATTCCTCATCTCTCCTTCCTAGAAGCCTCAAACTACCCCTCATTCACATTAAAGAAAAATAATTACAAGTAAAATGAAAAAACAAATACGGAGATGCTTGACATGTTTGTTTCTTTGTTTCAAAATAAGGAAATTTCAGAATAAAAAGAAAACATGCCTAATTACAAAATCCCTTAACATGTTGTTTGTTTCT